>JZKD02S2040693.1:321869-340887 GCA_000966675.3 Picea glauca
CAGCTGCTATAAATTTAACACTCCCTCTCAGCAAGAGAGGCATTCTCAGCTACACCAAGCTTGTCACGAAAGTATACAAACTTTGTCAGGGACAGTGGCTTGGTAAAAATATTTGTTGTCTGTTCTGCTATCGGAACATACTGAATGCTGAGAATGTTCTTCTGAACCATGTCCCATACATAGTGATATATCATCTCAATGTGTTTCGATCTGTCGTGAAACACTGGGTTCTCAGTGAGCTTTATACAGCTCTGGTTGTCACAGTGAATGATTGTGGGTTCAAGATCTGAACTGAACAAGTCTGAAAGTAGTTTTCGGAGCCACACTGCTTCTCTGCCAGCAGCACTAGCAACAATGTATTATGCTTCTGCAATGCTTTGGGCTACGGAGCCCTGTTTCCTGCTGGACCAGGAAATCTTTGTTGAACCCAAACTGAAGCAATATTTGGAAGTACTCTTCTGATCCACTGCACTGCCCATCCAATCTGAATCTGTAAAACCATGGAGCATTACACCTCCACTGGTAGTGTATCTGAGACCATAAGCTATAGTTCCCCGAACATATCTCAGAATGTGTTTTACAACAACCATATGTATATGATTTGGTTCACACATGAATTGGCTAAGAGCGTTTACTGCATAACAGATGTATGGTCTTGTGTGTACGAGATACATCAGAGATCCAATGATCTGCCGATATGAAGTGGGGTCTTCTGGATCTGAACCTGTAACTTGATCTTGTAGTTTCTTTAGATTAGAGATCATTGGAGTTGTCATTGACTTGCAATCCATCATGTCAAATCTGTGAAGTATATCAACTACATATTTACTCTGTGAGAAAAAAATCTCTCCTGGTTTATGCCAAACCTCCAAGCCCAAAAAACAGTGCATGAGCCCCAAATCTTTCATTTCAAATTCTTCAGAAAGCTCCCTCTTAGTCTGAGCTATCAAGTTTTCCTCTCCAGTGAGGAACAGATCATCCACATATAAGACTAGGATAACTGGATGATTTTGAACAATCTTTATATAAAGATTTGGATCTGCGATGCTCTTGGAGAATCCAAGACTTTGTAGAAAATTGTCTATTCTACCATACCAAGCTCTCAAAGCTTGTTTCAACCCGTACAGGGCTTTCTTGAGTTTGCACACATGAGATCTTTTATCATGTATCACGAAACCTTCTGGTTGCTCAATGTATACTTCTTGTTCAACTTCATCGTTAAGAAAAGCAGTGTTAACGTCCATCTGGTGAAGTTTCCAACCAAAAACTGCTACAAGTGAGATAATAATCTTGATTGAAGTATACCTGGCAACTGGAGAAAAAATCTCGTCGTAGTCAATTCCTTCTTTCTAAGAGAAACCACGAGCCACAAATCTCGTCTTGTATTTCTCAATGCTGCCATCTGCTGCATGCTTTATCTTATAAAGTCATTTAGAAGTTATTACAAATTTACAATGAGGTCTAGAAACTACGGTCCATACATCATTCTTTAAAATAGAATCATATTCTTCATTCATAGCATCTTTCCATACTTGATGTTTGGAAGCATCAATAAAAGTGGAAGGTTTTGAATCAATTACAGTATTTAAATGAGCTATGAGACCGGAGTACTTATCTGGTTTCTTGCTTTCTCTGAAGGTGCCCTTCGGAGCCGAATGTTTTTATGCTTCTTTCAGTATCTATCGACACCAGGTTGGTTTCCTTTTAATAGGAGGTATCTCCATAGGAAACTCAACAGTATCCCTTGAGGGATCCACTGGAAATTTTCAGATTTCCTCCCTTTGCTCATCTGAAAGAGGAGAGTTTGAAAGGTTCAGTGGTGGAGCTTCCTACTCTTCTGAATCACATGGTAGTTATCTGGCCCAATGAAAAGTTGTTTCTTCATGAAAAGTCGTGTCTTTGCTTACTTCGATGAACTTTTGCCCAGGGATATAAATCCTGTAAGCTTTTGAGGTCTCATTGTATCCCACAAAAGTTCATTTCTTGTCGGAGGGCTCTAGTTTAGTCCTCTTCTCTTTTGGAATGTGTATATAAACTAGGTTGCCAAAGATTCTTAAATGATCAACTGAGGGCTTACATCCGGTGAAAACTTCTTCAAGAGTTTTCGCTTCAAGGGCTTTGTGAGGACATCTATTCTGAATGTAGACTATTGTACTAGCAGCCTCAGCACAAAGTGATAGAGGCAAGTTTTGATCATGCATCATAGCCCTGGCTGCTTCACAGATAGTTGTATTCTTTCTTTCAGCAGCCCCATTCTACTGAGGGTTTTATGGTATAGTTAACTCCCTCTTAATTCCAGAGGTTCGACAGAGCTCGTCGTATTTGAAGGAGTCAAATTTATTACTGTTATCTGTTCTGAAAACTCGGATGTGTCTTCCAGTTTGATTTTCAACAAGATTCTTGAAATCTTGAAATCTGCTAAAGGATTCATCTTTAGTTTTTAAAAAATAAATCCAAGTTTTACGCGAACAGTCATCAATAAAAATGATATAATAAATACAACCATTCAAAGAAGGTGCAAACATGGGCCCACAAAGGTCAGAATGAATTAAGTCCAAAATTCCATTTGATTTTCTATTACTGAGAGGATAAGGTTTCTTTATGTTCTTACCAAGTAAACAACATTTACAATCACTATCACGCTCAATAGAAAATATTGGCATACCTGTCACCATTTTTTGCAAACCTCAAAGAACATTGTAATTGAGGTGTCCGAGTCCCCTGTGCCAAAGCTCGCAGGGATTGATTGTCTCATGAACTAGAGCTTGAATACCTTGACCTGAAATCTTATAAAGTCCACTCTCGCGAGTTCCAATGGTTATATCAGTACTTAAATCTTCATTTGAGGACCATAAGAGAGTCTTTCCTTTGGAGAAAGCTACTGAATAACCTTTACTTTCTAAAACTGGAACAGAGATTAAATTTTTCTTTAGACCGGGTATATAAATAATTTCATCAATGTGAAAGATATTACCTGAGTGAAACCGGAAAGAGGTAGAGCCAAAACCTTTTATGTCATAGGTGTCATCATCACCTAGTTCAACATTTGCCTTGTATTTCTTGTCTTGATAATTTGCAAGGTTTTGTTTGAAACCTGTCATGTGTCTAGAAGCACCACTGTCTATTAACCAAATCTCCTCTGACTTGGTGATAGTGCCAGAAAGAGCTAAGATCAGATAATATTCCTTATGTTGTTCTTGCTCCTTAGTGGCAGCTCTGGTTTGTCTTCTTTGAGGCTACTCTTGGGGTTTAGCCTCTTCAGTGGCAACTAAAGCTTGAAATCTTCCTCTTCTTTTCTGCTGAGATGGAGGACTCTTGCAATCTCTTGCATAATGTCCTAGCTTATTGCAGTTAAAACATTTAACTTTAGATAAATGAAGATTGAGATGAGATAACTTACCTTGGGGTTTCTTACCTTTGCCTTTTGACTTCGGGAACTTCTTCCATTTATTGGTCTTCGCTGCAAAGGCATGATCTTTTAAAATTGGATAGTCATTTATGTTGTTTAGTCTTCGTTCTTCTTCTAATCATTCATGCCACAACCTTTCAAAATTAGGTTGATATTATCTTTCATTCACGGATGCAAAAAAAACTCCCCAAACAACAGGAAGTCCATCAAAAGTTGTTTGAACAAGGTCATTATCATCTACAGGAACTCCTATTGCAATAAGTTGATATTTGGTTTGAGCAATTTTGGAGAAGAAGGTGGCCACTGTATCATCCTTTCCCATTTTCAAAGTACGTAAGTGTTTTTTCAAAATTATTTTCTGAGTAGGTGTCTTCTTCTCATAGAGGTTTGCCAAAGCAGCAAAGAAATCTTTGGCAGTCCTTAGATGACCAATGATGGGCATCATGTTGTCCTTGATAGAATAAAAAATGATTATTTTAGCCTTGGTTTGTTTTCTCTTATATGCTGCCCTAGTTGTGTTTGTGGTAGGGTCTTCAATCTCTCTAGAGATAAAATCTTCTAGGTCATTCTCTTCAAGAATGTTTATTATTCTGTATTTCCAAGCATTAAAGTTTGCATCCCCTACAAGTCTGTCTTCATCTTTAACTGATGAAGAAGCCATGCTTAAATCTGAGTTAATTTAGTTGACTGATTTCTGCAAAACAACCTTAACAAAAATGGATTTGTGTAGGTTCAAGATTAGATCCTTGAGCTCTCTTCACACCGTTAGCTATAATACCATGTTAGAATTAGGGTAGTAAAGCAAAACAATAGTGTCTTTTAAATTTCAGTGAGAATAACAACTAGAGCATATATTCAGAAAACAAATCTATATTGTAAGTACAGAGAAAACTGAAACATAAGTACCCAGATCTAAGCTAGTTTAGATATAGCTAAAGTTAGAAAGTAGATCTAGAATAGACTCTAGTTCAGATCTATAATGTTGGAATAAAACTTATACAGATCTACAGATCTAAACTCAAAATGAAATACAATATGATCATGAGCAGTAAATCAAACTATAGAAACAAGAACCACGGTATAGATCTGATAACATTCAATAATACATAAATCTAGATAGATCAAAAACAAAACCTCAAAACAAAGTTCAAATCTGAAATAGATAACTTACCTTGCCTGAAGACTTACCTCTAAAGAGGTCACAGCCACACACAGAGAAGCAAAACCATTTGTATTATGCTCAGACAAAGTCCAGCTCATAGATCCACCATATAGGATGGATCTCTTGCCAAGAACTGAAAGAACTTTCTTGCCACCAAGGAGATAGGGCCACAAAGACTTCACACAGTCAAACCCTCACACAAACAGAAGGTTTTAATCACTCAAACCCTCACATAGAAATTATGTGGATAAACCCTTTCACAGAGCTAAAAGGTACAGCCACACCACAACAAGAAAGAGGCCACATCAACAGCCACTATACAACAGAGAAGAGACCGCAACAACCAGCCCTACTACAACAGAGAAAAGGGGTCGCTCCTACAGTCACCCCACAGCTCCTACAGTCACCCCATAGCAGAAAGGAGCCGCACAACTCAGCTATCCCAACAGCAGCAAAAAGGAGGTTGCACCACACAGCCAATACTCTAACAGCGATGGACAAAGAGACACAACAAACCCTCACACTCCAACAGCAATGGAACAAAAGGCCGCGGCAATCACCCACACTCCTACAGTTCTCAAAAGGAGCCAAGAGGGATAGTAGAGAGGGGTCGAGCCATCACACCAAACCTCAGCAACAATTAACATAAGGAGGGCTGCAACTACTTCAGAAAACTCCAACAGAAGATGTAAAGGAGGGCCGCAACAACAAGAGAAAGGATCCAATCAGACTAAAAGCATGCAATACAAGTTAGTTATGAAGGGGGGGGGAGTGTTATTTATAGTTTAGGCTAGGGCAAAGAATAAAGTAAATTAAATTAAAATAATTATAATTAAAGATAACATGTTTAAATTAAATAATTTAAACATGTTATAATTAACATTTTAATTTACACTTTACTTTAACCCTAAAACAAAACAACAAAACCCCAAACCAACACAAGCAAGGGTAAAGGAGGGTTTAGGTAGAGTAGCTTGGTGGAAATACTTGTCCATTCATATTCAAGGTGACCTTATTACTTTATCATCATTGCATATGGAATACATCCCTTATGTGGTCATGCCCACCTTCAAGGAGGGTCATATACCAACTGGGTACTTGATTGAGAATCAAGTTGCCCCAGAACATTTCTGGGGTTTTATCCACCAAGGTGCAAGACCAAGGATCAACCCATGCCCCAGGCATGGTCCAAGGGCCCTAGACATATCTAGAGGCTTTTAATTGCTTGGTCCCAGACCAAGAACCCCAGTCATACACTGGGGGCCCTCTCAGGGGTCTTTACTGCTTGGTCCCAGACCAAGAACCCCAGGGGTGCACTGGGGGCCCTAGATCTCAACTAAGGTCTTTGCCATCCTCCCGGAGAATGGCTCTTGCAGCTGCTATAAATTTAACACCCCCTAATCATGAGCTCCCTTTGGTCCAACCCCTAGTACTCTTTCATAATGACGCAAAGGATAAGGAAATTCAAATCACATTCTATACTCTCGTTGCTCAGAGAGAGGAGCTAGCAAATTTGAGACTGGCAAACCAAGTGATGAAGCATTGTCTTACAGGTCAAATTCCACATAACTCTATAGATTCCAACTTTGCAGCATTGTTTTACTCAGTGCAGCTAGTCCCAATGAACCTAAATCAGGACACCAACCATCTGGGACAGGTGAATTTAGACTTAAAATTATAGTTTTCCATAAGCTCTTATATATTGCAAATTTCAGTTTGTGCAAGGCACTTTCGTATGGTAGTATACCTCCAAGTTCTTTAGAATTACTAAGGTTGTCGAAGCTGTCCCTTCACTCTTTTGGAAGCTAGACAGTATTGACTTTTGTAAACTTTTACTGCCTTGCTTTGCAGCAATGCTTTGCTTTAATATGATACTCAGTTACCCATTACTTCAAAAAAAAATAAAAAAATAAAAAACCATAAATATAGTCAAACTAAAAGAAAGAGAGATAAATAGTTGAATGATAGGTAGAAAATGTGTCACTGTAAATATTGTCACACCAAAAGAAACCTGAACGATAAGGCAGAAAATGAGCATCAGTAGAACGCTTTTGAATAGAGTTCTTATTGGGCGTCGAGCCTTTGATTTATCTCTATTTATGAAATGAATAATTTAATAAATATCTATATAAAAGGCGTGATTTAATAAATATATAAATACAATTTTTGATAAGTTATTTTTTGGTGAGGCAGAAATGCGCACCCGTATAACTTTTGAATAGCACCGTCTTTATAAATACATTTATAAAAAGGAGCTATTTAAAAGTGAAAAACATTTTTTTTTAAACATAGTAAATTTCAGTTATTTTTGAATGGTTCAAAACTTCTGTAGACAGAATTTTATGATCCAAAATTCTATGTATCAAAAAATACTATGTTTTACTGACTTTCTTATGATCCAAATTTGTCTGTATCAAATAATACTAAGTTTTACCGACTTTCTGCTGATTTAATTTTTACAAAACATCATAGTGCATTTTTCGAATAAGTTTTATTATTTTAATAAAGTTGTATTCTTGGGTCTGTTAGAATAGCAAATGATCCTAGGTAGTCATATTAACAACGTACATGAAAGTTTTGATTTTGATATTGATGACGAGTTAAATTTTTCTTTGGTTTTGGGAAAAATGGTGTTTAATAAATTAAGAGTTAATCAATATTTAATATTTAATGATTTACAAGTATATGAATTAAAGAAAAATATAAATTATTAAATATATTTAAAAATATAAAATTATATTAACAAAAAATAAATCAATATTTTAAATTTTTTCTATTTAAATATTACTATATTTATTAGAAATACTCAGCCACCCATTATAAACGGATGATATGCCATTCTCAGCCAGCCACCCATTATAAACGGATGATATGCCATTCTCAGCCAGCCACCCATTATAAACGGATGAAAGCATCTCAGCCATTATGAGCATCTTATTCAGGGTTGGTATATTTTAAAATAATAGTTTTTTAAATTTGAATTTGGCAGTTCATAGTTTGTTTTTAAATTCAATATTTAATGATCTCCGTATTTTCAATAGAAAAATTATATCATTTATATTAAATAAATATAAAAGTTTTACATCTCTGTCTATACTCCGACGAATACAGGTGTTACTTTCCATACACAACAAAAGTAACAATCAAAATACAATGAAATAAAACTAATGACCCACAACTTGGCCCATTACAAAATACAAAATGATGATATTTTCCTCTACTATCAGTAATGATCCCAGTATTTGACAAACAAATGGCCCCAGAAACAAATTCCATCCCTGATCTCATTTATCACATATGAACCATCGCCGCAATGAATCCCACACCCATTATAAATCTGAAAACTTCTCACCCATTATAAACCTGAAAGCATCTCATTTATCACATCCGAACGACTGCTATCCTCACCTATTATAAAAATGAACGCATCTCATATCGCACACGGACTATCGCTAACCCCTCCCTCCCATTATAACGGTGAAGGCATCTCACATATAACAGTGAACAGTGAAGGCATCTCACATTATAACAGTGAACAGTGAAGGCATCTCACATATTATCATATGGTATTCTATGTTCAAGTTTATTTTATGGTATTATATGTTCAAGTTTAACTGTTTTAGGTTTTGATCATTTTTATTAGGTTTTGATCATTTTTATTGGAATTAGGTGACATAATTTTTTAAGAAATTATAATTTTTTGTTGTTTAAATTGAATTTTTAAATATAAAAATGAAATTGAATTTTTTTAAATTGAATTTCTAAATTTTTAAATATAAAAATGAAATTGAATTTTTTAAAATTGAATTTTTTAAAATTGAATTTCTGAATGCAAAAATTAATTCAATGAACTGAAAAACTTTTGAGATACTCAAATTATACAGAATTACTCACATTATACAAAATTAAACAAGAATTACTCACATTATACAAAATTAAACAGAATTAACCATCCAACAATTAATTTCTGAACGAATTTTAAACAAATATCCAAAAACGTTTACACTACATTCTATTTACTGCTGCTTATTCTATTTACTGTATTGTGAAGTGACTTCAACAAAAACGAGAAAATCCATAAAAATAATGAAAAAGGCCGGGCAATAATAATAGTCAATGAAGTTTTTAATTAAAATGTCAGAAGGTAATTTACAAATGGATCGATCAGCTCCAACAATATACACGGCAAAAAATATATCAACGGGCCGGCAGTTGACTGATTAAATGTAAATAATTTGTCATGAAAACTTAACAGGTTGCTTTCTTATGATAATCTTCATGTGGCAATCTAAGAAACTGTCCTCTGTAAAATCTATTCAAAAGCCTCCAGAAAAATCAAACAATTTAGGAGATTTAACAAAGCAACATCTAAAAAAACAGAGAAAAAAATTGCATTAAGATTATCTACAAGCATCGGAAAACTCCCCTGAAAAATCCGCCCAAAAGTCAGATTCCGTGAACCGATTCTCGATTGCCACTTCGTTTTGCCGATGGCCCATCTGAATCACTTTCGGTCCAAAGAACAGATCATCGTCGTCCCCAGCACCATAGCCCTGAAATTTGTTGTCAGCAAGACCTGCTAAATCTCCAGCGAGCAATTCCGTGAGATTTCCATCGTCGTCGTCACCGGCAGACTGTGCCGTCGTTGCCCGGCCGCTGCTGGTGGCCTTGTGTCGTTTGGGTGCAGGAGGGCGAGCCAATTCGTGGTCAGGAAGAAGCGGCTTGTGGCCTTGGAACAAGGCAACGTGACCGAAGAGCTTGTCCTTCCGGGTGAACGTGGTGCCGCAGGAGCAACGCCACGGGTTGTGCCCACAGTGCTTGCCATGGGTTTTGAGGTCTCCCACGACCGAGAATTGCTTGTTGCATTTGTGGCAAGTATACATCTTCGGGCAGTGGCTACGCTTGTAGTGGTTCCTCAGAGAGGTTATCGATTTCAGAGGCAGGAAATTCCGGTGGTTCTTGTTCCGCCTGCATCTCTCGAACGGGCACGAATACCTCCTCGCCGTTGGGGAAGAAGAAGAAGCTGCGGGCAGCTTATTTGCCTGGTCCGGCGGCCTTGACATGAGCGCCTGGTTCGTCTTGTACTCATCTCCATGGGCTCGCATGTGCATTCGAACATTGGCGTCACGCCTGAAACCCTTGCCACAGATGTCACAGAAATGCGTGTGCTCTGCCAGAATATCGTCCTCATTTATCTCTATGATTTCGTAAAACCTGTCGTCCGGAGAAGCTTCTTCTTCTTCTCCCTCTGCTTTGATGTCCACGGGGGATTTCTCGTCCTGCAAATCGATTCCTCCTGCAAACCCTACATCGCTCGCTCCATTAGGGTTTGGAGGTTTCCCAAACCCTACCCCTACCGGCGGTGGTCGATTCTCAGCTTGAATCTCAACGCAGGCGGCGGTGTCTGGGACTGGTTGAACTTCCGCCGATTCCGGATTCGCGATTCCTCGGTTCTGGACCGAGAACAAGACAGATGCCGCGGTCACGATAAGTTCGTACAAAATGGACGAGATAACCCCTGAAGCCGGCTGATCATGGTGGCCTTCTTGAACGACTGCCTCTAGCTGCTGAGCTTTCTGCTGAAGAACTGAAAGATTCGCCAACAGAAGGTTAGTGTCTGTTTGTGCCTGAGCCAGAAGGTTAGTGTTTGTTTGTGCCTGAGCCCCGCTGGATAGACCGGCAGCCATTGCCGGCCACGCACCCAAATTATTACTACTTCCCTGTAACAACCCCTCCGAGGTCGAGGCTGGCTGTGGCCAATCAAAATACTGTCCGCCATTGCCAGCTGCCTCTTCTTGATGAAGATCGGACAAAGCTTGCAATTGGCCCCCGCGAAACCCTTCGCCGGCATGGTATTCAGTAGAGCGACTGGTATTCGAACCCTCGGCGAAGAAACCCTCTTCGCGGACGCGATCGGGATCGAACCGTGGATCGACCCTCTTGAAACCCTGGTGACCAGCTCTCGCAGTGTTCATTGCTACAATTTCCAAAAGTCTGGCAGAGTCGTCGGCCATGTCTTTCTTCTTTCATTAAACACCGCCTCCTTAGATCAGATCCGAGAGATTCTTCGAGATATGTCCTTGCCGGATTTGTATTAAAAAAGAAGAATGGAGACCGTGAAATTGGGAAGAAACTTCTCTGCTGACAAGTGAAAGCGCTATGCTGGACGCACGCCTCACGATCAAAATGTAATGCGGAAACCCTAAGCTTCGATCATGGCTCTTGGGCCCAGGTGAGGTTATGATAGTCCAATCACACCATTTTACATTTTATAATGTAACCATTTTTTTTTCCTGAAGGGGCAGGATTTATCATAGATAATTTAGTTGTAAATAGGTAGTGAGTATAGTTAAAAAAAAGAATGTGGGTTGATTTATTATTTTTATTTAAATAAATAATATTATCTAAAATAATTTTGATTTTTTGGTGATTCAATGAGACTTTGGCTGGATATGTTTGGTGATTCAATGAGACTTTGGTGATTTGAAATAGTATTATTTCTCTATCTCTACAATTCGGATATGTTTGGTGATTCAATGAGACTTTGGTGATTTGAAATAGTATTATTTCTATATCTCTACAATTCATAAGGGTATACTTTACCTCTAGATTTTGGACAGTTAACATATTTATTTATATTTTGGAAAGACAAACTTTTAGCCGATCTAAAATTTTAGATAAATTTAAAAAATTTTAATTTTTTTTTTAAATAAATTATTTTTAAAATTAAATTAAAAATAAAAATTTAATGATACAATTTAATGATATAATTTTTATAAAAATAATTATTTAATTGAAAAAAAATTATTAAAAATATTAATTTGTAAAAGTATTTTTTAATTGAAACATTTTTTCTTAATAATTATTAGATTTATTTTTTGTCTTGGTTAAAGGTTTTATTTTTCCGAATTAGATGATGTAAATCTGAACAAAACGGTTATTTTATGTTGTTTAAATTGCATTTTTGAATGCATAAATGAATTTAGTCTGAAAAACCTCTTGGGAACATGAAAAATAAAAAATAGCAGAAAAAAAAGCCAAAAGATAGAAGATTTAGACTACCTTTTTATTTTCTTTGTCTTTTTCCCAATCTATTCATATATACTCCAAAAATCTCACTGTGAATATTCCATATTTCAACAGAATCAATCTATCCTATAATTGACTTTTTTTTTTATTTGGCGTTGTCTAACTGTTCTACTAAATGGTTGTCATATAAAGAGACACGAAATCACTATTTTTTGTTGTTTAAAATTCATTTCTGAATGTAGAAATGAATTCAGCATGCTAAAAAACCTATGAAACACTAGGTTAATACAAAAATAATCACTCAAATCTGTAAATCTAACAATTTCTCACCAAATTTCAATCAAAAATCCCAAAAAAACAAATAACCTTTCCTACATTTTAAACTACATCATTTTATTTTAACCATTAATGATAAATTTAAGGGCAGTGAAATTTAATTCATGGTGGCTTGTCAACATTTCTGTCAAAGGATCACATGACATTGTCTGCCACGTGTCGACCTGCAAATACAAATTATAATCCCAAAATTCAGTCAATAATGTCGTCTCAGATTCTGTGCCCACCGGCCAGGAAAAAAAGAAGCCAGAAATAGCTTGAAGGAGGCATCATGGAGCTCATTTTCCCATACAGGTTCGTTTGCATGTGAATTTGAGATTTTAAAACTTATAAAACTACAAGCTTTTTTTGACCAGTTGGTTGATTAAATAATTTTTTATTTTTTAAATATTAATATTTCTTTATTTTTTCATTCTTTTTGTAAAGTTAGTATTAACTTTGTCGGGGTTTAACTGTGAAATGATGGGAGTTTATCTTGATTGACTCAAAAACTTTAACAGAGTTAAGGTAATTTTGCCACGTGGATTTTTAAAATTAAAATGTATACGTGTCAGTTTACAACATTAAGATGCTTATACCACGTGGAATTTCATACCAACTTCGACCCCACGTGAATATGATTAAACAACAAAAAGAAATTGTTAATTTCTCATTTATAATTTTGTTATGAGTAGATTTTACAACAACCACATGGAATGGAATGTTAAGTGCATGCGTTATCTTTTGGAGTTGGATTCATTGGCTAAAGGTTGCAAGAGAGGTCACTCCTTACGTTAGCACTGAAATGAAATCATAGATTGTGTCGAATAAGATAAAAATATGATAGAAATGACAGTGTCAACATGTGGTGGAGCCTAATTCCATGTTCAAACTAAATTGTAAATGGCAAATTGTATTCCAATTACTAGTGATTTGTTGTTGGACCGAGGTCAATATGAGTAAGTTTCTTTATTATTTATTAAAGAGATTTTATAATTTTTTAATGTAATTGTGGGGATATTTAATTTTGTAATATTTTTAATTGTAATATTTTTTTTAATTGATTGAATTTTTTATGATTTGGGTTGGTGTAGAATTGGATAAAATCTTTAAAAAAAATTTGTTTCACAATTTTGAATTATTGTAGAACTTTGCTTTTCTAATTTTTTTTAAGGAGATTTTTGTTAAATCTGTGACTAGAAAGAAGTCCAAAAAAATCACCATTTCTTCAAATATTAAATAAAAACTACCTTCTCCAATATATATACTACAATTACAAGATTAAAATAACATGATTAACATAGTACATGATCAGCCTACTCTATTAAATGTTTGGGTCCATAATTATTTTTTATTATATATAGATAGCTTTCATGCATTAAATGTTTTTGGTCAATAGACCAAATCCATAATTATTTTTTATTATAAAAAAAATTAGTGAATGTTTTTTGACTTATACAATAAGCAATGATTTTTCTATTTTTTAATTTTAATTGAAAATTTATATCTATCTACAAAAGTGATTTTCTCTCATTAAATTATTTTAACTAATAAATTATAATTGCTCTTTTTTTATCTTCAATGCATAGATTCTATGCATTTACAATATATGACCAAGCATAGCTACTCTATTTTTTATTTTTAATAAACAAAAGCTTAACTCATGTTACAGAAGCCACCCTTAACGTTACAAAAGTCACCCTTAAACAAAGAGTTGCACCCACTCTCACTTATTTTTCACAATTATCTATGCACATGGGTGTGAGATGGGTGATAACAATACTTCATTCTCATCGACCTATCAAGTCATCATTGATAATAATTACCTTTTCTTCCTTAAATAAATTATTTTTATAAATTATAATTTTAATAACTATTATTATTTATTATTGTTTTAAAATGTATGAATATTAAAGCAAATTGAAAAACAATTTAAACACATTTTTTTTAAAATGAAGTTATGTACATTGTTATCAATCAAGTCAACACATTGGAATACTAGTCACAAAGAAGACAATGTTTTTTAAGAATGCCTCCTTGGATGGATAGCTAAGGGCAAGACCACTCCCTTTTGCTTATAGCTAAGGGCAAGACCACTAATTCCTTTAGGATTTGTGCACACAAGGGATGCCTTAACTTTGTTAGGTTTATCATGGAGTGTTTTTTCAACACAAAGGGTGCCTTTAACTTTGTTAGGTTTATTAGGTTTATCATGGAGCTTGTATGTTCTATAATTTGCAATGGAGCTCAATGGGAATGTTGAAAATTAAGGATTTTATTAAGTATTGTTTGATTAGGTTGGTCAAAATTAATGAATAAGTATTCATTGGTTATGAAATATTGATGATACATCATATTAACCTACTTCAAAAGTTAATTTAAAAATTGATGTTAGAATTTTGAAAAAATATTTATACAATGACATTAATCACAAAAGCTTTTAAACTTGAAAAGAATTATTAAAAGGGAAGACAAAAAACTACTTCATCTCATTAACTTAATACATAAAAGATTTAACAAAACAATCAAGTAATGAAAGAATCCTACTAAATGCATGTTCGATTCTAAATCACAATTATCATGAATGCGATCAATAAAAAAAAGTCTTCACAAAGATCCACGTAAACAAGGAAATAGATCAATTCTATTACAAGGAGTTGCAAGATTACAACATAGTTCGAGGCATGTATTTTCTAGTTTCGTCCATATCACAAAGGACCTTCAAGGTTGATGGAATCATTTCTTATAATCCCTCTCTTCTTGAAACTACTATGATATACAATTCATAGTAATAAACAAGTGTCACTGCAGTGGCTATGTCCCTGCAAAGAAGTTTGGCTTATTGTAGATTTACTACATTAAATCAATGTTTATTAATGTTTATTAGATCAATGTTTCATATTGCAGTGCAATGGATATGGATTATCTATCTATTAATTTTCTTAGAAGAACAAAATTTACTAAATGAACCCAATGTTTTATGGATTAAAGAAAAATGTTAGAAAAGAAGAAATTAATTAATATCTAATATACAAAGACTATTCGTGGTTGTTTGACGAGATTGCAGAGAATTACTATTACAAATATTATTTACTATTCAACCAAAGAACAATTACTCAATGAACCCTGTGATTTATGGATAAAGGAGCATATATTATTGAAAATAAGAAATTAATTAATACCCAATATAGAAATATTGTTCATTACTTTTAATCTGAGTTGAAGAGAACAACTTGAATTCATCTATGTAATTTAGTTTTAGACTTCCTAGAACAACTAATTCCTCCTTATGTTCCTTCTCATAAAGGAGGCTCTACCTACACACGCAGTTTACTCAAAGAGACAACAATCACTTGACATATTCGTGTGAGAGGACTGCGGAGTTTTTGCTTTGGGGGTCTATAAATAGGAGTGCCCGAGTAAAAATCCCCCATAACATATCCCATGATTAGAGTTGAAATCCCAAAGCCCATCGCACAACTCACATACACCAGATACACAAGGGAATCACTCTTAGTGTTTCTTAACCACAAACACCGAATAGAAAACAGTTGGAGGAGATTGCATCTCACAATTAACTAATCCAAATCTCCTAAAAGGAATATTAAGCGTCCAAACAATTTGGCATCAGAAGCATCAAGCCAAGACCATAAGACTAAAGAATTATTAATAAGAGAAAACAAAATGCTACAAATTTGATTTCAGTGAGTGTTGAGAGAACTGCTTCAGAGCATTTTGGCAATGAGGGATTCCATAAAAAATTATCGAAAGCTAGTTAAAAAAAATGTCAATTCTTTGAACATGATTAAATATTAGCCATTCATAGTAGTTGAAACCCAAAACCACTAAAAATATACCATTAAAATCTTAAAAAATAATTATTTTAAAAGAAAAAAATAAACAAAATGAATTATGAAACCCAAGTATAAAAATATTGGTAAAATGCGAAGACAACAAGAAATTACAAATCCAGCAAAGAAATATAG
This sequence comes from Picea glauca, assembly GCA_000966675.3. Taxonomy (NCBI): domain Eukaryota; kingdom Viridiplantae; phylum Streptophyta; class Pinopsida; order Pinales; family Pinaceae; genus Picea; species Picea glauca. The sequence goes on from JZKD02S2040693.1 coordinate 337,771, forward strand.
GAGGAAATACAATTTTCGTTGGATATAGAAGAGTTATAAAAAGGATCATAAAGCCCTCACCAGACCGGTGTAGAAAAATAGAAGAAGAAGACAAGAACCTCTATGTTACTTTGTGTTAAAGCACGTTGTTCTCCCCAACCATCCACCTGTCAATACAATTATAAAATAATACAGTAATGCAGGTAAAAATAGAACCACAGTTCATGAAACGAGGAAACCCTTGATTTCATTATTGACGTGTGATAGGCGTCTCTACAATTTTCTTCATAATCTTTACATTAACCTATCAGGAGGTTTAATGACTTGCCATATTCCTAGTAGCAATGTTGAATGGTTAAAATTATAGCCAATGATGATGAATCCTTCAGGAATTTCCAAGTTCCTCTTCGCATGATCATATACTTCCCATGGCATTTAGGCTCTTCCATCATTTTGAGATCACTCAGACCAGAAGGAATTAGTTCCTACGTGAATCAAGCCCAAGTCCTTGACAAAAACCATGAGTGGAGCTAAACAAAAAAGACATGATTCAAAATTGAAGAAAAGCATGAAAGAAACATCGAAACTCAAATCTAAGGCTCTAAGGAACTTTCAACAATGTAAGGTTCTTGAAAATTACAAAATATAGGGAAATTAAAATTAATAATAGAAGACCCTATAATCTAAATAGTTGTCATTCATATCTTCTTCAACCAGGTATCCATAGTAACATTCGTCATATTTGATGTTACATGCATTGCACTTGGAAAGCAAACATTTTCCCATCTCATCACTTAGGTGATATAAGCTCTCAACCATTCCAAATTAATAATACTCTTGTGTTAATGTACTAATACTCCATTTATTAAGCCTTAAAAAACTATTTCAGAAGAATGGCTAGACTCCGTGCCCCAGTAACAATTTGGCATCAGGTTTGACGCTCTCAATCCGTAGCACAACTATCGCCTTATATCACAGGTTTGACTCTCCCATGGCACAACAAAACAACCATCTGAGATATTTGCATTGAAAATCAGCCTCCTCTAGGCAAACAAACTGAAAATGTCATGTCATTTTCTATGTGCAAATTCAAAAGAATGCTCCATATATATGTTTTTCTCTGCTAGGGTAGTTTGGAAGATCGTTCGCATAACACATTTCAGTCTCCATAGTCTCCAAGTATGCCTTAATGATTTGCATTTTTTTCTGACTTCCCTCATCAAATTGTAGAGTCTTCCTCAAGCGTCTCAAGATTCTTGTGTATTCTAAGGCTTTAGTAAAATGATTCCTTATTTTTTCAGTTTTGATGAAATTAAAACTAGTCGTAGGAGTCTTGACATCTCCATGGATGGCATTGCAATTACCTTACACTCTGTTGTATTTCTTCAAGCCTTGTCCTCAACAGAGACTTGGTAAGTGTTAAATAAATGGTTGCCTCACCTAATACTACGGTTTTGACCAAGAGACCATAGGTATTCATGTCAATCTTGGCAGCCAACGTTGTCCAGTTTGCTTTACATTATCACTACAATATATACTTTCAAGGAGCCTGCTATAATCGTTCTCAACACGATTCTTTCTATTAGTACTTGCAGTTCATTATCAATTCCAAAAGATCTCATGCTATGTCTCAAATGTTCCTTTTGCACGAGGTTTGATATAGAAACAAGGGCACCATTTTCTGCAACTTCGAGATCTGGATTTGGTGAGCTCTTCCAACGACTTCAATCTTCTATTTCAATAGATGCCCATGTTGCACAGATTGTGGGGTCTGCATAGCCTCAAGCAAAGGTTCTTCTACAACCTCTCCCAAATTCCGGCTTCAAGGGCTCTACCATTAAAGCTGCTCAGAAGCAACTTCTCACATGGCTTAATGAACCTCATCCCTCAGCTCATGCAGTCAATGTGTACGGGATGGCGGGAGTTGGAAAAATGGCATTATTCAAACTCATTTATAACAGTTACAAGGAGGTGAGCGGTATATTTGATTTTTTTATCTGGTATACAGTTTCTCATAAGTATAATATTAAAGACTTGCAGGCTTCTATTGCTAAGACACTAAGTTTAAATCTCATGGAAAATACAAATATTGATATGATGAAATTGTCTGCATCTCTTGAAAAAAATATTTCTTCTAATATTGGACGATATGTGGAGTCCAATTGATCTGGATGAAGGTGTCAAATTTCGAGATCATAACCATAGAAAAGTTTTGATTTCCAGTTGCAACAGAGATGTGTTTGAAATAATGGCAGAAAATGAGTACTAGAAGATGATACAACCCATGTCCAGACTCCAAAGATGAAGGGTGAGAGCTCTTATGGAGAAGAGATTTTAGAAGTGGGGCTACTCCAGTCTGGATGCTACTTCTAGAGAAGTTTCCTTAGAGTGTAAATTTTCACTGATGAGTGGAGACGTGCATTAGTTTTGATGAAAAATGTACCATTGATGCATAACTCTATCAACTGCTAAGATGGAGCTATTATATTTAAATTTGTTATACATGTTATATATGAAAACAATAGAGATGGAGTTGAACCTGTAAAACACCACGACTTCAATCATCATTACAACCGTTGGAGGAAGATCAACTGCAAAGGTCAATCACCATTACAACAACTAGAGCAAGATCAACTATGGGAGCGAAAAGTACACACCAGAACCGTCAATGGAAGTGCAATAAAGTGAGCCTTACGACTGCAAATAACTTGCAATGAATAGTATGACTGCAAATAACTTGCAAATAATAGTATGGAAATTGTACTGGAAGTACACACCAGAATATGTCGATGGAAGTGAGTCGTATGACTGTAAATAGATTGTAATGAATAGTATGACTGCAAATAACTTGCACTGAACAATATATACAAAGGGATAACAACCTCAAGATATGAACAGTATATACTAAGGGATAACAACCTCAAGATTGAGCTGAATATAATATATGCAAAGCTTGCATTTCGTCCAGCTAGCTTGCCAGCGACCACCACTACCTTGCACAGTCATGGTTGATTCTCCCGTACATGTTGTTGATTAAGGTTGGTTGTCATTGATGTCAACCCTTGAAGAAAGACCCATAGCACAAAGGTTTGGGTAATGGACCCAATAGTGTTTGATGTAAATATGACTCATTATTTT
>JZKD02S2040693.1:340897-354759 GCA_000966675.3 Picea glauca
TTGGGTTTCCACGTAAAACACTGGTGTACTGTGTATGTGTGTGATTGTTTATTTATTACTACTCATTATTGGATAATAATTCTACATTTATATAACATTTGAAGAAAAAGGATTAATATTACGTTATTACTGATTCACCCCCCCTCTCAGTAATCCAACAGTGGTATGGTTCTGTTCAATCCCTTTTGCGAAGGCGGTGCAAACAGACACTGCAATTGTCATCCCTGACATTGAAATGAAGAGGCGTTAATGCACTAACACAAATGCATTATCAGAGGTGTCGCCCCTAGCAAGCTATTTACCTCCTCTGACACTCTATTTACCTCAAATAAAGGCTATTTACCTTACACCCTATTTAACTTAAGAACAATATTAATGAAGATACAAAGATATAAAAATATACGAAGATATAGGAGACCCAAACCTTTAAAATATACGAAACCCAAACTTTAGGATTGACAAATAGATTCACAACTTAGGATTGACAAAAAAAACCCGGCAATAAGAGTTACAACTTATTATCCAATAGATTTTTAAATAAAAACAATTAAAATATTACAAAATAATAATTGTTTTACTTTTCCTATTTGAAACTTTGATAAAGAGAAACATATTTTTAGTCCATCGAAAACTAATTGAAATTCAACCACGAATCGATCACTATAGTCCTGCTTCGGCAGGGACTAATAAAAGCGTATTATATCTTAGGCCTTTGTGATTGCATATTTACAACTCAGACCATCTTAAATGGAGCACTAAAGTAAAGTGGACCAAACTTGCATAGCCATTGTACCATAACTCTAAGTCCTTATATTGTGAACCCTACTTTCATCTATATTTTACATTTAAAGAATAATCGTATAACCTTGGACCATTGGAATATAATGGAATGCATTAATTCTCATTTATGATTTTTTTTCTTGGAAATAAATCCATGTGAAAATTTTGGCCACTTTTCCCCATTATGAGTATGGTACCCAACATAAAATAGGTTGTATAGACTTAGTGCACTTAACCCCATGGGAATTGAACCGATGACATGCACAACACTGGATTACTAACAATATTCTGGCAAAAGTGGCACCAATTAATAGAGATAACCCTTGGGACTAAAAAATGTTTGGAACACTTCGCCCTACCCTCAAGCACTTAACTAAGAGTGCAATTGACAGTACCTTTCCAGTGACAATCAACTCACAAGGGAAATACATGTCACAAGCGAGATTTGAACCTAGGTGGGGAGAAGGACAACTTCTCTTTTTAACCACCTATGCTAAACCTAATTAACAATTATCATCCATGATTTACGAGAGAAATGACTCCATTAATATCTCTCCATTATTTCCATATATTTCTCCAAGAAATATTAGATGATGACTTTGTGATATGTTAATTAAGACAAAACAATACTCCAATGTATATATTGAGCATGTTGTGTAATCCCTAGTGTTTCTAATCATTCTTAGTGAAAACACCTAGTGAATAGCTTTTTGTCTTCTTATAGCTTCACATGTAATTTTGGAAACACGTGTTTTTTTATATTTGGTGGGCCCTAGTTACCACTCATCAATGTGTAAATGGACCTAGATATAATATCATTAAGTTGATAGTGAAATAGGCGACAATGAAATAGTTGACAAGAGAAATAGGCCAACTTGAGTGAGGCCAATGATCTGAAACGGATCTGGACAAGTGAATGGTTGTAAGACTCGGTACCTAAGTGTAATTCAACAATTAATGAGGTTATATAAAATATTAAGTAAAATGCAAATGCAAAAGTAAATGAAACAAAATAGAATATAAACGAGAATTAAATAAATAAGGTTATATAAAATATTAAGTACAATGCAAATGTAAAAGTAATGATACAAAAGAGATGATAAACAATAATTAAATAAATAAGGTTATATAAAATATTAAGGACAATGCAAAGGTAAAAGTTAATGAGACAAAAGAGAGGATAAACAAGAACTAAATAAAATTAAGTAAAAGGGAAAAATAAAAATGGGAGAAGAGTATGGAGGATGAGAAATGAAAAGTTAGGTTTGTTGGCCTTTCCATTACCCACAACTCTCTGCATATAATTTTTTGCAATTCCACTCTTATAGGGATTTTTGTTGGCCAAGGGGTGAGCATGCAAATGAGAAGTTGTGTAAATTGTTGATTGGCCCATGAGCCTATCACCTGCATTGTAAATAAGAGATTATCAAAATGAAAACCGAGCAACCATTCGATGTTGGGTTTTTTTTTTCATACGGGTTTCCCTGGGTGAAATCATTGTGTACATTATGTGGTTGATGTTATGTGCAGTGAGAATCTTTTATATGTGCTAGATATATTGTCATTCTCCATTTTTAATTGATGCTAGTGTTTTTAATAAAAGCTACTATGTGTTAATGGCTTCTTAGTAATTTTTAATGGTGTAAGAGTTTGTCTCTCATTTGTGCTTGAGGAATTCTCTCATGGTTTCACTCTTCATTTGTCTAAGATGAATGCTAACACTCTGATGCAGGAGCATCCCTCACAACAAGAAAAACCAACGTGGAAGCAGAAGACAGCTGGAAGACGTCCAACGCAAGTTTTTGAATTTTTAAAAATTTTCTCTTGAATTTGATGCGCTGAATATAAATGAGATCATTTAATTTAGGCACCTTGGTAAGAATGTAATCAGAGCTCGAGCCATACGCTCTCATCTGAAGTAGACAGAGGCATTTATAGTAGTAGTTTCAGGTAGATAGAATTGAATTCTTAGATTAGACAGTTTTAGGAGGAAGGAGGGAAAACGGATATAGACACCCTCATTTGTATCATTGTAATATTAGCTAGCATAACTCAGAGAAGAAAAGAGCATAGGAGAATAGCAGAGAGTTGCAGAAGAACATCCATGTATAGATCTCGAATTAATAGAAGAAGTTGATTCAGATTCATGGTTGTTGTGTTATTCTCTATGTGTATGTATGTTGAATGCTCTGCTTATGAATATTTCCTGTTATGCACTTGTTATTATGCTGTGTGTATGATTTCATGTGTCGAGATTGAAATATGAGAGGAAGTGAGGTGAGTTACAATTGTTTTCTCTTTTGAGCAAGGATTACTGCAAGGAGTGCAGTCGAAGTCGTCCGCAAAGAGTGCGTTGACAGAAGGCTCGGGAGTTAAACTCTTGTTCTCAAACACTCAGAAGTGAAAGTGGTTGGTGGAAGCCGTGCAAGGAGTGCGCAGCCTAAGGGAGAAAGTCTCAGTCGTGAAACTAAGCAGAAGTGTTGAAGGACTGCTGCTACGGGTATACGCAGAGTCAAGAAAGCTCAAACAGTTGAAGTGTCCACAGGCTTGCCGCAAGGAGTGCGTGCAGAGAACCCCGTTGAGGTTGGAGTAATCTAGAAAAGCTCAGGAAGGATAGGCTTCTGAGTCGCTGAAGATCAGTGTAGATAAGTGTAACGTGAAGTCAAAAAGAAGCGTCGCAGGTTGGCGAAGCGACGAAAGAATCTCATGAGGAGATACTTCTTTCGTTTCGCGGATTTCACAAGGAAGAACGGAAGGACGAAATTCTCTGAGGAGATTTTGTGAAGTTTCGAGGATCGTCAGATATTGCAGAGGTGCAAGGAGGTTATGGAGTGAGGGTCCGAAGAGTTTGAAGCTCAGGAGAGGTAGAGCCATTGATTTAGAGTCACAGGAGCCGTCAGATCTACACGTGGTATCGTGTATCGGGAGTTCGCTGAGTAAGGACCCAAGTATTGGGTGTGCAAAGTCACGAGGCGTGAGGACGCGAAGCGGCGAGAGATTGGTAGCCATCCATCTGAGGGGACAGGTGGCGAGAGATCGACGGATCTCGTGAACTCGGGAGTTCGCACGGTAAAGGCCCAAGTATTGGGTATTCAGAGTCGCGAGGCGACGAAGGAGCGAGAAGATTGCAGCCATCCATTTGAGGAGGACAGGTGGCGAGAGATCGAGAGATCTCGCGAACTTGGGAGTTCGCGGGTTGAAAGCCCAAACATTGGGCACCCCAAGTCGCGAGGACGCGAGGTAGCGAGAGAAGGATAACCGTTGGATCCAGAGCACAGGAGGACCGTTGGATCTGCGCGAGGGATCGTGTCTCGAGACCTCGCAAGAAAAGGTCCGAGAGTTTGGCCACGAGGATCGTGAGGTTGCGAGATAGCGATATCCCGACAGCTGGAGCTGTGTGGGCCATAGAGGAGCGTGATTGGAATACAGGTGTCACAAAGGATTCAGAGTCGCGAAGTGCTGAGGAGCCGAGACTTGTGTGGATGCTGAGTCATGAAGTGCCGAGGAGCGAGATTCTTGTGGACGTGTGGTAGAGCATAAGGTGGGACCGCGCATCTCGGGGACTCGCGGAATAGGAGGGTGAAAACTTGACGGTCCAACCGACGAGGTCGCGAGGTTGTGAGATTGCGAGAGGCGCTAACATTTAAGCCTAGCCCACGGTTGCATGTGGAAGGAGCTATACCCGTATCACAGATCGGGTACCGCAAGATTTGAAAGGAAGAGATTGGAGGCTTGAGTCACGAACTCGCGAGATAGCGAGGTTTGGCTGACCTCGGGAGAAGATTACTGTGGGTGCAGATTTCCCGATAGGGAAATAAAAGAACCTTTAAGTTCTTCGGGCCGAGAAGGAGAAGGTCCTGTGAGAGTGGACGTGCCCTGGACGAGGAGCGCGCCTGCGTCAGAGTGGTATCAGAGCTTAGAAAAGATTCTTTTCTTTCTGTAGCAGAGAAAAAGGGAGAATTCACCATGCCGCCAAGGAGAAGAGGTAGACAATCACCCGATCCAGAGGAAGAAATGGAATTGTCTAGAGAAAGGGAAATGTCCAGAGAAAGAGGTAGGCAAGTACATAATCCAGACATGGAGAGAGAAGTGCGTAATCTTCGTGCCAGAATGGAGGACATGGAGACATCACAAAGGCACAAAACTGATGCAGGAGATATCAGTGAATCTGAGGATGAAGGTGATGCTGGACGTGAAGGAGAAGAAATCACAGCGGAAGATGTAGCCAATGAGCGTTTAATTAAGGCTATCGCTCAGATGAGTTCGAAAACAAAAATGGACATTCCAGCTTATGAAGGGAGTTTGGATGCAGAAGAGCTGCTAGACTGGATTAGAGCTCTTGATACTTATTTCGATTATGAAGATATCGAAGATGATAAAAAGGTCAGACATGCCGTCACAATATTAAAAGGACATGCAGCCTTGTGGTGGGATGAACTGCAAGTTGACAGGCGTTTCCAAGGCAAGCAGAAGATAAAGAGATGGGACAGGATGATAGCCAAGATGAAGGAAAAATTTATTCCCAGGGACTATCAAATTTCTCTGTTCAGGAGAATGCAGAACCTGAGACAGAAGCTAATGACAGTGAAGGAGTATACTGAGGAGTTTTACAGGTTGAATATCAGGGCAGGTCATCACGAAAGCAATGACGAAAAGGTGGCCAGGTATATGAATGGCCCGAGGTATGAAATTCAGGATGAACTAAATATGGCAACCATCCGAACGGTGGAGGATGCTTACCAATTGGCTCTGAAAGCTGAGGAGAAGCTGAGCCGTAAACAAAGTCAGAGTGGAAGGGGCAGAAGTCAGCCCAGAGGCAAGACAGTTGCCCAAGATAAATACCAGAATCCCAAGGAGGAATGGAAGAAGCCTCAAGGAAAATTTGAAAGAGGTGGAACCTCACAGAGAAGGTCGTATGTTGAGCAGCAAGGACAACAAATCGAACAAAGAGGAGGACATGTCGATAATGATAGGTTTCCTCGTACCAGAGGTAGAGGAAGAGGAAGAGGAAGAGGTGGAGTAATCACATGCTTCACATGTGGGAAAAATGGGCACAAGTCATTCGAGTGTCCGAAGAAAAAGAGAGAAACTGGAGAAACTCACATTGCCGAGGCATAGAGGCGAGATGCTGAGGCAGAGTACGCTGAAGGCGGAAGGTCGCTGGTGATGCGAAAAGTCCTTTTGACGCCAGAAAAGGAGATGGAGAATTCAGCACAGAGGAACAATCTTTTTAGGACAACTTGCAAGACCAAGGATAGAGTGTGCAAGGTCATCGTGGACAGTGGAAGCACAGATAATCTCATTTCCACCGAGATGGTAGAAAAGTTGGAACTAGAGACAACTGATCACCCGAACCCATACAAAGTTTCATGGCTACAGAAGGGGCATCAGGTAAATGTCACTAAACAGTGCTTAGTTGACATAAAGATAGGAGGATATAATGATAAGATTTTATGTGATGTTATTCCTATGGATGTCTGTCATTTATTGCTGGGTAGACCATGGCAATATGATAGAAATGTAATTCATGATGGGAGGATGAATACATATACCCTGAAGAAGAATGGGAGAACTCATATGTTGTGTCCAATTGAAGATAAAGAGGTGAAGCCGGAGGTAAACAACATAGTACTTCTCATGAGTGGGAAGGAACTTCTTACAGAATTTAAGAAGAAGGAGGATCCACAATTCTTTGTGGTCAGAAAACCGAGAATTGTTCTGACTAGCACAAGAGTGGACGATTTGCCAGAAGAAGTTCAGGAACTACTGGAAGAGTTTGCTGATATTGTAGTGGACAAACTACCTCGTTCGTTGCCACCGATGAGGAGTGTGAGTCATCATATAGATCTCATACCAGGAGCTAGTCTGCCAAACAAAGCCGCGTACAAATTGACGCCGCAGGAGAATGAAGAGGTTAAAAGATAGGTCCAAGAGTTGTTGGACAAAGGCTTGGTCGGGGGAAGCTTGAGTCTGTGTGTTGTTCCAATAGTACTCAGTCCGAAGAAAGATGGAGGCTGGAGGATGTGCACTGATTCAAGAGCCATTAATAAGATAACTATCAGGTATAGATTCCCATTGCCAAGAATGGATGATTTGATGGATTGCTTAAGTGGAGCAATTTTTTTTTCAAAGATAGATTTGAAGAGTGGATATCATCAGATTCGTATGAGAGAAGGTGACAAATGGAAAACAGCATTCAAGACAAACGAAGGTTTGTATGAATGGCTTGTCATGCCGTTTGGTTTGACGAATGCACCAAGTACCTTTATGAGGTTAATGAATGAAGTGTTGAAGGAGTTCATTGGGAAATTTGTCATTGTGTATCTGGATGACATATTAGTTTTCAGCAAGACGAAGGCTGAGCATTTGAAGCATTTGGCTATTGTGATGAAGAAGCTACAGCAAGAGAAGTTGTTGATAAACATGAAGAAGTCCTCATTCATGAAGACATAACTCATTTATTTGGGGTTTGTTATATCTGCAAATGAATTAAGGATGGATCCAAATAAGGTGGAAGTAATCAAAAATTGGCCATCACCGAGAAATATTTTCGAGGTGAGGAGTTTCCATGGACTGGCTAGTTTCTACCGAAAATTCATAGGAATTTCAGTGGAATTAGTGCAGCAATGATGGATACAGTGAAGAAAAGACTTAAATCTTTTCACTGGACTGAAGAGGCTGAGAAGAGTTTCAATTTATTGAAATGAAAGATTACAGTGCAACCGGTTTTGGTGTTGCCAGATTTTCAGAAAACATTTCAGGTGAAATGTGATGCAAGCGGGTTTTCCATAGGAGCGGTCTTGAGTCAGGAAGACAGGCCGATTGCATATTTCAGCGAGAAGCTGAATGAGGCAAAAGAGAAATACTCCACATATGATAAAGAATTCTATGCCATCATACAGGCATTGAAGAAATGGAGGCACTATTTGATTCCAAAAGAATTTATTTTATATAGTGATAACCATGCATTGCAATTTGTGACTCAACAGGAGAAGTTGAATCAGAGGCATGTCAAATGGGTTGAATACATGCAAAATTTCTCTTTTGTAATAAAGCATATTTCTGGTACTGCTAACAAAGTGGCTGATGCTTTGAGCAGGAAATGTTTGTTGCTGCAGGAGTTCCGAGTCAAGACATTGAGTTTTGAAAATCTTAAGGACGTGTATGCAGGTGATGCAGATTTTGCAGAGGCATATGAAGCAGCTGAGAATCCAGTTCTCAGAGACAGAAGTCAACTGAGAATCCAAATTTCTCCATGAGGGAGAACTTGTTGAAGGAGAAGCACAGTGGAGGATTGGCTGGACATTTTGGCCATGATAAGACATTTGCAAAGCTGAGCGAGTCATACTTTTGGCCAAGGATGCGGTCAGAAGTCAAGAAGTTTGTGGATAGATGCAGAATTTGCCAGCATTCAAAGGGAAGGAAGAAGAATGCGGGATTCTATCAACCATTACCCATACCCGAGAGGCCGTGGGATGAAATTAGCATGGATTTCGTATTGGGATTGCCTAGGACGCAAAGAGGACATGATTCGATCTTTGTGGTGGTTGACAGGTTTTCTAAAATGGCACATTTTATTCCATGCCAGAAGACTAGCAATGCGACCCACATCGCAAATTTGTTTTTCAAAGAGATTGTTCGACTCCATGGATTGCCGAAAAGCATAGTCTCGGACAGGGACACAAAATTCGTAGGGCATTTCTGGAGAACATTGTGGAAGAAACTAGGGACTAATTTGATGTTTAGTTCTGCTTATCATCCTCAGACGGATGGACAAATAGAAGTGGTCAACAGAAGTCTGGGAGATTTGTTGAGGAGCTTGGTGACAGAGCACCATAGCAGCTGGGATAGCATATTACCGCAAGCAGAATTTGCTTACAATGACTCAGTAAATCGGAGCACAAGGAAAAGTCCATTTCAGGTTGTATATGGAATGCAACCAAGAGGAGTTTCTGAACTGAGGGATTCAGAACAGGCTGATACTAGTAGCGCTAGTGCAGAAAAATTCGTTGAAGCGATGAAGGAACTTCACAGCTAGGTGAAGGAGCGACTATTGAAGTCAAGTTAGGAGTACAAGCGCAGAGTAGATCAACATCAGAGACAACTTCAGTTTGAAGTTGGTGATCTAGTTTTGGCACATTTGAGGAAAGAAAGGTTCCCGAGAGGAACATACAACAAGCTGAAGATGAAGAAAATTGGGCCATGCAAGGTCTTGAAGAAAATGGGACAGAATGCTTATGAAATCGAGTTACCAGATGGAATCAGAATATCTTTGATATTTAATGTTTCGGATTTATATCCATATAGAACTGATGAAGCAGGAGAAGAAGGTGATGATCAACCAGAGGTCCAGTGGCAGAAGCAGATGCCAGTTGCAGAAAAGCCACGGATGGAGCAGATATTGAATAAAAGAGTGGGTAAGAAAACCAGGAGGAAAGAATATTTTGAATATTTGGTCAAGTGGAAGGGACATCTAGTTGAAGATGCCAGCTGGAAGAATGGAGCAGAAATTTTGAAGCATGGACATACCATGCAGGAGCTCATGGAGAGGAGCCCATGCAAATTTTCAAGCGAGGGAGTATGATGCAGGAGCATCCCTCACGACAAGCAAAACCAACGTGGAAGCATAAGACATCTGGAAGACGTCCAGCGCAAGTTTTTGAATTTTTAAAAATTTTCTCTTGAAGTTGATGTGCTGAATATAAATGAGATCATTTAATTTAGGCACCTTGGTAAGAATGTAATCAGACCTCGAGCCATACGCTCTCGTCTGAAGTAGACATAGGTATTTATAGTAGTAGTTGCAGGTAGATAGAATTGAATTCTTAGATTAGACAGTTTTAGGAGGAAGGAGGGAAAACGGATATAGACACCCTCATTTGTATCATTGTAATATTAGCTAGCATAACTCAGAGCAGAAAAGAGCATAGGAGAATAGCAGAGAGTTGCAGAAGAACATCCATGTATAGATCTCGAATTAATAGAAGAAGTTGATTCAGATTCATGGCTGTTGTGTTATTCTCCATGTGTATGTATGTTGAATGCTCTGCTTATGAATATTTCCTGTTATGCACTTGTTATTATGCTGTGTGTATGATTTCATGTGTCGAGATTGAAATCTGAGAGGAAGTGAGGTGAGTTACAATTGTTTTCTCTTTTGAGCAAGGATTCCTACAAGGAGTGCAGTCAAAGTCGTCTGCAAAGAGTGCGTTGACAGAAGGCTCGGGAGTTAAACTCTTGTTCTCAAACACTCAGAAGTGAAAGTGGTTGGTGGAAGCCGTGAAAGGAGTGCGCAGGCTAAGGGAGAAAGTCTCAATCGTGAAACTGAGCAGAAGTGTTGAAGGACTGCTGCTATGGGTATACGCAAAGTCAAGAAAGCTCGAACAGTTGAAGTGTTCGCAGGATTGTCGCAAGGAGTGCGTGCAGAGAACCCCGTTGAGGTTGGAGTAATCTAGCAAAGCTCAGGAAGGATAGGCTTCTGAGTCGCTGAAGATCAGTGTAGATAAGTGTAACGTGAAGTCAGAAAGAAGCGTCGCAGGTTGGCGAAGCGGCGAAAGAATCTCGTGAGGAGATACTTCTTTTGTTTCGCGGATTTCACAAGGAAGAACGGAAGGACAAAATTCTCTGAGGAGATTTCGCGAAGTTCCGAGGATCGTCAGATCTTGCAGAGGTGCAAGGAGGTTACGGAGCGAGGGTCCGAAGAGTTTGAAGCTCAGGAGAGGTAGAACCGTTGATTCAAAGTCACAGGAGCCGTCAGATCTACACGTGGTATTGTGTATCAGGAGTTCACTAAGTAAGGACCCAAGTATTGGGTGTGCAAAGTCGCGAGGCGCGAGGATGTGAAGCGGCGAGAGATTGGTAGCCGTCCATCTGAGGGGACAGGTGGCGAGAGATCAACGGATCTCGTGAACTCGGGAGTTCGTAGGGTAAAGGCCCAAGTATTGGGTATTCAAAGTCGCGAGGCGACGAAGGAGCAAGAAGATCGCAGCCGTCCATCTGAGGAGGACAGGTGGCGAGAGATCGAGAGATCTCGCGAACTCGGGAGTTCGTGGGTTGAAAGCCCAAACATTGGGCACCCCAAGTTGCGAGGACGCGAGGTAGTGAGAGAAGGATAATCGTTGGATCTAGAGCACAGGAGGACCGTTGGATCGGCGCGAGGGATCGTGTCTCGGTACCTCGAAAGAAAAGGTCTGAGAGTTTGGCCACGGGGATCGCAAGGTTGCGAGATAGCGATATCCCGACAGCTGGAGCCATGTGGGCCATAGAGGAGCGCGAGTGGAATACAGGTGTCACAAAGGATTCAGAGTCGCGAAGTGCCGAGGAGCTGAGACTCGTGTGGACTCTGAGTCGTGAAGTGTCGAGGAGCGAGATTCTTGTGGACGTGTGGTAGAGCATAAGGTGGGACCGCGCATCTCGGGGACTCGCGGAATAGGAGGGTGAAAACTCGACGGTCCGACCGACGAGGTCGCGAGGTTGCGAGATTGCGAGAGGCGCTAACATTTAAGCCTAGCCCACGGTTGCATGTGGAAGGAGCTATACCCATATCATAGATCAGGTACCGCAAGATTTGAAAGGAAGAGATTGGAGGCTTGAGTCACGAACTCACGAGATAGCGAGGTTTGGCTGACCTCGGGAGAATATTACTGTGGGTGCAGATTTCTCGATAGGGAAATAGAAGAACCTTTAAGTTCTTCGGGCCGAGAAGGAGAAGGTCCTGTGAGAGTGGACGTGCCCTGGGCGAGGAGCGCGCCTGCGTCACACTCTATTTCCTTCATCATTGGATTATTTATGAAATTGGAGATATGCGGGTCCAACATTATATGGCTATTGTAGAGAGTTTCCAACTATGGTTTTCTTTGTTTTTTTACTGTTGGAGAGGGGGGAAATGTCTTGCTTGCTTTCCATGGCTAATACACGCCATCACCTAGTTTTATGAAGGATCTATTGCTCCCTGTGGACATCCTAGAAGCCATACTCAGCCCCAACAATCTCTCCACAAGTCATAAGAATTGTTTGTGTGTGTTTGGGGATCATACATGGGCCGTATAAGCCATATTTCTAGCATACCAAGTACCTCTTCCTTCCTAGGGGTTTCCCTTCCTCTACCTGCATATGAGTGGTTGTAATTGTTGTTTTGTCTCTTATACTAGAGTGTCAAATCCTTGCCACATACTCAGAGCTTGAATTATTTCTTAATTGTTGTTCCCTTAATGCTTTGGCATTGGTGTATTTGTCCCATTCACCACCTTTTGATAAAACCAATTCTCACGTGATCATTTAACTTTCATCTCATACAAATGTTAATGGGAGTGGGAAACTTATGATGCTTCTTGGTTTGGCATTCTTATTGACGGCTTCACCTTTTTATTAAGAATTTGAGTTGCATATGTATAATGCTATTTAGTTGTGTTGGATTTGCTCATGGGTTCATTGTGGGAATGAGACCATAGGATTTGAAGTAGATGATTTAAAGTGCATGCATCCAACCCATTGAGTGAGTTTAATTTCAAGCATGGCTTACATAATAAATCATTTTCTCACATGTGTTACTCCATAGCAATTTCATATATGTGATTTGTTTAGTTTCCAACTCGTATGTGTGTGATTGAATTGGTATTAGAGAAACAAGGATCAAAAAGTTAATTCCACAAAGTATCCATGTTGGTGAAGTGAGTGGGCTATAAGTCCCTCGTTTACATATCAACTGATGTTGACAATGGGAAATGGGTGACAAAAGCAAATAAGACATGGCTAACAACGCAGAGGAGGCAGTAACCAATGACAATGATAAGGAAGTTTCCAATGACGAAGGAGAATACATGATCAATGAGGCGGGTTAGGTAGTGGCCAATGAGGTAGTCATTGTCAACAATGAAAAGAAAGTCACTAACAATGCCAACGAAGACATGATCAATGACATAGATGAAGCAGTGATCAAGGATGCAAACAAGGCAGTCATTGATGATGACGATGAAGAAGTCATAACCAACGAAAAACATTATTTGTGACTTTGAGGAGATGGTCATCGTTGACAACAATAAAGAAGATATGGTTGTTGTTCATGATATGATGTAGAAGTGGTTGTCACTATGAATATGAAGTAGTGGTCATCAATGATGTGGAATTTGTTTTCATGGATAAGAGGCCACTTAATTCCCATTTTCAACAAAAATCCTAAGGGAAAAACAATCTTTTATGTAATATGTAATGCTCACTGTTGGAAATGTAAGGGCGCATTAGGGTTCCTAGGGTCATAACCATGAACACAAAATTAAAATAAACTAATGAATAAGGTGAGCACAACATAGATTAAATAGTGAACAAAAATGAAACAAAATAATGAATAAGAAGAGCACAAAGCATTTTAGAATATAATCAATGTTTATATTAAGGTATAAGAGTTTTGTATAACATTGTTTGAAAGAGAGGTTGAGATAGAAAACATGTTGTGTTTATATGAATATAATATGTAGGAATACATTTTAGTTATAAGAATGCATGTTCAAAGATTAAACATAATTTGGTTCATAATTATTGGTCACTATTTGTCTTCCCCACACACCACAAGTTGTTGTTGGCATGCATGTGTTGGGCTTCCTTATTGGCCACAACGATGATTAGCATTCGTTAATATAGGAACATGCACAAGACAATAAGGTGTGCATGCATATGCACATTGCTAATGCAGGCACGCATAAGTTGTTGAATTGTGTGTGTGTGTGTGTGTGTGTGTGTGTGTGTGTGTGTGCGTGCACGCAAGTTGGAAACAGGTACACATAGTACTTTTTGAGCCAACTATTATTGAGGTTTCAAGGCATTGCCACTCAATCTTGTCCATTAAATATAATGAGAGGCCACCATGGACACTACCTCTTAGACCATGTGATGTGCACTATATGTTTTAGTGTTAAGGTTGCCAACCATTAGAAGAAGTCAAATGCAAAAAATAACACTTTTTATTATGTATACAATTTGTAAGGTAGCTAGAGAGGTAGTGGGGGGGCCCAGAGGGCCCATAGTGATAATAGTGGAGGTCATTCAATGTAAGGTGGACTAGGTCCACTATATTATTAAATAAGGCC
>JZKD02S2040693.1:393551-405570 GCA_000966675.3 Picea glauca
ATTAACTTCATCAATTTCAGGAGCAATATTTTCCTCATCTTTCTTATTTGGTACTTGGGATTTTATTTTCCATATCTTCTTATTTACTCTTGTTGTCATATTCTGTGAAGCATTTCTTATTAACTGTTTTCTTGAGTTCCAACAGTTATAGGCTTTGTGACCATATTCACCACAACTATAGCATCTCATAGTGTAACAATGTGCAACAATATGTCCAACATGATTGCAATTACAACATCTTATATTGTTGTTGAACCTACCAATTTGTTTTCTTCGATGATGCCTACAGTCCAAGGCTTTATGGCCATATTCATTACAAGAAAAACAATAACCTTTAAAGACACTCTCATACCTTCTTTGATTCATCCATGAAGTTGTTTCCCTTCTGAACTTGCTTTGAGGACTATGAATAACTTATGGATGTCTTCCATGATTAGATCTTCTAAATTTTGTAGTGTTGCTTTTTATTTCTTGAATGTGTAGAAACTGAGTCATACCTTCTTTTTCTTTTTGCAAATGAAGAAATTGTTTCAAACCTGTCTTCATCCTTTACAACTGAAGGAACTGTGTCAGACATGTTTTCACCTTTTACAAATGAAGGACCTGCATCAAATTTCTTAGGGATACTGATCTTTTCCTTTCTGTATCCAAGGCCATATTTGTCACTTGGTGATCTCTAACTATCCAGGATCTCATCCAGGGTCATGGAGCTGATCAAGAACTTGTTTTGGGTGTCTGACTTCTGAACCTTCTTTCTAAGATTCACAACTTCTTCTTCTAGCTCATGACAGGATTCTTCATTTTTGTCCAACTGGTTCCTTACTACCTCTTCTCTCCTTTTGGCTTCTTCAAGTTGGATTTTAAGATTGACATAGTTTTCCCTTAGTTCCTTTAGATCTACAATGTTTTTTCTTGAGACATCATCCTCCTTCTTTTCTTCTTTTGCTTGACTGATTTCATTTTTCAGTCGATTGATTTTCTCTTCATTTTCTTCTGTTAGACCAGCAACTTTTGTTTTCAATCTTTGGATCTCATCTTCTTTGTTTTCTAACTGAATCTTTTGCTCAGATATGATTTCTTTATTGTATTTGAGCTTTTTTTTTATTTCCAAGATATGCTTTTGATTTCCAAGCTCATCATTTTCCTTCTCCTTTTCTTTTACTTGATTAATTTATTTCTTCATCTTCTCGATCTCCTCTTCTTTCTCTTCTAATTGATTGTCCTATTCATATATTATCTTATCACAGTCCTTGAGCATTTCCTTTATTTTCAAGACACGTTTTTTATTCTTTTCAAGGAATTCTTGAGTGTAGTCATGAAGATAACTATAGTCTGATTCATTATGGTGATAGAGGTATTCATGGAAACTCCAATCAACCTTTTGTTTGGCCTTTGATAGTTCTTCTTCTTCTTCTTCCATGGGATAAATGCTAACACAACATTTTGTTATTGTATCTGAGTCTTCTTCTTTACTTGCAGAGGAGGATTTAATATCACTGCTATTACAGTCAAAATATTGTGGGGAGTCCTTACTTTTATTGATGGCCGAGTCTTCATCTTCATCCTTGATAGGAATGTCTTTTGTGTCTTTATTTTTTATTTGATACATATTTTCTAATTTCATC
The DNA here is from genome assembly GCA_000966675.3 of Picea glauca. NCBI lineage: Eukaryota > Viridiplantae > Streptophyta > Pinopsida > Pinales > Pinaceae > Picea > Picea glauca. Next base: position 395,177 of record JZKD02S2040693.1, read on the forward strand.
CATAAGTCCTTGGCGGATGTGCATAGTCCTATTCTTGTCTTGACTATATCTGATAATCCATTGAGAAGAATCTTCAATGCCACTTCATTATTCTTCCTTGCTCTTCTTTGGATTGTAATTTTGGATAGATTCTTTGATGTAGTTAAGTCCCAGGGCTTGCTTACTACTGAATTCCAAACCTCAGATCCTTTTGACTTCAAATACTATTTCATATTTTATCTCCATGAGAAATAATATGTTCCATTGAATAAAGGAGCTTCAATTGCGGAGAGAGCCATGTGTCCACCCATTTCTTCAGGATCTGCCTTCCAGTGTTTTAAATTGTGTTTGAAGGAACCTTGTTCTAATACCAATTGAAGAACACACGACCGACACAAAGAGGGGGGGGTGAATTAGTGTGTGAACTATTTTAACTATTTCTTTTCACAAGTTACCACTTAAAACATATTTGAACAGATTAAGAACAATCACATCATAATTATAGTGAACACAAAGACACCAGATGTTTGTATAAGCTTTTGTATAATAAATATGGACATAGTAATATGAATTTATGTGAGACAAGATTTTCTTTTTAGCACCAACTAAAGTTTTCAGCACCAACTGAAATAAGTAGCACCAACCCCTCTGAGAGCACCAACTCTCTGCCAAGACCCAGCTTGGCGCAAGACCCAGCTTGCTGCAAGTCCCAGCTTGTTGATAGAACCCAGTCTATCCAACTAGAGTCTATTCAAATCCAGTAGTAGTGATCCATTGTAGAATCAATGATCAGAGATATACTTTAACACACTCATCACCACATTTCATCTTCTCTATTATTCACATTTTCTTCCCTCTGATGTCTTCTTGGAATCTGCTTCAACTTTTTTATCTTCTATTCTGGACTGCAGAGACACTTTCTTCTCACCACTTTTTCTTGTTTATATAATCTTCAAACTGGTGTGAAATTTAAAACAATGTGTCCCTTTATTTGAACCATTGTACCTTTTCATTTAAACTGATAATTAAACTTTAATTAATAATATTTTTCCTTTTTATTCTTTATTCATATTTTCATGATTTATTCTCTTTTAATCATGAGTGTGTATTGGTTCATTTTTGTGATGAGTTGATCATAGACGTGGATCAACTCATTAGATCATACTCATGTTACTGTTGTGTTCTCAGTTCACCAACAAACCATATTCGATCATTTATCGATTCTCTGTATTGTTCTGGTGTAACTCTTTGTCAAATGAAATCTGTATGAGGCACTCCCTTCAAACCATTTCATATGACCGTGCCATACAAAAACATGATCTTTATCAACTATAGTAATATCCTTTTAAAACTCTTATAGCATATGACCAACAATGGGGACCAGGTGACTGAATGCTAAGCTTGAACGAGTGCTTGAGCGCTTTACCAAATCAACGGTCGTGATTCAATCTCCTGACGAGATGGACGACTGACGGGATTTTGGTACTTTTCCCTTTGAGTTATCGTGAATTCCAATATTACAAAACTCACGATCACGAAATCGCCGAAACAATCGGACAGTTCATATTACCCACTAATATGGACGACTGTTGGGATTTCGTTGTTTTTGCCTTTGAATCTTCGTCACCTCCAATAATCCCTTTTGGCGTTTTGGCGTTCAGGACTTCGTGATGTTGGAGTTTCTTCTTACAACGAAAAACTCTCAAAGTGGTAACTCTCAATACTATGGATCATCTGACGCATGTCCCTTTTGGAGTTTTGGCATTCGAGACTTCCGTACTATAGAGTATTTGCTTAGTGGTGAAATATCCTGAAGTATGACTCCCAGAGTAACGTAAATGATTACGTCACTTGATGACGTGTCACCAACCTATTGGCTGCCACATGTCATACATATTCGTGATTTTCACGTACCTGAAATGTTGTATCAACTTGACACTTGTCAATGTCTTATTGTGCCACGCGTCCTTAGCTGACATGGTCTGCTGAGTCGTTTTGCCTTGGTTCAAATCCAACGGCCCTCCAACGCTTTCAAGATCCGACAGCCCACGATTCTATCGTGATTTCGCATTTTGCTATTTGGAAGGTTAGCACTTCTAGTTTTTTACTTTCCAGTCAGCGAAGTGTTGAACCAATGCCATGTGTCCTCTGGCTCAACATCCATGATTTGTTCTCTATCCAATGATCTGGATTGGATCACGAATTCGCATTTTGGTATTTCAAGAAGCATGCTCCATTCTCTCAACTCACAATCTCCGAATTCCCGAAATCCGGTATGCCACTCTCGTCAGATCGACAACCCACGTTGCTCCTCTTGATTGACGGTCCTTATCTTATCGTGATTTCGTGTTTCAATATTTCAAAGGTTAGAGAACCTCCCTTCTTGTGACCCCTGATTTCTCGATATCCGATTTCCTGATATCCGCTTACGTTGGATCGATGGTCCACGAACCTCCATGATCCAATGGTCCAGATCATATCGTGATTTCGCATTTCGCGAATTCATGCAACATTGTCTTTGACTTTCCTGATCTGCGAGTTAGTGAAATTACAATCACTTGCCACATTTCCTATTGATCCAATGGATCAGATCATTTTTCAGCTTTGGAGTGTTAACTAACTCCTGGGCTTATCCTCCTTGCATCTCCACTGGATCCGACGACTGACGGGTATTCTTGAAGCAGATCAACAGTCACGATATTTCAATGGTCCTCAAGCCCATGGTCACTCAAATGACCGATGTGCGTTGTATCAGACGATCAACATGGTAAAAATATTTGATTGGATGGATGTTGAGCCTCTTCATTCACTAACTCTCCTGATATTNTTTTCCTTTTTATTCTTTATTCATATTTTCATGATTTATTCTCTTTTAATCATGAGTGTGTATCGGTTCATTTTTGTGATGAGTTGATCATAGACATGGATCAACTCATTAGATCATACTCATGTTACTGTTGTGTTCTCAGTTCACAAAAAAACCATATTCGATCATTTATCGATTTTCTGTATTGTTCTAGTGTAACTCTATGTCAAATGAAATATGTATGAGGCGCTCCCTTCAAACCATTTCATATGACTGTGCCATACAGAACCATGGGCTTTATCAACTATAGTGATATCCTTTTAAAACTCTTATAGCATATGACCAACAATGGGGACCAGGTGACTGAATGCTAAGCTTGAACGAGTGCTTGAGCGCTTTACCAAATCAACGGTTGTGATTCAATCTCCTGATGAGATGGACGACTGACGGGATTTCGGTAATTTTCCCTTCGAGTTATTGTGAATTCCAATATTACAAAACTCACGATCACAAAATCACTGAAATAATCAGACGGTTCATATTACCCACTGATATGGATGGCTATCGGGATTTCGTTGTTTTTTCCTTTGAATCTTTGTGACCTCCAATAGTCCCTTTTGGCATTTTGGCGTTCGGGACTTCATGATGTTGGATTTTTTTCTTACAACGAAAAACTCTTGAAGTGGTAACTTTCGATACTATGGATCATCTGACGCGTGTCCCTTTCAGAGTTTCTACATTCGAGACTTTCAGACTATAGATTATTTTCTTAGTGGTGAAATATCCCGAAGTAGGACTCCCGGAGTAACGTAAACGCTTACGTCACTTGATGACGTGTCACCAGCTTATTGGCTACCACGTGTCATACATATTCGTGATTTTCACATACCTAAAATGCTGTATCAACTTGACACTTGTCAGTGTCTTATTGTGCCACGTGTCCTTATCTGACGTGGTCTGCTGAGTCATTTTGCCTTGGTTCAAATCCAACGGTCCTCCAATGCTTTCAAGATCCGATGGCCCATGATTCTATCGTGATTTCACATTTCACTATTTGGAAGGTTAGCACTTCCAGTTTTTTACTTTCCAATCAGCGAAGTGTTGAACCAATGCCATGTGTCCTCTGGCTCAATGGACATGATTCGTTCTCTATCCAATGGTTTGGATTGGATCGTGAATTCTCATTTCGGTATTTCAATAAGCATGCTTTGTTCTCTCAACTCGCAATCTCCGAATTCCCAAAATCCGGTATGCCACTCTCGTTAGATCGACGACCCACAACGCTCCTCCTGATCGACGGTCCTTATCTTATCGTGATTTCATGTTTTGGTATTTCAAAGGTTAGAGAACCTCCCTTCTTCTGACTCCTGATTTCCCGATATCCTCTTACATTGGATCGATGGTCCACGACCCTCCATGATCCAATGGTCCAGATCATATCACGATTTCACGTTTCACGAGTTCATGCAACACTGTCTTTGAATTTCCTTATCTAAATTACAATCACTTGCCACATGTCCTCTTGATCCAACGGATCAGATCATTTCATTGCTTTGGAGTGTTAACTAACTCCTGGCCTTATCCTCCTTGCATCTCCACTTGATCTGATGGCTGACGGGTATTCTTGAAGTAGATCAACGATCACGATATTTCAATGGTCCTCAAGCTCACAGTCACTCAAATGACCGATGTGCGTTATATCAGATGATCAACATGGTCAAAATATTTGATCGGATGGCTGTTGAGGCTCTTCATTCACTAACTCCTGAGCTTTAATATAGTCAGTCGCTAGTTCTCCTACGCTTTGATCTCTGTGTTTGCTAACCCTCCTGAGATTTTATCATAGGATTTTTTATCCCATCGTGATAAAAAATAATCATGAATTTCTTTTGCAACCTGATATACTGTGCAATGCGCTCTTCCTTATGAGATTTGGTCTTCATACTGCTTGCTATCCTGTTTTCTCCTCCTCTTGAGATTGCACTTTTCCTTCTCTGCATAATGTATGACATCTTCTGCTGACTGATATACTGTTGACATCAATGACAATCTCATCTGTCATTTAACAACAGATCATTTGATCGACTGTCGACATCAATGAGTTGACATCAATGACAATATTTCCAACACGATCTACTACAGTGGAAGGATAGTGTAAGCTGAAATGTTAACCGAAAACAAGTGGTCTCCACCGTATTATGACTTACCACAGCAGGTGATCACTCCATAGGAAAGAAGGCGTTGAGATTTGAAATCTCTGAAGTCCAAAGACTCGGAGTAAATGGTGGCCATCCAACTCAACGCTTGATTAAGTCCTGGCCATTAGATTAAGCCTTGTAAAGAATCAAATATGATGATTGATACGTTTCCGCGAAATAGACGTAAACCATCTGATCTATTCGGGAGATCTGATTCAGAAGTTTTGAAAGGTTTCAAATTCAGAAGTTCCAAAGGGAGAAGTTCCGTCAGTTGCCCATCTCATCAGAAGACTGGATCGTGACCGTTGATGTGATAAGCGCTCAAGCACTCATGGCCTAACGTTTGGCCACCGTCGTTGGTCATATGATATAGGAGATCTAAATGACAACATAATACGTCGTTGTAATTGCTAAGCCTGTGGTTTTGTAATGCTCAGTCACATGTAATGGTTTGAAGGAAGCGCCTCCATAGAATTTGGTCTCTGTGAAAATAACAGAGATTTGGGATCGAGTCTAAAGAATGAAATTGATCCATATCTGTGATCAATTTCTGAAAATCCTTCACGATAAAAATATTAAAACAATGATTATGGTTAAGTTAAACGAAGAGGTGTGATGCTCCAAATAAAGGGACACTGTGTATAACACTCACGGTGTTTTGAAGATTATATAAACAAGAAAGAGAGATGAGAAGAAAGTGTCTCTGCTATCCATATTAGAAGATAAAAAGATGAAGTAGATTCCAAAAAGAAAAGATGAAGATACTTATGTATTTAGGGTGGTTGGGTGGTGCAAGGGCAGGTTGGAGCCTGTAGAGGGAGTTGGTGCTTCCTTGTCAGTTGTAGCTGACTAAATAGGGCTTTGTAGCCTCCTACCAATTGGTGCTGGTAAACGAGGGTGTGGGTGCATCCTGATCAGTTGGTGCTGATAAAAAAGGAAGAACATCTTCCTTCTATGTAACATGTAAAACAAATTTTGCAATTAATAGAAAAGAGTTTGTGGTTTTCCCAATTGGGTTCCACGATAAAATGATGTGTTAAAATTCTGTTTGTATTAATAAATGAAAAATTGATATAATTGTCGTGTCACTGATTCACCCCCCCCTCTCAGTGACAGGATCCGATCCTTCAGCCTATTCAAGAACCTCAAAAAAAGTGTCAATGAGCTAAATCTTCAGTATGCAAACATTTCAATACAAATACAAAGGAGTAATAATAATAGGACAAATACATTAATAAAAAAACAACGTCCATTCTCAGAACTTTCGGTTTGTAAACATTTCAGTAAAAATGTAATAAAAATTAAAAAGGAGCGTCTAAGCTCAAAACTTTGGATATCTACACATTTACAACATTGGGAACATCGGAGCTGGCAATAAGACCTCGAATATATTCTCCAATGAGACGATGACATATATAATAATAATAATAATGTTTTTACATCTATAGTACGGACAATAGAGATGCTGCAAAAATTTATAGTCAAAGGACATATTAATATGAAGTCAACGAATTATCGATCGCTATAGTCCCTCTGCGCCTTCAGCAGGGACTAATAATGATAGTTCATATCATTGTAATCTAGACTTATTTTATTAAAAAAAATTGAATTAATAGATCGCTCCATTATTAAGATGTTTTAAGTGGATTTTACTCTCATAAAAGTTCTACAATTGTGAACTCATAAATTAAAGATCAACGTAGCCTTACTAATATGCTAGATTAAAGATAATGCAAAATAATTGAATTAATGGGAAGTAGATATATATGAGCTTTCTAAAGAGAAAAACAAAGTTAAAGAAGTACAAGAAAAATGTGGTAACGAACAAAATAAAAATGAGTTATTAACAATAATATTATTATTAGAACTTAAGGGGTTAGCTCAATTGATTTTCATCAATATTGTTATATATTTGGTTAGTTTTATATAAATAAGTATCCAATTCAAATTTTTTTGAATAAAACTCATTGGTTTATACCAACAAATTTACTAAAGACATCATCCATAACTATATAAAAACATTCCTTAAAATTTTCTTAATAAAAAATGAATTATTATACAACAAAACTGTTAAAAAAAATTTTTATTAAAACATCCCTTAAATTACTTTACAAAATTTTCTTGATAAAAAATAATTACTATAAAACAAAACTCATAAAATTCTTATCCAAAGTGTGTTTCAATAATAAGAGAAAAGAAAAAAACTATAAATTTATAAAAAATATTTCCACCCAAAGCACAACCCACTGCTTGAAATCCCAACACGATGGTTTTAAACCTTATTTTACCCAAAGTACATAAAAGTCTATTTCAACCACAAGGTATGAACATTTTCCAGCTAAATTAATATGGCACTCGCGTTGACTATGTCTAAGTATTCTTACACATTTTCCCTTCTCTAAAATATGATATGTACAAGTACACTTTTCCCCTTCCATGGAATATCAACAAAGCTTGGAATACAAATACTAACTTAGACATTCCTTTGAAAAGTAGAGTGGTTAGGGAATGAAAATATCAAAAACTTTAAAGCAACTTAGTTTGTGTTATGTAGGGTTTGTTTCAAAAGTAAATTGTATTTCAATTTCGTGATTTGTTGTTTGGATTGAGGTTAATGGTTAAGAACTTGTGTTTCCTCTTAAGAGGTCACAGGTTCAAATCCATAGGGGGTAGGGTATGTATACCTTCGTAGACTTTATCAGTCAAATCACTGGGCGGAGCGAGGTCCCTTGTCCCACAAACAAAGGGGTCTCATACACCAATTTGGTGTGCTGGCTTAGCCGTGACCTTAAAAATAGATTATTATTATTATTATTAGCAAGTTGTTGTATTTTTTATTTTTAATAAAGATAATTTATGCATTTTTAAGTAATTTTTGCATTATCTAATTTTTCAACAATTTTTTTTAATTGTTGAAATTTAACAATATAGAAAATCAAGAGTTTTCATCAATCATCTCAGATTGAATTTTTTATGATTTTGATTTAAAATTAAAAAAAAATTACGATCTTTATTCTACTATGTATGGATATTGGACTATGGTAAAACTCTATTCATTCTTGAAATATTACATTTGCAAATGAAAAGAAGCTCAACTTTTTTTTTTTTTCCAAAAAAAATAGCCTTTTCTATTTAGATATTGAATGAAAATTATACTTATTTTATGCACTTTATAAGAGTAAATTAAAAGATTCGCTTACTTGAAACAAAATTAGCCTACTCTATTAAATGTTTTGGACAATACACCAATCAATAATTACTCTTTTCATTTAATAAATAAATATATTTCATTCATAACAAATTTTCTTAATGTTTTTGGTTACTACAAGAAGCCTCAACTTCTCTATTTTTTTCTTTATTGAAAAGTTATATCTATTTACAATAGTGATTTTCTCTTATTAAATGATTTGAGTTAATATCAACAAGACCTAATTGCTTTCTTTTTATTTTTAATAGAGAGATTTCATGCATTCATAATAGTGACATTTTTTTTATAGATGTTTTTGGTTTGTATCAGCGAGTGATTGTTGCTCTATTTTTTATTTTTAATGGACAACAACATCCAATTATCTATAGAAGTCACCCTTCAATTAAGAGTTTTACCTGGCCTCGCCTCTTTTTTACAAGCATTGATGCACACGAGTATGAGAACAAGCATAAAGATGTCAGTGGAGAGAATTGAACCTTCATGGGGCAATAACAATACGTCACTTTCACAACTCAATTGCAAGCCATCATTGACAATAGTAAACTTTATTTTCCTAAAGAAAAAGAAATTATTTCTGCAAATTACAATTTTACAAACTATTATTATTTATTATTGTTTTAAAATGTATGACCATTTATGCAAATAAGAGGATGGATTAAACAAGCTCAATTGATTAAGTTACGAGTGTTTTTATCACTCAAATCAATGCCTTAACATACCTATTCAGAGAAGAAAATGTTTTAGGAATGCCTCCTTGGATGGATAGCTAAGGGCAAGACCACTACCACCAACCATGGATTTTTTTGTTTAGGGTTGGTGCTTTTCCAACCCAAGGGGGTTATCCATAAAACTTGTTAGGTTTATCATGGAGATTGCATGTTATAGACTTTGCAATGGAGCTCAATGGGAATGCTAAATATTAAGGATTTTATTAAGAGTAATTTCATTAGGTTGGTCAAAATCGATTGGAGCATATTCATTGGTTATGGAATCTTGATGATGGACCACATTGGCCTCGTCCAAAATGCCGATTCAAAAATTGATGCAACTATTCCAAAAGAACCTTAATACAATGACATTAATCACAAAATCCCTAGACTTAAGAATAACAGAGTTATTGAAAGGTGATATCTACAACACAAACAATCTGAAATAGAGGACCAAAGCAAAGTGAACCAAACTCACATACCAAACTGACCATAACCTGCCCTAAGATTATGTACCCTGCTTCCATCTATATTCTACACTGAAAGAACAACCTGTTAGCACTGAGAGTCACCCTCCGGTTGCAAGAGGATAAGCCCAATCACCCATCAGAATGTCTGTGGATTAAAAGGGTGTGAGTGGGTGAGTCAACGAGACTTTAAGGAAAGGAAAGAAAACAGAGATCACTGCAGATCAGTGATGGGCCATTGGGCTATGGAGTCATAAACAGTCTGCTCAATGAAGGCATTTAATCTCCCTATCAAACACAGGATTTAAGTGGTGGTGGGAAGGAGAAAAGCAGAAAGTGTATGAATGATAAACCATAAAAAATGGGCAAGATGATAGTAGATCCTCTACCGCCTCAGGAATCCAGTAATCAGGGGGTTTACAATGATCCAGACAACAAGAAAAACATAGGACGTATGTTGAACCATAAAATATGGGCATGACAGCAACAGATCCTCCATTGCCTCAGGAATCCATAAATCAGAGAGATTACATCTAGACAGGAATGAGAATCAGAAACATATGTTGAACCATAAAAGATGGGCATGACGACAATAGATCCTCCATTGCCTCAAGAATCCATAAATCAGAGAGATTACATCCATACATGAACGAGAAACATAAACGTTTGCTAAACCATGAAAGATGGGCATGATGACAACAGATCCTCCATCGCCTCAGGAATCCATAAATCAAAGAGATTACATTCAAACAAGAATGAGAAACAGAAACATCTGCTGAACCATGAAAAATGGGCATGACGACAATAGATCCTTCATCGCCTTAGGAATCCATAAATCAGAGAGATTACATCTAGATAAGAAAGAGAAACAAAAATTGAAAACTAAGAAGACGGTCTGATATAACAACTTAAAGGAATCTTCATTAACATAACAATTTACAATCCAGGACCTCATTCTTACAACAAAAATACAGTCATAACATCTCTCAAATATTTCCCCCGGTCTGGGCCAAAACTACCCCCCCCCCC
>JZKD02S2040693.1:405600-417437 GCA_000966675.3 Picea glauca
AATGCCCGACTCTCAGGAGTGTGATCTGATCACCACATTCAAAGCTTTTCTTGGAGCAGTCTTCTGTCAGACTGTGCATGTATCCCTCTGTCAGACGCGAGCTCATATCAGCATGGGTCTGCAGGAAAATATGTCCACAGGGTTACCACGGGCTGATGGTTCAGTACCCATGACCGAGCCTTCCATGCCTTCCATTTATGGAGTGAGTCGAGGTTTCAACCACCATCTCTTCTTTCATTAACTGCCTTTTCTTCGGATTGCAACGCGTCTTAATGCTCAGGGGGCGGCCACATGCTGCTCTTGGATAGGATGTTATATGAGCACGTGATTGCGGGGCCGCTCAAAGGTGGTTTGGATTTAGACCTCTTTTGGGCCCGCAATCCATCTCCCTTCACCACATATCACTTTTGACTTACCATGGTTTCAATTGTGGGACCGCTCAAGAAAATTATCGCCCGAGCATGTTACATTCCCGTAATGTACTGTGGCCACCGATATCATGATCTTGGATGAGGCTTCACGATTAGCCGCTCAAATCTTCCCCCTCCAAATCAATGGATCAGATCTCCCTTTTCGAATTGACGACTGAGACCTGCTTTTCGATTTAGGTTTCAAACTTTTAAGACCTCAAATCTCCTCTGCCTTCTGCCACTTTTACCCGAAGCTAAATATATGACGATGCGTGGCCCCTTGAGATCGATGGCTAGAATCTCTTCGGGTCTTTAGAATCCGGGAAAAACAAAACTCAAACTTCATTTTCCTCCTGGAAAATCCTTCGGAGCTAAGGATCTGATGATGCGTGGCCTCCGGAGATCGATGACTGAGATATCTCCGTGGCTCTGGACTTAGGAAAAATCAAATCTTAAACCTCACTTACCTTAAGTGTGTTTACCTAGAGCTGTGGATCTGACGACACGTGGCTCTGGATGATCAACGACTCAGATCCATTTCGTGCCTTCGGGACTTCAACCACTTCAGCAATTACGAAAAATTTGGCGCTTTGGTGGCTTCGGCTCTTCGAGACTTCAGGCTTCGGCCCTTCGATATTTCTAAGCATTTCGTATTTCAAATCTCCTGAAGCTCATTTCCTCGAATGCTTGGATCGGCTACCACCTGACCCATTTAAGATCAATGATTCATATTCACTTCGGGGCCTTTTTCTCTGGTGCTATACTTCGCGCACGTTTGCACTCCCAAACGCCCATGAGTCGCTAATCTAGACTGCTCTTGGAATCTTCACCCCTAAAAAATTAAAATTTCCTTCTGCTTATGTTTCAATCCAGAAACAAACTGTTAATAATTCTACGCTTTGTGTTCATGGTTGCGGCCTGCATGATCAAGGATTTGGGTAAATTTGTTGTGGGATGGGAAAACAGGAAGACCAATCACTGCAACAAAGGGAATTAGTGTTCATCCTTGAAGAAAAGCAGAGGGGCTTGGGGCCGAGATTTATTTCAGGTAAGACATTAAGGGAAACCAAGGCACACAAATGAAAAAGGGGCAAACAAACACCGATTTTACAGTCGAAAGGGACAAAATTCAAGACATGGACTGCGAAAAGGAGAGAGACATGGCAAGGAGTTATAGACTCAAGCATTTTCGACACCCACCTACAACCCTTGACAACTTCATGTGATAACATTTAGCTCCACAGGGGATGGCATGCTCCCTGCGAGCTGCCAAGAACGTGTAGTTCCAGTGCCTTAGCTGTTGGGCTATGGAGTCTAGCTCAAAACTTTCACTGAAGAAAACGGGGAGATATGTACATTAGTCTACTAAAAACGAAAACAAACACAATGGCTCCAGAAGAAGCTTATTTATGTACACTCCTAGACTAACTGATTTTTACAAAGTGCTAGGTGAAAGTAAACTTCCACCATAGCCACCCAGACTATCAGGTAGTATAATTCTTCTCTTTACTGCAAATGATCCTCAAAAAGTAAAGGATGTCTGAAAGCATAAAGGAAACATGTCTTGGAACGTTGATAATACCCCCAAATGATGACAAGATGAATAATTTTGCAGGCTCCAATGCTTTTGGAAAACACAACTCCATATATAACCCCACCAGGTCACAAAATTTATAATCAGGAAAGCTCAACTGATAAGAAATTACCTCATGTACTTCATTGTTGCTCACCTGTCATTCAATGCTCTCAGAGTGTACAGGTGGGTGGAGGACTGATGTGGGCTGGCTAATCCCAGGTGATATTTTCTCACTTACAGGTTCTGGACAAGAGATAAATTGTACATTTAGCTCCTCCTTTTCTCCTTCATGGCTCTCCCAAGGATCAGATTCATAGTCATCGTAAACAAGAACCATGGAAAATATTTGTTCTTCATTATCTTTATTGGGATATCCATCAAAAATTGGTTGTTCTTGGTCAGTATTTGAAACAATTTCTTTATCATAAGTAGGACTGCCAAAAACATCAGTTTCTAGGACAGGAATATCCTCTGCATTTCCTTTATAAGAGCAACAAACAAACTATGCCTTCGAATTTGAAAAACTAGGAAAAAACATAGAGGAATATTCCCTAGCTTTTCGTCTATCTCAGCTTCATAGTGAGGAGAAACATCCAATGCAGAATACACTTTCTTTTCGACATTGAGATATTCAGAAGAGACATGTTGATCTTCATGAACGCTTAAAACAATAGACATGTATGATATGATGCCAGATGTTTCTATGTTATTTCTATCATAATGAATATCATTCAACACCTCATGCTCTTCATGGAAAATTCTTTCTTCCACAATAACAACTTCATCACAAAACTGATCTTTGTGACAGGAAAAATCTTTATAAAACAAAGAAAACTCATCACAACAGTTTTCATAAAGATACTCAGTTGAAAAATAATCTTTACAAAACGAATTGAAAGCTGCATGAAAACCTGTCAAAGAGATGATGCTTCCAATGGGAAGAGACCAACACCAATCATGAGCAATCCCCCTTAATGATTGCTTGAAAATCTTAATTTGAACATCTTCATGCACGATATGAAGTCGATGAAGGAATTCATGAAAGTCTAGCAAATGTTCAGCTGGTACTTCCCACTCTTCTCCTCGGAATTTAGGAAGGCTTCTTTCCCATTCATCTCTATCAGACAGTGGATTAGGGAAACCCAATATTTTTGAAAAATCACAGAAGGCATACCTCTGAGCTAAAATATTTTCCATTTCAAACTAGTGGAGTCACCATGGTGAAAAATGAGCCGTTAGAATAATGTGTCCAACATTAGTTCACCATTTAAAACTGGATCTCTGCAATGTTGTTCTTCCCAGGGAGCCTTTCAATCTGGGACAACAGCTAAAAGCCTCTGGGTCAGCTTCAGGTGTAGCCAGAGGTAGTTGTGGAGTAGACCTCGTGTATCTGCCTTTGGAAGCCACTACTGAAACAGTGGATTCGCCAGGTGCAAGATATGTAATCTTCAATGGTACTGATTTCTTATGTACCTTCATAATCAAAATTTCTTTGTAGATCTTACCCAGGGAAATGTATTCAATTCGTCCCCAGCAACGACACCATGAATGTTATCACTGAGAATCACCCTCCGACTACAAGAGGATAAACCCAACACCCATTAGAATGTTTGTGTATTAAAAGGGTGTGAGTGGGTGAGTTAGCGAGACTTTAAGGAAAGGAAAGATAATGGAGATCACTGCAGATCAGTGATGGGACATTGGGGAGTCATAAACAATTTTCTCAATGAAGGCATTTAAGCTCCCTATCAAACAAAGGATTTAAGTGGTGGTGGGAAGGAGAAAGGCATAAAGTGTCTGAATGATAAACCATAAAAAATGGGCAAGATGAAAACAAATCCTCTACTGCCTCAGGAATCCAGAAATCAAGGGGTTTACAACGATTCAGATAATAAGAAAAACATAGGACGCCTGCTGAACCATAAAATATGGGCATGACGACAACAAATCCTCCATCGCCTCAGGAATCCATAAATCAAAGAGATTACATCCAGACAGGAATGAGAAACAGAAATGTCTGCTATGAAAGATGGGCATGACAACAACAGATCCTCCATCGCCTCAGGAATCCATAAATTAGAGAGATTACATCTAGAGAGGAACGAGAAACAAAAACATCTATTGAACCATGAAAGATGGGCATGATGACAACAAATCCTCCATCGCCTTAGGAATCCATAAATCAGAGAGATTACATTTAGATAGGAACGAGAAACATAAATGTATGTTGAACCATGAAAAATGGGCATGATGGAAACAGATCCTCCATCGCCTCAGGAATCCATAAATCATAGAGATTACATCTAGACAAGAAAGAGAAACAAAAAATGAAAACTAAGAAGATGGTCTGATATAACAACTTAAAGGAATCTACATTAACATAACAATTTACAATCCAGGCCCTCAGGCTTACAACAAAAATACAGTCATAACAACTCTCAAAGCTTTCCCCCGGTCTGGGACAAAACTACCCCCCCCTACAAAATCTAAATTGATCTCTTTTATACTCAGATTAGTGCCCGACTCTCGGGAGTGTGATCTGATAACCACATTCAAATATTTGCTTGGAGCACTCTTCTTTCAGACTATGCATGTATCCCTCTGTTAGACATGAGCTCAGATCGACATGGGTATGCAATAAAATCTATCCATAGGGGTACCACGGGCTGACGGTTCACTACCCACGGGTGGGCCTTCCATGCCTTCCATTTATGGAGTGAGCTGAGGTTTCAACCACCATATCTTCTTTCAATAACTGCCTTTTCACGGGATTGCAACATGGCTTAATACTCAGGGGGCAACCACGTGCTGCTCTTGGATAGGATGTTATATGAGCACGTGATTGCAGGGCCGCTCAAAGGTGGTTTGGATTTAGACCGCTTTTGGTCCTGCAATCCATCTCCCTTCGCCACGTATCACTTTTTACTTACCATGGTTTTAATTGCGAGACCACTCAAGAAAATTATCGCCTGAGCATGTTGCGTTCCTGAAATGGACTGTGGCCATCGATATCATGATCTTGGATGAGGTTTCACGATCAGAAGCTCAAATCTGCCCCCTCTAAATCAATGGATCAAATCTCCCTTTTTGAATTGACGACTGAGACCTGCTTCACGATTCGGGCTTCAGACTTTTCAAACCTCAAACCTCCTCTACCTTCTGTAGCTTTTACCCGGAGCTAAATATATGATGACACGTGGCCCCTTGAGATTGACGACTAGAAACTCTTCGGGTCTTCAGACTCCAGAAAAAACAAAACTCAAACTTCATTTTCCTCCTAGCAAATCCTCCGGAACTAAGGATCTGACGATGCGTGGCCTACAGAGATCGATGACTGAGATCCCTTCGTGGCTCCAAACTTTGGGAAAATCAAATCTCAAACCTCGCTTTCCTTCAGTGATTTTACCCAGAGTTGTGGATCTAAAAAATCATGGCTCTGGATGATCAACGACTTGGATCCATTTTATGCCTTCAGGACTTTGGGCCTTCGGCAACTCCGACAAATTCAACGCTTCGGCGGATTTGGCTCTTTGGGCTTCGGCCCTTCGGGATTTCTAAGCATTTCTTATTTCAAATCTTACGAAACTCATTTCCCCGAAGGCTTCAATCGACCGCCACCTGACCCCTTTAAGATCAACTGTTCATATTCACTTCGGGGCCTTTTGCTCTGGCACTATACTTCGTGCAAGTTTGCACTCCCGAACACCCGTGAGTCGCTGTTATGGAATGCTCTTTGAATCTTTGCTGCTAAAAGATTAAAACTGCCTTCTGCTTATGTTTCAATCCCGAAACAGATTGTTAAGAAAGCTACACTTTGTGTTCATGGCTGCGGATTGTACGATCAAGGATTTGGGTAACTTTGTTGTGGGCTAGGAAAACACGAAGACCAATGACTGCAATAAAGGGAATTAGTGTTCTTCCTTGGAGAAAAACAGAGGGGCTTGGGGCCGAGATTTTTTTCGAGTAATACATTAAGCGAAACCAAGGTGCACAAATGAAAAAGGGGCAAACAAACACTGATTTTACAGTCGAAAGGGACAAACTTCAAGACCTGGCTTGCGAAAAGGAGAGAGACAAGGCAAGGAATTGTAGACTCAATCATTTTCGACACCCACCTATGACCCTTGACAAATTAATGTGATAACACAACCTACATGCCCTTCAACCATTAAAGGTAGTAGCATGTATTAATTCTAATCCACAAATTTTTTCTTTGGAGATCAATTCCTGGGAAACTTTTGGGCACTTCTTGCCATTTTGAGGATGGTACCCAATGTAAAGTAGGTGGTCTAAACTTAGTGTTCCTAACCCTATGGGAATTGAACTAAATACCTACACAATGTCATATTATTAACAACTATTGGAATACTCACCAATACTGAGGGGGGCGGGGGGTGAATCGATATTGAGCACTTTTTACCACTTTTAACTAGAACATGTAAACATCAACTTATCAACAATTTATCACTTATGATTGCATTTAATATTTCATGAACATATAACCATAAATAATACCATTCAATAATACATCACATCACACAGTGCATAAGAGATTTTTACGTGGAAACCCAAATGGGAGAAAACCACAAAATGTTGTCTTATATATCAAAAGATTACATTCATAGGAAGCACCAACTTCCAAAATTCTCCAGCACCAGCTGGAAGGAGGCACTAACCCTCTGTTTACAGGCTCCAACCTGAAGGAAGCTACGACTCCCTAGATTCTCTAGCTCCAACTAGAAGGAGGCACCAACCTCCTAGTTTACATGCTCCAACCTGAAGGAAGCAACAACTTCTTGTATTCTCCAGCTCCAACTGGAAGGAGGCTCCAACCCCCTAGTTTACAAGCTCCAAGATGAAGGAAGCTATGACTCCTTGTATTCTCCAGCTCCAACCGGAAGGAGGCTACAACCCCCTTTCCTTGCCCCTTCCTACCACCCTAGAATATAAATGGAGATTGAACATGTCACTGATAATCAACGTGTCACTGTCACTAATAATCAATTTTTCATTGTCACTAATAATCAACTTGTCACTGTCACTGATAATCAAATTTTCACTATCACTGATATATCATCATAATCAATTCAAATCCATTCACATAGATCATATTCCAATATCACCAAGAACATGTCTCAAAACATATGCACAACATAGTCAAGATATGCATCAAACCATGTGCGAACACCTCTAAGATATTCCTCAAGCATATGCCAAAATATCCAGGAACCATGTACCAAAGATATGCCTCAAGCATGTGTCATAACATCCATGTTATGCATCAAACCATGTGCCAAGAATATGCCTCAAGCATAATCCATAACATCCATAAACCATGCCAAAATATGTATCAAGCATGTACCATAACATCCATAAACCATGTACCAAGGATATGCCTCAAACATATGCCATATCATTCATGATATTCCTCAACCATGTAACCAAAGATGTGCCTCAAACATATTTCATATCATTCATGATATGCCTCAACCATGTACCAAAAGATGTGCCTCAAAGATATGTCATATCATTCATGATATGCCTCAACCATGTACCAAAATATAATCCATAAACCATGTACCATAACCTCCATGATATGCCTTAAGAATATACCATGACCTTCAAGATACAAGCCTCAAAATATATAGAATAACATAAATTTTCATTTTGTAAAACATGGTACATCAGATCTCAGACCAACAAACCTTCCTCAACTTCATCATCAAGAGAGTAGCATCTTCTTCAAACCTTTTCCACAGATCCACGACTTATACATTGTCAACTCGCGTACATCTACACTTTCCCTCACTATGACCTGTGTACATTTGTGCCTTGCTCCACTGTAACCTGCAGATAACCTCAAAAATCCGTGCCTTGATCCACTGTAACCTATGGATAACCTCAGAAATCTATGCCTTGCTCCACTGTAACCCACCGATAACCTCAAAAAACTAGTATAATCACCTTCGTACACCTTTCTCTCCTCGACCTCCTTTCTCCTAAGCCAAATTTTCTTTGCTGAGATTGCCAATCCTCCTAGCACAAGTGAATACCCACTTATGCTAGCTCAATACCATAAACACACACTTGCTTGGATGAAAAAATGAGAGGTTCTTGATGTGTATTTATAATTTTCCACATGCCTCCTTTATTTGACTTTAGGGCCGACCTGTAACTTCTTGTTGCAACAACTTTTATTCTTTAATTAATTTTGGGTCCAACTTGTAACTTCTTGTCCTTAGATCCAGGGCTTCTTGACAATACTTTTTGGCTTCATCTTTAAGATGGAATAACTTCTCAATTGTGAGGAACTATGTGACGTACCACCTACTATTGGAAACGACATGATGAGGACTATCCATCTATGAGGGTTTTTCATGTATTTGCAATGTCCTTCATCCTCTTTTTCCTAAAACATATTCGAACTTCATGACCACACCTATGGGGCTTCTTGTAGACTTCTTCAAAGCATATTCCCATGAGGGCCATGCTTAAAGCTACGTAATAAGGGGACCGCTTTGGAGACTTCTTCAAATACACCCATTTCTTCTAGAGGCTTCTAGACTTCTTCTAGAGTTGACATCACCCATTACTTCTAGGGGTTTCTAGAGCATCTAGACTTCTTCTAGGGTTGACATCAATGACAACCAATTTTCCAACAACAACATCCTGACAACAATGGCATCAACAAATTGAGCTAACCCTTAGGGATAATACATTTTTGGAACACTTCATCCTACCCTAATGAACTTAAGAAAGAGTGAGATTGTTGGTACCTTACCAATGTGAATTGACTCCTAAGGGGAAAAATGTTACAAATGAGATTTGAACCTTGGTGGGGAGGATACCGACTTCTCTTCTTAACCACCCAAGCTAAACCCAATTGAAAATTCTCATCCATGATTTATGATAGAAACAAATACATTAATATATATCCATTACTTCCACATGTTTCTCCAAGAAATATTAGACGATGCCCATGTGATATGGCAATTAAGACAAAACAATACTCTAGTGTATAGGTCAAGCATCCAGTGCAATCCCTAGTGTTTCTAATCATTCTCAGTGAAAACACCCAATGAACAACTTTTTGTCTTCTTATTGCTTCCTTTGTAATTATGGAGACTCATGCTTTCCTATATTTGGTGGGCCCCACTTTCAACTCATCAATGTGTAAATTTCCAAACATATAGTAGCATCATTGATAGTGAGACGGGTAGCAATGAAATAGTTGATGAGAGAAAGATGCCAATCTAAGTGAATCCAACAATGACAATGGGAAATGGGTGATGGTAGCAAAGAATACATGGCCAACAATGACAATGGGAAATGGGAAATGATAGAAAAGAAGACATGACCAACAATGCAGGGGAGAACCAACAACAATGATAAGAAAGTCATCAATGAAAAAGGAGAAAACATGATCAATGATCCAGGTTAGGTAGTGGACAATGAGGTAGTTGCCGCTAATCACAATGATAAATTCCTGAACGATGTCAAAGAAGATGTGATTGAAAACATAGATGAAGTAGTGGTGAATGATGCAAACAATGCAGTCATTAAAAAGGATGATGAGGAAGTTGTCATTGATGACAAACATGATTTGTGACTCCAAGGAGATGGTCATCAATAATGAGAATAGAGAAGATATGGTCGTTTTTTATGATGTGATGTAGCAGTGGTCATCATTGATGACAAGGAAGTAGTGGTCATTAATGACATGGGATTTGTTTTCATAGATACAAGGCCCTTTACCTTCCATTTTCAACAAAAATCCCATAGAGAAAAATGGTCTCTGATGTAATTTGCAATGTTGAATGCTTGAAATGCAACGGTGCATTTTTAAGGGTTCACGGGGACAAACATGAACACAAATAAAGAAAAATAATGAATACGGTGAGCACAATGCAAATTAAATAGTTAGCATAAATGAAGTAAAATAATGAATAAGAATAACACAAATCATATTAGAATATAAACAATTTTTGTATTAATGTATACGAGTTTTGCATAACGATGTTTAAAAGAAAACGTGAGATAGAAAACATGTTGTGTTTATTTGAACAATGTATCTAGGAATACATTTAAGTGATAAGAATGCATGTTCAAAGTTTAAACACAATTTAGTTCATAATTGCCAATCATTACTTTTCTTCCTGGTGTGGCACAAGTCATTGTTGGCATGCATGTGTTCGATTTCCTTGATGGCTCTGATGATTGTTAGTATTCATTAATATAGTAATATGCACGAGATATTGAATTGTGCATGCACATGCTACCAAGGCATGCATGCATGCATAGGTTGTTGAAGTGTGTGTGTGTGTGTGTGTGTGTGTGTGTGCAAGTTGGAATCAGGTGTGCATAGTTCTTTCTGAGCCAACTATTATTGAGGTTTCATGGAATTACCACTCAATCTTGTCTATTAGATGCAGTGAGAGGCCGCCATGGGCACTACCCCTTGGACCATGTAATGTGAACTACATGCTTCATTTTTTGGGCATAAGGGTTTCCAACCATGCTAAAGGAAGTCAATGTAGAGGATACAGATTGTTTAACATGCATACAATTGTTAATATTATGGTAGCTGCAGAAGGTATTTACCCCCACGTGTGAACCTGACGAGAATAGAAGACTCCAAGAAGCAAGAGAAACCCTGATGAGTTGGATAATAACCCTAGAAGCCTTGTCAGCTCAAGAAGATAATTTATATTAGGCTATTAGCCTCCAAGAGAAGAAGTCGGCAAGAATTAATAATAATATATTGAACAGACACATACCCAGAAGGAGAATTCGACCCCAGCAAAATAGTAGGATTACTATAAATACATGGCACTAGTTCTCATTTGTAGCATCTCAGTAGTTGTAGACAGAGCCAGTTCTGCGCAGTAGTTTCCCAGTTGGTGCGCACTGCAGTTGCAGTCTAGTGTGCAGGTTTGGAGGAGGGTTGCAGGTGCAGCTGCAGCAACAACTAGTTTCAGTATTGGCTTGGATATCTCTTGGCTAGGGTTTGGGACTATCTGATCAGTCTTTTGTGTTGCGCTATCCTTGGGGAGAGATGCGCTACTCTTTGTTTGGATATCTAGCCTAGGGTTTGCTTCCGAAGGAATTCTCAGTCATGGTTAAGGTGCTCGGAGGGAGGCTTCAGCCTATGGTTGGGTGATGAAGGTATCGTCAATGGTAAAACAAGCACACCATATTCTAACAGGTTATGGGCCCACACCCCTTAAGTCAGCCTAAAACGCTGGAAGGAAACATAGTTGCTAGACATTGAGCTCGTTGAGGAACTGTCGCTAGGGTTACTAGCAGGAGTAGTTTCCAAAAGCACTGCAGCTAGGGTTACTAGCAAAAGCAGTTGCAGAAACCCTAAACCTCTTGTTGAGGCACCTTAAGTGATGAGATTGACCTAATCTCTGGATAGATCAGTTTGCCCTAGCCCAGCGCATCTCTTGGTACTCTCAGAAGGCCAAGAAGTGAAGTTTGGATTTCCAGTCAAATCTAGGGTTTGACCAAGTCAAGAAAGCCATGATGAACTCTATGAAGTCTGAGAACAAGCTAGATGGAGCCTCTAACTTCAGAGCATGGAAGACAAGGAGTGAACTCATCCTTGCTAAGAATAAAGTGTTGGATATTGTGAAAGGAAAGATCATGAAGCCAGAGTTTATAGAAGGAGAAGAGAAGGAACCGCAGAACGTTGCAACTATGGAGAAGTTCAAAGATGTTGACATCAATGCCATGGGTATCATAGTGGATTCCATAAAATACCACTTGATACCCTACATCTCCCATCTTGACTCATCGAAGAAGATGTACGATGCCCTAACAAATCTCTTCTCAGTCAGAAACATTGGACA
>JZKD02S2040693.1:419407-441522 GCA_000966675.3 Picea glauca
AGAATGGGGCAGATAGCCCATTGTTGATATTCTATATTGAGGGCATACATTCTTTCAGATCTCACAGACATGAGTGAAAGATTGGCCCAGATGATTATTGTTGATATTCTATACTGAGGGAAGACACTCTTTCAGATCTCACAGACGTGAGTGAAATATTGGCCCAGTTGATTCAGTTTTTATCATAACATTGTTTCTATGCAGATGAAGACTACTGTGGTGGCAGACATTCTTTTAGATCTCACAGACATGAGTGAAAGATTGGCCCAGATGATACAATTTTTATCATAACATTGTTTCTATGTAGGATGCTCTCAGATGGTTGTTATGAAGACCGTATGACAGTAGATGAGGACTACTGTGGCGAATATGTTTCACCGTTCGCAATCATACGTTGCTGATCAAGTACTTATGTATTACTTGATGTGGTTGTAAACCACTGGATTGTAGTTATGAACTACTATCAATAGACACAGGTGTGTTCTATCCTCGTTCTAATTGCCTTGAAGACCATCAACAGTTTATTGGAGATAATGATCATTCAGATGAATGATGAACAAATATTTTCCAGACGGAAAATAGTTCAGAGCTTTTACTCTTGTATCACTCTATGGTGAGAGTGACTTATTCGGCATCATATCTAACTACTCAGATGAAGTATAGTTTCGAGAGATGATGCATCTAATGATGATGGTGATGCTCATGATTTAGTCATGAAATAGTCTAGATGACTATATTGATGCTACCGAGTAAATGGTATATTTTGTGCTCAAGTCCATTACCTGTAAATACCTCTCTAGCTAGGAGGGAGTGTTAATATTATGGTAGTCGCGGGAGGTATTTACCCCCACGTGTGAACCTAACGAGAATAGAAGACTCTGGGAAGCAAGAGAAACCCTAATGAGTTGGATTATAACCCTAGAAGCCTTGTCGGCTCAAGAAGATAATTTATATTAGGCTATTAGCCTCTAAGAGAAGAAGTTGGCCAGAATTAATAATAATATATTGAACAGACACATACCTAGAAGGAGAAGTTGGCCCCAACAAATTGGTAGGATTACTATAAATACAGGGCGCTAGTTCTCATTTGTAGCATCTCAACAGTTGCAGATAGAGCCAGTTCTACGCAACAGTTTCCCAGTTGGTGCGCACTGCAGTTGCAGTATGGTGCGCAGGTTTGGAGGAGGGTTGCAGGTGCAGCTGTAGCAGCAACTAGTTTCAGTATTGGCTTGGATATCTCTTGGCTAGGGTTTGGGACTATCTGATCAGTCTTTTGTGTTGTGCTATCCTTGGGGAGAGATGCGTTGCTCTTTGTTTGGCTATCTAGCCTAGGGTTTGCTTCCAAAGGAATTCTCAGTCAAGGTTAAGGTGCTCGGAGGGAGGCTTCGGCCTATGGTTGGGTGACGAAGGTATCGTCAATGGTAAAATGAGCACACCATCTTCTATATTCTAACAACAATTCTATATCAAATACATGTAGTTACACTATAATAAAATAATATCATTCACTTAAAGAATATTAGTTTTATTTTATTTCATCTCACAATCTAGGAATTAGAAAATAATAAAAATATGAAGGTCTTGTCACATAATTATTACAAGATCCAATGAGCACTCATCAAAGACAAAGCATCTCAATAATATCCAAGGTCTTGGACCAACTTTCTTCTACAAACAACTGTTACAACATTCCAATTATTACCATGGCTTACCTAGGCACTTTTGGACCATACTTCCCATCGGACACCTAACATGACATCCACATGGCTCCACATGATATAAGTATACACTCACCATTATTCAAAGATCGTATAAGGAGAAGATACAATGTTGAATTCATTAATACAACTATCATACCTCGAAGCGGGGAAAGGGAACGACGAAAAAAATAAGTAACATGTGTTTTTATGATCATCATATTTAGTTAGAGAACAAATGATGAAACAAAGATAATATAGAGAAGTGAATGGTGTAATAATTTTTTCCAAGTATATAACAAAAACAAAAGATATTACATGTGTACATTTTTTAATTCTATATATCATCTAAAACTATTTTCTACCCACATATGGAATCATGATTTGTTATGAAAATGAAATAGAACATAAAACAATTTTTATCATACCCTTGAAGATAGGGAAAGAGAATATTAAAGTGAATCAGGGTGGTTATGTTTTTCGAAGATAAGGGGATTTGTTTTTTTGATAATTTGGTAAAAATGAATACTTCAAAAGGTATTCTAGTTGGGTAAATTTGAATGCATGTACTATGGAAGGATGTGATGCAACATGTCTTGAGATGCTCATAATGGATATTTCAAGAACAATACAATGATGATATATAAAGAGAATCTGACTATTGGGGTAGGAGGAAATAGATGGTCGTTATGTATCATGACATTTTCATGGGTCAACCGATTCAAATGAGCTCCATAGTCCAAACTACATGAGAGATTCATCGCTTCAACAATTTGCAGGAGCAATGATTCATTCACTCCCAATCACAAATTCTCAAGAATGGAGTTCCATCCAAAGTGAAAATGAAATTCACCCATGGAAGAATGAGGAAAAACCTTCCAATTGAGATGACTATTGAAGAACCAAATCTCCCAACTATTCTTTGTATGATTTCTCATGATGTGACATATATTATTATGAAAGGTTGAGTTTCCATGCACACCACAGATAACCATTCACACTCGAACAACGCATCTGAGTGACATTTTTAGGAAAATCTTCTAAATAGTAATACCATTAAACTTGTGTTTAACTAAATTTTTAACATGTCCATGGTATGGAGAACCTTGTGGTGGTTGGAGGTCGTTAATGGTATTTTGGGTTATTGTGTGTGTTGAAACCCTATTTTGTCATCATCCATATACTTCTTTTCCACTTATACTATGTTTTTACACCTAAAATCTAGCCATAATATCACTAATCTCATCATTTTAAGCCTTTAACTTGTCAACACGCATTTTTGAGTTATAGTTGCATATTTCCTAATTTTTCCTAAGTTATTGATGAATCAATAGAGGTTTTTAAGCAAAATTTTACTATTGACAGAATGTTAGTGTTGTTCTCGTACCACAACTATTCTAGTACATGAGTTCCAAGATTCAAATATGTGTGCGTGCCCATATTAAGATTGATCACATGGGTTTTGGAGAACTAAGTGCTAGCATGGATTGTGACCTATTGGTTTGTGCCTAGGTCACACATGGAGGTCTCTAGGCATGGTCTAGAGTTTTCAGTAAAAAACGTGCCAAATTTGCAACAGTTAATTTCCAATGCAATTCCTGAGATAACAAGGACGAATCTACTAATTCTGGAGCATGGGTTTTGTTCAAAAAGGCCTAATTTGGGTCTCCCATGGGAAGATTCTTCAGAGGGTCAAGGATTTGAGAGATATGGGAAAATATCTAATCTAGGTTTTCCCAAATTTATGTTGAGGCCTGTTTTCAAATTATTTATTGGTTGCAACAAATTACAGTTCACGTTATGGGTTCTCAAATTACAGTTCAAGTTATGGGTTCTATGTTCCATATGGAAGGCTCCACATATAAACCAATATTCTTTCTTTTCCATTACACCAACATAACACAATCATTTCTATCCAAACTCAGCAAAATTCAAATAATGTGATTTTCTTGTTGAGTGAGTGAATCATTGGTTGTAACAATTTTCCTTTGATGATATGAATGTTGTAATTATAAATTTGAGAGAAAACAACATTGAAGGGGGTGGATTGATTGTATAATTATCATCCTTGGTTGTAATAACTTGTTTCATGAGGCACTAAACTCATCTATGTAATTATTTATTCTTATGTTGTAATAAAGACATCTCTACTCCAGATTTTTCAGCCAGCCATTGTAATCCTCTTGTGGAGTATGCTGGAGGAGGCAGGGGCCCCTCTCTCTGGTATACCCTACCTATTTTTATTGCTTAGATTTAGTTTTCATTTTAGTTATGTGGATTAGTGTGAGTAGTTAGATGCATATTTATTTCTATTTGTAGTTCTAATTGTTTCCATAAAATTAATTTTACAATTATGCTCTCATTTCCTTTCAATTATTTATGCAATTTCCCCTTTCCTTTACTCACTCATGTTTATGCTTTGATCACTAACACAAGGAACATGTGTACACTCAACGTTTTTTTTTACTTTCTAACCAACACTCTTAGCATTGTCAACACAATTATTAGAATCTCTTTGAAGGATGGTATCAATCATCATTCATAAGTACAAGAACACTTAATGGTTGAAGTGAAAGATTGTACTTCAAGCCATCTATGAGACCAGACCCAGGAGACTGATAACTAGTGTTAGTTTGATCTTCAATGATTTTCTTTTATTTATATATATTCATGGATAAGATAACAAGGTCTATTTGAGTCGTAGTTGCACAAAGATGAGTAATATGGATGCAAAAGTGCTATATCACCAACAAAGGCTTGTTACACTTGACATATGAGTTTGCATTCTCTAGTTTGTATGTGGGACTTAGTTTACAAATTCCATTATTTACATTTTCAAGCTAATAATTTCAGGATTAGGTTAGTGGCATCCTGCAAAAAGTTCAACTTGTGTTTTTGCCAACCATTTCGAATATTAGTTTGAAGGGTATTTTACCCCTGCCATTTCATGTCTCTCAAAACTAAGTTACAGTAATTAGGATGCATTAATTTGACAATTTAATCATCTCTAAAAGTGCATGAACATTTAGATCTCAAGTGAAAGATTGCACTACAATCCATTAATGAAACCTCAAGATAATGAACTAATTATTGTTTATAGTTTATAAGAATTTTGGTTCCCTCATACATTGGAGTTTTAAGTATTCATCGATCAAATGAGATCTCATACGAAAACATGTTTATGCGTAGATCAAACATCTAGACATAGTATGTTGAGCCCTTGTTAACCTTGATATAGATTGGTGAATGCAAGATTAAGTTGTCTAAGATTTAATTTTGATTTCATTGAATTTCTTTATGATTGGGGTTGGTATCTGTCATTTGATTTCATTTATTGAACCATGAAGCGTGTGTTGTCAGCATAAATTGCTAACATGGGATAGAATAGGTTTTGATCCTGCATTTCTTGTGCCTGCACCTCGAAGTCTACGAACTCTCGGATTGATAGATTCAATGTCAGAGATTTATACATATAAATAACCCCACATTTTTGGCATCGTTGTCAGGGAGGTGCTAAAAGGGATTAGAGCATTGGTAGGTTGTTTTCACAAGTTTTTTTTTTCGTGTTTAATTTAGTTAAAATTTCAACTTGGGGGAGGAGAAGCGATAAGCCACAAAGGCACCCTTACTTCAGAATTTCTAAAGGGGTTCTAACCTAACACATCCACTTTAGTGGATTTCACCAAAACCTCAGTGTTTCCTCTCTATGCAAGTGTGTTTTCTTTTATTTTGATTCATGAAAATAAGAGAATCCTAACATGTGTGAATAGATAACTTGGTGACAACAGGATCCTAGTAGCACTGTGGCACTTCTTACATGATTTTTAAAAGTTTTTGGGAGCTATAAGATCCCCCTTATACACTAATCCCTATGAAAGACAAGAATTAGTAACCATCAGGAGCATTAAAGGATGATTGAGAGTTAGAAGAATGTTACTCCAAGAAATCTCTCAAATCCTAGCAGTAGCTGGGAACATCTATGCATCTCAGGAGGAGAAAATACTAACATCAATAAGGAATATACATGTACTCTGGGAAGAAATAAAAGACCAAAACTTCCATGAGCAACATCGAGAAGAAGATATTAAAGAAACCGAGTAGCCATGAAACACATCTAATAGAGAGATCGAGGAATTGTTTCCATATACGTCACCAGATCCTGTATACATTCAAGAGACCAACCAACAAATAATAGAAGATCGCCATGGCATAGAAAAGGAGGACATGCAAATCAATATGGATGAACAAGTGAACCAAGGATATCATGACTATATGGAAGTATGGTTCGAGGAAACTATGAGGCCACAACACTCTCTTCTTCAGAAATTATTGATACCCTATCAATCGAAACAGTTGGTCCCTCATGTTCTGGTACTTATTAAAGTATATTGTTCAAACTTGACTATGAGTATATTTATAATCCTATTACACATGTGGCTTCATTAGAAGTACTCATATACTTGAAAAAGGTTATTTTCTTAGGTAAGTGTTGATGCTTGAATCTGTCAGGACCAAAACGACAACCTCACGGGGATATGAGTCCTCCTGTGTTTTTATAGAGGTGGTAATCCTCTCTATTTTATGATATTTTTGAATTCTATATTTCCAAAATGATATAGGACTTTGAGAAAGCCCACTATTATATTCAAAGAAAGATAAAAGTTGCATAAAATAAATGTTTTATTTTAAAGAGAATTCCTGAGAGATGACCAAGAACCTCGTACATCACACATTTGAAAACATAAGTAAAATTTCCTCACATCCATCATAGCGAAAATAAAGATTTATGATCACACATAAAAAATAAAAGAAGATGATATGTACGCATAAGAGAACTTTAATAGAGTAGACACATGTGGATCTCAAAGGAAGAAAATGATAGACCAATCTCAAATATTTTATACTCAAAACTCAGAGTTATAAAACACCGTAAAAATTGATCCCAACTTAGTTCTCTTGGGATTTATGAAAAAATAATGAATTCTATTGCAATACGTTGAAATTAAAATGCATTGGTCCAGAGGACTAGGATTAGGCCTCCCGCGGACCATAAAAGTAAATATAAACATGAAATAAAATGTGGGGAGAGGGCGGTGGGTGAAGGTAGAGTATCAAGACCTGAAAGGAAGACACGAAGAAGTTATCATATTTCGGTTAAACCTTTTTAATCAAAGAAGCGAAGTACCGGGATGAAAAAACTGATAAGGAAAGAAAAATGTGATCAACATAAACTTACTATGGTGGTATCTCTCACTTTTCACTTGCTTGTTGCTGTCATTTTATTTTCCTTGTTGATGGTTACGAGAACTGTCTCAACTATTGGTTCTTGGCCCTCTTTAGTTAATTTATCGATTTCCCTCTTAAACCAATCTTCAATGTAATTCCTCATCGACGCAATATTTATTTCATGCCTAATTTTGATATTAAACAATTCACCTTCTAAATCTTGTAGTTCATGAGAACTGTCGTGGATTGCCTCCTCAATATCTTCATTTTTCATAGAATAATCGATAAGCCAATTATCTATCTCTTCTTCGCCATATTCAATTATTCCATTAAATTTCTCAGACGATAATCCCTTTAATATCTCCATGTGTTCATCAAATTGTTGCCTTGTCATAAACATTGAATTGAAAATTAATTTAGAATATTGCACCTCACTAGTGCTTCCTGCCTAATCTATCTTTGTGAGCCTTCCGAATAATTATTCTCTTTTCACCATGGCTTCATTGCATGCTTGGACAATGTTTCTTAAATTCTTGATCTTTTCTTTCCAATAGGTATTGATATTTTTTATCCAACTTGGAGAAGGCAGATCTTCTTCTCTCCTTTTCAATTCTATCATGTTTGAGACTTTTATCCTAAATGGTAAAACAACATCTATGTAAAATCATTCTTCATTCTTAAAATCATCTTGGAGATACTCATGAAATGCATGTGCCATTGAACCAAAAGAAGCAATACTTTTTTATACCTCCCATGCCTCTATTGTCAATAACATTATCTTTTTAATGTTTTTCTAAACATAATTTCAGACCGCTGTGAGAAAACTTGAAGATCCCTTTAACTTGATACCATGTTCGGTTGGTTTAATCATTGTCAAAGGACTGACTAGGATTGGAAGAGGCATCAACAAAGTCTCCAATTCTTTGACATTCTCTTTTAATTTGGCATTCTCAACCTCTAGACAATCAATAGAGTCGTCAAGTGTGTCCTCGGTTGCCCTATGGATTTTGGAAATCTGGGGCAGTTGCATATACTTGAGGTCAACCTCTAAGTGGGCCTTTCCTTTTTTTATTTTTCTGGTCAATTCTTTCTACAATCATCTTTTTAGATTCTCTGTCAAAAACATCGATTTGAAAAGTGAAAGATTCTTCTTCACTAAAGGTCTCATTCCCAATGATTTCCAGTAAAGAATCTTGTTGAGAAATATGCTCTTGTTGTTCTATTGCAGGAAATATTTTTTCAATGTTTGCTTATAGTTCCATATCTTCCAAGGAAAATCTTTGGATATCATTTTCTATAAGATTAGTTTCTTCCTCTTGCACTGAGTTTTTTCTCTTCTTTCTCCCGGGCAACTTGTGTGAACTTTCAATTTTTTCAGAGGGAGGATTCTTCTCTCCCCCTCCACTAGAACTATTGTTGACAATATTTTTAATTGGGTGGACTGTTGGAGAACTACTCCTGAAAGTAGTATTCTTAAGAGTGACAACTAGAGATTGAGCACTTCTTTCACTAAGACTTTTTCCCTTTTGCTTGTAAAGATCATTACTACTACATGTTGTTTCTAAATTGCCAACGTTATGTACATGAGTGTTTTGGTTGTTAAATCTTCTTCTTCGTTCAAGACAGTTTGAATAAAAGAGTTATTGAACCCTATTGATAGCATATTGATAGCATATATCCAACAAAGATTTTTTTTCGAATCAAAACCTTTGATCTTTTCAACATATTTTAAACTCACATTGTTAAAATGATTTGCAAATTCGTCAATTTTATTTATATTTATGAAAACAAACTTTCCAATCTTCCATGGCAGGGGAATAAACTATTTTTTCCTTTTTTCATGGAAAAAGTGCAACCATAAGTTATATTGCCTGGCCACCTCTGTAATAAATAATTCATCAGGTACATAATACGAGAGAAAAGAAGGATTTTCTTTTGAGAAAAATATCCTTATGATACTATGATTCTCCATTTTCTCTATTGTCCCCTTTTTCTCTAAAAAATTGGTAGCTTGAACATATATCTTGGAGTGTTTTCGCCCAACAAAATATTTTTGAAGACTGAAACAAAATCATTATAAACTTCATATAAAAACATAGGGGTTTTATGCCTCCACAATGCCTGATACCAAAAGGTAATGGGATCTATTTCACAATTTACCCTTTTACTGATGGTTAAGTTTGGGAATTGGCAACAATGCACAATAACAAAAACCAAATAAGAGGCCATAAATAATTTTCTATCTCTTTTGTAGTGTGACAATTGGGGAGAGATTTCGATAGAAATGAGCTTTCCCCAATAAAAAATGGTTTGTTCTTGAACTGTAAAATACATAATATATAAAATCATCCGAGATACAGAAGCAGTGTTTTCCTAACCTATCACTCTGGTAAATAGCCATGCAATTTCTCAATAGGGATTTTTTAGAGATTCAATCTGGATTCTGGTTATGTCTATTGGGATATATGCATGATTCTCCAAATATTTCGGCAGGAGTTCAAGCCCATTGTTATATTTATTCAAGAATTATTTGCAATCTTCACCTTTTAAAGTAAGAGTTGACTTTGGTAGCTTTAACATCTTGCAGAAGACTTGAGGTGAAAGAGAAACCGGAGGATGACCCTGGAGCTGTATGATTCTTTGATTTGGTACGTACTTTTCCACACACCATGCAACTATTTTCTTACAATTTAAAACCTTAGGAACACACCCAACACGAGCAATACCAGATGTTAAAATTACATTACCATCTTTCTGTGCAGTAGGAGGGGAGGAATAATATCAGTAAGCTATGGACCACTGGAAGTTTTGATCTTCGTAGCCAAAAATATTCAGAGTGTGACCACAAAAATGTTGTTTAGTTGATGTTGCCATAGGTTGATGAAACTATTTCTTCAACTAGATAATGATCTCAAATAAACCTTTTCAAAGATATAATGATATTTAAATCCCTTGGAAATGAAGATTAAATGAGATTTTAATGAATAATTCCTCGATCCTTTCGCCATTAATGACGATATTTTTGGTGCCTGCACAACAATTGTTAGAATTTAAACAATATTTAATGTGTATTGGGAAAAGAAACAAAATGGCAGGGATGTGTGTGAGAAAATTTCAATATAATTTTTTCGTGAACCCGCCAACCCGGGAACCCGCAACTGTAGAGATGATAAAAATTATACTAAGTGTAAAGGAATGGTCGGTCAGACTTGCGTGCATGAAGAATTAAATACTTTGGAGCCGGACACCTGTGACGAGACTAAATTTTAAGTGATGGTCAAAATGTAGATCACGGAACTTGAAGTTAAAAGTGAGGGTCACGAAAAATGTAGAGTGAATGTTTGAACCAACGAACCTGCGCAATTAAATAAAAATTCGAAGTGATGAAACAAACTTACGAACTCATTAAGTGAATGGAAATGAAATTCCACCAATCTATGAACCCGCGAATCCATGAATTGAAATATGGCTAAGTATAGTAACCAAAAATGGAAAAAAGAAGGGATAAAAGGAAATGGGAATAAGGGGAAGTATAGAAGGAGGAAAATAAATGGAGTAAATAAGTGGGCAAAATAAAATGTGGAAGGAAAACATGGAAGCACAAAATGGTCTCAACAACTGGCTCCAACCGTGGGATGATAACCCCCTTGTGGGTTGTCAAGAATCCAAAATATTCATGACCAGATGCTTCTATCTTTTGGGCTATGTATTCGAATAGTAAGGATATACAAAATAAATTAAAAACATTGTACAAGGAGGCGACAAAATTTCAAGCGAAGAAATTTTTCAAATGTTTCCCATTAGCAGGCAACATTAACATTTTCCCCTTCATATCTTTGAGTATATAGGCATTAAAACCCATACTTTTTTCAATGATACATTGTCCAACCCAGAGTGCTTCAAATTTTGTGTGCATCAATGGTTTCTCCTTAGCTTTTTTCCAGAGTAACACCAAATCACCCTTTTGAAAATTGTTTATGGTTGCACTCTGATCAAAATATTTTTTGATACTTTGTTGTCTCTAAGAAGTTCTATACAAAGCTTCACTTTGTTCTTCCTCCAATTTCAATAATTGATTCATTCTCTTTTGCATAAGTGTACTATCTTATGCATCCTCTGTATTAACTACACAAGTCAAGGAATTTAACTTGAGGATGATTGGAATTTTTGCTTCTTTCCCATAAACCAACATATACAGAGACATCCCAATACTGTCTTTCAGAGTCATTCTTCTTGCCCATAGAGCATCTGCCAATTTAAAATGCCAATTCTTTTGGTTCTTATCAATAATTTTCTTTAGTATCTGAATGAGTGTCTTATTGGTGGATTCTGCAAGACCATTCCCTTGTGGATAATAATTTGATGATTTCCCCATGACGATCCCATATTCTCCACAAAATTCTGTAAATTTTGACCCAATGAAAATTGAACCATTGTCAATAATGAATTTTTCTAGGACACCAAACCTTGACAAAATATTATCTTTGAGAAACTTAATCAACTCTTCATAATCAACCTTTTTTAATGCTATTGCTTCTGGCCACTTCATGAAATAATCTATAGTAGTGAGAATATATATGTTCCCTTTACTTGATTTTGGATTTATTGGTCCAATGACATCCAATCCCCATTGGGAAAATGGTTGTTCTACAAATATAGGTTGTAATGGCATTGCAGATTTTTTCATTTTCCCTGAAAATTGTTGAAAAGATACACATTTTATTATGGTGGCATATGAGTCCTTAAAAATTGATGGCCAATAAAACCCAACTCTTATTATTTTATGGGTTGTGGCAGTGGGCGCAAAATGTCCACCACATATATCTTCATAGAATTATTTCACCAATTCTTGAGCTCTCTTTTCATCAATGCACCTTAACAGTATGCCATCATAGTTCCTTCTAAATAATACATCAGTAATCAATACGTACTAATTTGACTTCAATTTCAATGCTCTTCACTCCTTTTGGTTCATGGTGACTGGAAATTGTCTAGACCTCAAGTAGAATATATTATCTTTATACCATTCTGAAACTTCCATAGGTTCTCCCACTGAAATTGAAATTATTCCATCCAAAGAATCATTATTCACAACGAGCTTACACAAACCTTGTCCTTTCACTGTTTTCAAAGGCTTAATTTCAATGGCATACTCTTGAATCTTCGCCAACCAATTTTCCCATTTCCCTTCTCTCAATTTTTGGTTTACAAGCATCTTCATAGGAAAGGATGGAACATACACAATGACATGAGAGTTTAATATGTAAGTCTGAAAGTGTGCCACTGATTTTACAATAGATAGGGCTTGCTTCTCCAATTCCAAATATCGTAATTCATAATCATGAAGGGTCTTTCTCATGAAACTAATTGGCAATTCTTCACCCTTGGAATTTCTTTGAGTAAGAATAGATGCCACAACAATTTCTATTGCAAATGAATAAATGATGAAGTATCTTTGGAAATATGGGCTAATGAGGATTGGGGTTGTAGTGATTGCCTTTTTTATATTCCTAAAATATTCCTATGTATCTAAGGTCCATTCAAATCTTTGATCCTTTTTCAACAATGCATTAATCAGCTTCACAATACTTGCATAGTCAGGGACGAATCTTCGTACAAAGTTGATTTTGCCAAAAAATGACTGAATTCATTTTTTAGATGATGGAGGGTTGAGTTCATTTATAGATTTAACTCTCTCAGGATCAATATATATTCCTTCTTTGCACACAATATGACCCAATAATTTTCCTTTAGTCACAACAAATAAACACTTTTTTGGATTTAAAGAAACACCATATAATCTACATCTATCAAAAACTTTCCTCATGTGATGAATGTGATCACTCCTAGTTTTTGAGTGTACTGTTAAATCATCTTGGTAATCCACCATGAATTTTCCTATCAAACCCTCAAAAGCATGATCCATAGCCCTCTGAAATGTAGCTCCTGTATTCTTTAAACCAAAGGGCATCCGAGCATATGCATATGTCTCCCAAGGTGTTATGAAAGTTGTCTTTGCTCTGTCTTCCTCAACAATCAAGACTTGATTATACCAAGAAAAACCATCTAACATGGACATGCAAGTTGATCCTATGATTTGTTGGAGGAGAAATTCCATATTAGGCAAAGGATAATTATCCTTTACACTTGATTTATTAAGGTCCCTGAAATCTACACACATATGAATCTCCCTGATCTTTTTTCTCACAACCACGGGATTTGAAATCCAGTCAGAGTGTCTGATGGGGTATATTATTCCAACTTTCTTTATTTTTTCCAATTCAACCTTTACTAGTGGATTTAATTTGGGGTTCATCATCCTTATATTTTGCTTGACAGGATTTGCTCCTTTTCTCAAAGGAATAATGTGTTGAAATATTGTTTTATCATATGCCTTCAAATAATCATAACTCCATGTGAACACATCAAGATGTTCTTTAAAAAGTGCAACATATTTATCTACTTCACCAACTATGCAATCAACTCCCAAGTTGACATATTTTGAGGAACTATCAGTTCCAATATTAATCTTTCGTGTTTCTTGGACATTTCGGAGCGATATTTCTTCCAAGATATCCTTAGTGTGATCATCTCATGTAAAAAGGGACTCTGTTTGAATACAGTTCTTTGGAACAACAATGATGTCATTATCCTCATCTTCATCATCATTCACCAAAAAAAATTCTAGTTCTTCATCATTCTCAAATACTTGTAAATACTCCTGATTTTCAGCTACAAAAGGTCGGGATATTCTTTTTACTTGAAAATTTGTTTTTCTCTGAACATCATCTAGGTTCGACGGTGAATCCGCCAAAGCTAATGAATCTTCCTTCTGATTTTTATCCCTTGGGATGAAAGAAATGTTAAAATAGCTAAAAGATTCCATCAATTCATTAACTCTTTTGAAATATAATTTGAGTCTTTCTTTTTTAATCTTATATTGTTGGGTAACTTGATTTATTACCAATTCAGAGTCGCCAATCACAATTAAATGTTCTATCTTCATTTCTTGTGTGAGAATCATTCCTTGAATCAAATCCTCATATTCTGCCTCATTATTGGTGCATGCAAATTCAAGTCTGATAGCATATGGATGCACAATCTTTTCTAGGTTTATAAGGACAATTCCAACTCCACTCCTAGAACTTGAGCAAGCTCCATCAAATGAAATCCTCCAGTATCCCTTAAAATGATTGTCTTAATTATCCATGTCTTCAAATTTCTCCATGTCCAAGATAGAATAGTTTCCAATCCCAACATATATAGATTCTTCCATTAGTTCATTATCCTTCTTTTTGAAGGAAAACGACCTCTTGGGTTCACGAGAAACCTTGATCATTGCTCCATATTTATCTAGCAACATCATACAACTTCCATCATTCATTATGTATCCTCCAATCATAGATGACCAATATCTTCCTAGGACAACTCCATATGTAGGAGGAAGATCTACCACAACAATATTGAAAACTGTAATAATATGAGGAGAAGCAGTGATCCAAGCATAAAAATATTTTATCTCTCCATAAGCTGGAACCTGCCTGGAATCGATTTCATAAATGCTTTCGCCTGTTTCATAATATTTGGTGCAACTCATAACCAGCGCCTCCATGACCACCAATGGCATAATATTATTTGTCGCGCCAATGTCAACTAAACAATTATTAAGTGCAATATCATGATTCTCAATTGAAATATAGAAAGGTGATACTTTACCTCTCAACTTGACAGTTGATGTATTTTGGATTTGCCTTGGAATTATGACAATAGATTCCATTCTTCCAGATGGGTCATCCAACAATCTCAAAATATTTTCCCTCTATTGAGGGATCTTCACCATTTCCATGAAAGGAAGAATAATCTTCATCTTACTCAAATCCTCTATGAAATTATATTTCATCTGGGGAGGGTTTGATACCAGATGTTGCTTTTTGGTTCCGCTGTTATTTATCACATTTTTATTGGACTCTTTCTCATTCACCTTTTCTTTATTTTTTTATTTTTCCTTTTTAGAATCATCTTTTGTTTTTGGATTTATTTACAAATGCTTGTGTTTGGGAAACATTCTCTTGCAAGTCAGGATCATTGTCGCCTTCTTCAAATATATACATGAACATCTCACATTTTTCTGTCTATACAGTTTCAAAATTTTCCTCTGGTAAATAATCATTCTCTTGCTCAACTATTTGTTCATCATATATCTCATCAAGAACAACTGCATTTGGAACTGATTGGCTAGGAACCCTTTTTCTTTGTTGATTATCAGTATTTTCAAACCTCACTCTATTTTCTTGGGGAAGGTTCCTTCTTTGTTCTTGGACCGACATTCTCAGGTTTGCTACATAATTATCACCCCTTCTCAATCTGGTTATTTTATTTTTCATTTTCTTGATGGTTCTATTCATTTGTGCAATCTCAATCCTTTTCTTAGTTTCTTGTTCCACAACAGGGTCTACATTCACATCTGGTATGGTTCCCTTAAAAAACCCCTCCTCCGATGTCTTGATTTTGAATTGGCCACAACCTTTTCTCTTCATTCTTTCTCAAACTAGAGGCGCCTCAATCATCAATATTCATGCTTCCTAGTTGCCTCTATACTTTTCCTAGGATGATATCGGAGTCATCACATGTTTCAATCATGATTTCTTCCATCTCCATGGCTTTAGTCATTGCTTCCTCCAAGGTATCCATTTGGGATGTTCCAATAGCAAACTTCACATTTGGAGGCATGGCATTTTTATAACAACCAAGTATCATTGGGTCATTCGACATTTTATCTTCTGGGATATTACTCAGAGTTTTATTGAATCTGAGATTGAAATCTCGTATTCTCTCATTCTTATTCAAACCAATCTGGGTGAAATCAGTGAGAAGAGTATGATATGCGACTGGGGGAGAGAACATAGTTAGAAACATGGATTCAAGATCATTGAATGAACCAATTGATCTTGTGGGTACTGTTTTGTACCGTTCATAAGCTCGACCTGATAAGGTTTGAAGAAACAACCTTACCATCACATCATCATGTTCAACATGATGAAAATCACAAACATCTAGGAATAAATCAAGGTGTCTTTTGGCATCAATTGTTCTGTCTCCAGAAAATTATTTCAGAGTACCCTTAGGCAGAATAGGGAGGTCATGTTGCTCACCTTGAATATCGAGGGGGGAATCTCTTATTCTTCTTCGGTTTCCAAATCTTATCCCTTCTTGATTTCTTCCACCACCTCCTCTACCTCCTTGTCTTTCTTCATGATGTTCTCTTCGTGGTTCTTCTCATGGTTCTTTGTGTCTTTCTTCATTTCTTCCTGCCATGTCAAGAGGTATTTCAGGAATATGTTTTTCGCTTCCTAGAATATGCAGTTTCTTGCTTTTACTTCGGGTAATAGGTCCCTTGTATTTTGCCAGCTTCAATTCTGGCCTTGTTCTTGTGCTCTTCGAGCTTGTCTCTCATTTCTTCGGTCTTGTCTTTCCTATCTCCTTTGTCTTTGAAGGATTTATCTTTCTTCTTCTTAGACCAATGTCTGCCAAGATATTTCCAATTCTTCCTTGGTCTCAGTTGTCATTATTACAAGATTATATAGTTGATGTTGATCATCCTAAGGCAAAGGCAAAGTCATAGATTATATATTAGATTATATATATTATTATTCAATCTAATTTCTAACTAGGGCTTATCAACCCAAGGCAAAGTCATGTATTTTCAAAAAATGGTACACCCAATTTCAAATTTTCAGTTGGTCCCCAGTATGGTCGCCAAAAATGTTGATTCTTGAATCCGCCAGGACCCAAACGACAACCTCACGAGGATACAAGTCCTCCTGTGTTTTTATAGAGGTGGTACTCCTCTCTGTTTTATGATATTCTTTGAATTCTAGATTTCCAAAATGATATAGGACTTTGAGAAATCCCACTATTATATTCAAAGAAAGATAAAAGTTGCAGAAAATAAAATGTTTTATTTTAAAGAGAATTCTTGAGAGATGACCAGGAACCTCGTACATCACACATTTGAAAACATAAGTAAAATTTCCTCACATCCATCATAACGAAAATAAATATTTCTAATCACACATAAAAAATAAAAGAATATGATTTGTACGCATAAGTGAACTTTAATAGAGTAGACACATGTGGAGCTCAAAGGAATAAAATGATAGACCAATCTCAAATATTTTATACTAAAAAATCAAAGTTATAAAACATCGTCAAAATTGATCCCAACTTAGTTCTCTTGGGATTTCTGAAAAAATAGTGAAGTCTATTGCAATAATTTGAAATTAAAATATGTTTGTCCAGAGGACTGAGATTAAGCCTCCCGCGAACCATAAAATTAAATATAAACAAGAAATAAACCATGGAGAGAGAACGATGGGTGAAGGTAGAGTAGCAAGACCTGGAAGGAAGACAAGAATAAGTTATCAGATTCTAGTTAAACCTTTTTAATAAAAGAAGCGGAGTAACTGGATGAAAAAACTGATAAGGAAAGAAAAATGCAATCTGCATAAACTTACTATGATGGTATCTCTCGCTTTTCACTTGCTTGTTGTTTTCCTTTTATTTTCCTCATTGATGGTTATAGGAACTGTCTCAACTATTGTTTCTTGCCCCTCTTTAGTTAATTTATCAATTTCCCTCTTAAACCAATCTTCAATGTAATTCCTCATTGGTGCAACATTTATTTCATGCCTAACTTTGATATTAAATAATTCACCTTCTAAATCTATTAGGTCACAAGAAATGTCGTGGATTGCCTCCTTAATATCTTGATTTTTCATAGAGTAATCGATAAGCCAATCATCTATCTCTTCTTCGCCATATTCAATTATGCCATTAAATTTATCAGCCAATAATCCCTTTAATATCTCCACTTGTTAATCAAATTGTTTCCTTGTCATAAACATTGAATTGAAAATTAATTTAGAATCTTGCACCTCACTAGTGCTTCCTGCTAAATCTATCGTTGTAAGCCTTTTGAATAATTCTTCTATTTTCATTATGGCTTCATTGCATGCTTGGACAATGTTTCTCAAATTCTTGATCTTTTCTTTCCAACAGACATTCAACTATTTGATCCGACTTGGAGAAGGCATATCTTCTTCTCTCCTTTTCAAATCTGTCATGTTTGAGACTTTTATCCCGAATGGTAAAACAACATCTGTGTAAAATCCTTCTTCATTCTTAAAATCAGCTTGGAGATACTCATGAAATGCATGTGCCCTTGAACCAAAAGAAACAATATTTTTTGATACCTCCCAAGCCTCTATTATCAATGACATTCTCTTTTTTTAATGTTTTTCTCAACATAATTTCGGACCGTTGTGAGAAAACTTGAAGATCCCTTTAACTTGATACCAGGTGTAGTTGGTTTAATCATTGTCAAAGGATTGACTAGGATTGGAAGAAGCATCAAGGCCGTCTCCAATTTTTTTATATTCTCTTTTAATTTGGCATTTTGAGCCTCTAGACCATCAATAGAGTCGTCAAGTGCATCCCTGGTTTCCCTATGGATTTTGTAAATCTAGGACGATCGCATATAGTTAAGGTCGACCTCTGAGCGAACCTTTCCTTTTTTATTTTTCTGGTCAATTATTTCTACAATCAATTTTTTAGATTCTCTGTAAAAAACAACACTTTGAAAAGTGAAGGATTCTTCTTCACTAAAGGTCTCATTCCCAATGACTTCAGTAAATAATCTTGCTAAGAAATATGCTCCTGTTGTTTTATTGCAAGAAATATATTTTTAATGTCTACTTCTAGTTCCATATCTTCCAAGGAAAAGCTTTGGATATCATTTTCTATAAGATTATTTTCTTCCTCTTGCACTGAGTTTTTTCTCTTCTTTCTCACAGGAAACTTGTGTGAACTTTCGATTTTTCCAGAGGGAGGATTCTTCTCTACCCCTCCACTGGAACTATTGTTGACAATAATTTTAATTGGGTGGGCCATTGGAGCACTACTCTTGGAGGTAGTAGTCTTAGGAGTGACAACTGGAGGTTGAGCACTTCTTCCATTCAAACTTTTTCCCTTTTGCTTGTAAAGATCATTATTGTTAAGTAATGTTTCTAAATCGCCAATGTTATGTACATGAGTGCTTTGGCTGTTAAGTTTTTCTTCTTTGTTCAAGACAGTTTGAATGAAAGAGTTACTAAACCCTACTAATAACATGTGTCCAACAAAGATTTTGTTCGGATCAAAACCTTTGATCTTTTCAACATATTTTAAACTCACATTGTTAAAATAATTTGCAAATTTGTCAATTTTATTTATATTTCTGAAAAGAAATTCTCCAATCTTCCATGGTAGGGGAATAAATTATTTTTTTCTTTTTTCATGGAAAAAGTGCAACCATAATTTATATTGGATCACCACCTCTGTAATAAATAATTTATCGGGTACATAATACGGGAGAAAAGAAGGATTTTCTTTTGAGAAAAATGTCTTTATGATACTGTAATTCTCCATTTTCTCTATTGTCCCCTTTTTCTCTAAAAATTTGGTATCTTGAACATTTATCCTTCTTGTCTTTTCGCCCAAAAAAATCTTTTTGAAGGTTGAAACAAAATCATTATAAACTTCATAGAAAAACAGAGGGGTTTTATGCCTCCACAATGCGTGATACCAAAAGGTAACGAAATCTTTTTCACGATTTACCCTTTTACTAATGGTTAAGTTTGGGAATTGGAAACAATGCACAATAGAAAATATCAAATAAGAGGCCATAAAGAATTTTCTATCTTTTTTGTAGTATGACAATTGGGAATAGATTTCGATAGAAATGAGCTTTCCCTAATAAAAAATGGCTTGTTCTTGAACTGTAAAATACAAAATATATAAAATCATTTGAGATATAGAAGCAGTGTTTTCCTGACCTGTCACTCTGGTAAATAGCCATGCAATTTCTCGATAAGGATTTTTTAGAGATTCAACCTGGATTCTGGTTATGTCTGCTTGGATAGATGCAGGATTCTCCAAATATTCTGGCAGGAGGTCAAGCCCATTGTTATATTTCTTCAATAATTATTTTCAATCTTCACCTTTGAAAGTAAGAGTCAGCTCTGGTAGCTTTAACATCTTGGAAGACTTGAGGTGAAAGAGAAATTGGAGGATGACCCTGGAGCTGTGCGATTCTTTGATTTGGTACATACTTGTCCACATACCATGAAACTATTTCCTTACAATATAAAACCTCAGGAACACACCCAACATGAGAAATACCAGATGTCAAAATTACATTCCCATCTTTTTGTGCAGTAGGAGGTGAGGAATAATACCAGTATGCTCTCGACCACTGGAAGTTTCGATCTTCATGACCAAAAATATATAGAGTGTCACCACAAAATTGTTTTCGAGTCGATGCTTCCATAGGTTGACGAAACTATTTCTTGAACTGGATAATGATCTCAAATAAACCTTTTCGGAGAGATAATGATATTTTAATCCCTTGGAAAATGAAGATTAAATGAGATTTTAATGAATAATTCCTCGAGCCTTTCGCCATTAATGACAATATTTTTGAGGCCTGTACAACAATTGTTAGCATTTAAACAATATTTAATGCATATTGGGAAATGAAACAAAATGGCAGGGATGGGTGTGAGAGAATTTCAATATAATATTTTAATGAACCCACAAACCTAGGAACCC
Source organism: Picea glauca (assembly GCA_000966675.3). Lineage (NCBI taxonomy): Eukaryota > Viridiplantae > Streptophyta > Pinopsida > Pinales > Pinaceae > Picea > Picea glauca. The sequence goes on from JZKD02S2040693.1 coordinate 439,978, forward strand.
ACCAACCCGCAATTGTAGAGATGATCAAAATTATACTAAGTGTAGAGGAATGGTCGGTCGTAATCGTGTACATGAAGAATGATGGAGCCTGGCACCCGTAATGAGGATAAATTTTAAGTGATGGTTGAAATGTAGATCACAGAACTTGAAGTGAAAAGTGAGGGTCAAGAAAAATGGAGAGTGAATGTTTGAACCCGTGAACCCTCGAAATTGAAGAAAAAGTCTAAGTGTTGAAAAAAACTTATGAAATGATTAAGTGAATGGATATTAAATTCCACCAACCCGCGAACTCGCAAATACGCGAACTGAAATATGGCTAAGTATAGTAACCAGAAAGGGAAAAAAGAAGGGATAAAAGGAAATGGGAATAAGGGGAAGTATAGAAGGGGGAAAATAAATGGAGTAAAGAAGTGGGGAAAATAGAATGTGGAAGGAAAACATGGAAGCACAAAATGGTCTCAATAGTAAGGTAGGATGGTAAATAAGTAAACAAATGTTGCATATAGTTGTTAGTTTAGTTTAAAAGCATAGTGCAACATTATTTTTTGATGTATTTTTCAATAATTGGAACCGCCAGGCTGAGAAACTAATCTTAAGGGAGTTTTGTTGACCCCATAATTTTTAATATGTTTTCAGTTGATAGTTAAATATTTTTCCCAGTTTTCGAAACAAATTAGGCTATGATGATTTGTTGGAATTTTGCAGGTATTCTCTTTTCATCTGGATTGGGAGAACATCTTCATGACTTATTCAGGGAAGTAATTGCATTACTTTTAGTTCTGTTGTTTTGGAAAAACTATGTTTTATTCTAATCTTTTATTACCTAAGATTGTTTTGGAACATCTGAATTTATTTTTCTATTACTTCCCTAGGATTTGCTTTTCTTGTTTGAAGAATGTTCTCTGACTTTTATTAGTTTGCTCTACTATTTTTCTAAACTCTTTTCCTTGCTGGAATTTACAGTTTAGGTAATTATTAATAGGGAAAAATTGAAAAGAAATGAGTTCAAATATCAAACCTAAGACTTCTTGTCATAACCAATCATTTTTAGTTCTTTTAGAGATTTGTTCTTCCTTCTTTATACAAAATTTTAGACCATTTTATACAGTAGTAGCTTATAGCCTTGTCTTTAATTCTATTATGGGATTACATAAAGTTAAAAGTCCATATTATGAGGCCCTTAGGAAACTAGTACAACCTGATCTAATTTCAAAGTTGTTCAGTAGGGCATCATTATTAAAGAGTAGCAAGAGAGTGCATGAAGTTTCTACTCATGGGAACACTACTATAATTCTATGTGAAGAAGATGACCTTAGGGACTAGAGGTATTTTTATGTTATTCTTCAGTGGCTTCATCTGCCACACATTAAAAGGGATTGACCATAGATATGACTTCAAATTGACTAAACTCATTAAGTATCCTTTACATAGGGACAACCTATAGGAAGGTGATCTTTCAAAACTACCCTCGAACTGGTACCATCCCATTCCTTTAAGGGGATTTTTAGAGCAACTCCCCCATCCACACAATCGATAATTATATAT
>JZKD02S2040693.1:465640-478632 GCA_000966675.3 Picea glauca
AAAGACTATCAACCACACCACCTTCTCACCTTCTCAATCTTAACACTTTCGTCTTCTTTACTTTTAAAAATTTAAAACCACCCATAAAAATAAGAGGTAAGAGATTGGTTATATGTTACATTCAAAAAAACATAAAACCACTAAATCCAACCTAATGGCTATAATGATTCTACGCCTTTCATGTAGAAGAATCCTACTACTTTTATGATGAAACCAACTGCCTCTTTTATGAGATAATTTAAAAACTAGATCAAGCTAAGACAATACCCTTATTTCAACCTCTAATAGCTAAAACATCTAAAAGAAAAAGAAACAACATCATTTAAAAATTAAAAATTGATTTCCTTTATCCTACACCTCGCAAAACCTGCTAAAATACCTTTTCCATTACTTCCTTTGACCTTCTAGAAGAGTGAATAAAGATCAGAAAATGAGTAAAGGAAGTGGCTAAAAATCACAAAACTTGTGTGCATGTTTCTATGCCCTATGCCTGACTATTCTTAATTGCATAGATTATTATGTTCTTCTTTCTTTTTCTAGTCCAGAGACTCCAAGGTCTAGACTACAAAGACAAATTCTATTGCATTTTGTTCAGAGTAAAAAAAGGAAGATGGCGACAAATACTACAAGGATTGAAGATGTATGTCAGGTGGAGGAAAATAGATTGTGGAACATCGTGGTGAAATACCGCCAGAACCTAATCCCAAAGGTTTTGCCCGAGTTCATCTCTTTTTTCATCTGTGGAACATCTTGGTGAAAGACAATCACAACCTACTCCCAAAGGTTTTTCCCTAGTTCTTATCTTTTGTCACCTTACTTCAAGGAGATGGAGGTGTTGGAAATATCATGCAGATCAACTTCACCTCAGTTATTACACCCATAAGATCAACAATAATCAAGGGAAATTTGTGATCGAACTATCTGATAAAAATAGAATGTGATACAAGTTTGCATCTGCAATGGAAGGAGAAAAAACAAAAAAATAATAATTAAAGACATGGCACATTTGTATAGGAAATATACAAATTGTGGTAGAATTTTCACAGTTCTTGAGAAAAAACCTCCAAATCCGTATATGAAGCTCCTTCTTCATCCACGACGAATCCAAATTCTCCAAAACTTATCGTGAAACAAAAAACCCTTGGCTTATAAAAGGATTCGACTAAAATTAGCTTCAAACATAAAATGGAAATGGATTTTTTACTAGTAGCTTCATCATGATAACATAAGGAAGAAGATGTTACCACATCCTGGTTAAATATAACCAAATCCATCTACTTCCTAGCCATGAAATCAATGTTGTTGAATATGATTTTTGGCCCTAAACAACAAGGAAATGCACAATCAAAGGGAACGCCCTCTTGAAATATGCAAACCGGTGGGCTTGTAAATGATTTTTCATACCAATCCAAGTCATTTTCAATTTCTCAAACCCTAGAATACAACTTCAAATTGACACCGAGAAAAATTAATGAAAGAAACCCCCAAAGGAAGTCATGTATCATTATTTAAATGCCTACAAACAATGGATAATAGATCAGTAATAAATACCCAGTATGTACCCTAGAGATCGTATTTTTATCACGAGCAAGGGTTGAAAGGAATAAAATAAAGGAAAATCCAAACAAGGTACATGACTTGAATTGATCAAAAGAAAAGATTCACAAGAGACATTTTATTCAAGCAAGATCATTGTTATATACATAAAGAATATGGGAAATGATGTGACCTAGATAAAAAGATCATTGTTATATACATAAAGAATATGGGAAATGATGTGACCTAGATAAAATAGCTGCGCCTTACTCTGATGTATAAAATACGTTACGCCTTACTCTATAACAAATAGCTACGCCCTGACTTACTCTGTATTAAATATGTTACACTCGTTATGCCTCTGTATAAAATACATTATGTACTTTTAATTATGTGTTACTTCTTATGCTTATGTTATCATTGATAGTGAAACAACCACTTCTTCCATGCGAAGTTAACTGGGTCTTGAACCGCTTGAGTACCTTTCAATGTATAAATAATCCACTATGAATAAAATGAAAAATAATAATGACATGAATTTCCTAAAGATCACGTGATCAAATAGCCAAAAATATTGTAATTTTAAGAAATAGTTCAGACGTCAACCAAACATCAAAGCATCGTTATACTAAAAATGGAATATGGAATGATAATATCAACTCAAGCAAAAATTAGACAATTTTTTTGCAGATGAACTACAATATTGTTGTTGAAAGTCATAAAGAGATGAAATTTTGAAAAATGGTTGGATAAAAACTATTAGCAGTCAAAACCCAACAAGTTTAACAAAAATACACTTTCAACAATAGTAACCTAAAATATGTTAAAATGAAACGATGACAATTAACTTTTAGCAATCGTAAACTAAAATATGCTAAAATGAAATGATGATAGTTAACTCATAAAAAAAGGGCAAATTTTATGCAAACAAATTGTGAATGCAATGAGTGTTTGTAATGTTCCCAACTAGGCTAGGAGGGAATTTTATATTTTCTGCCCAAAATTTGTTGCTTCTTCTTATATGAATGTGTTGTTGACTTCTTATAGATAGTTTTCTTAATGAGGAATATTTTCAAACATATAGAAGACACAAAATAAAGCAGCTAATCATGGAATCTTATTATGGATGGAAACTCCCAAAATCATTACAATGATGTCTAATGGATGTAATAACAGCTGCAAAATATTATCGAGTACACAAATCTAATGGTCGTTAGGAAGTATCACAATCTACTATATAAACACACAAGAAAACCTAGAATGATTCTAATCTACAGTGTCCACTGATCCAAGACTCACCAAGCCTTACTATGCTCTACTCCAGCAATGTCGATCTACAGTCGACCCCCTCATGAGCTCCTCACAACCCCGATCCGATATATGGTTTCAAACTCCTATTTGTAGAGGTACTCATGGGATGAATACGTGGTGTCTAGCGGGGCCTCATGGGACAACCCGTTGGGATGCCCCCTTTTACAAATGTGAAATAACCCTCCTGGAACTTGCATATTTGAAGCTCGAACTCTTCTTGAAAATCGCCACAAACACCCTGCACAAGCCAATATGCTTCCCAACTCCCTCCAGTATGAAATCAAACACCACATTGAATTCCAATGAGGACTCCAGATGAATCCTCCTCTTGTCTAGCTAGGGTGGATGTTGCACCACCAAAACTGAACCTAGAGTAGAAGGGTTCTTCCCAAAACCCCAATGAAAAAGATGGCTACAAGAGCACTCAAAAAGATATCAAATCATAATACCAAGGGGAAGGGTTACTCCTCTATTTATCCTTTCTTTCAACCTTCTATATCTTTCCCCCATTTTGACCAAATAAAATCTTAACTTTATTTTCCCTCCAATTCCATTTAAATATAATTGTTTATTTTATTTAAGGTCACTTTCAGGATTTTCCATTATTTTTACCTAGTGACACCAAATAAACCTCCTTGACTCCCCTTTTACTTGTTAACTATAGCCTACAGGATTTGTATAGGCTATTGAGTCATCCTTCATCATAGTTAATTGGAAGGGGACATTACAATCCTCCCTTCCCAAGATCACTTGTCCTTCAGCAATTCTAGATCAGGTTGTTGTAAGATCTTCTCCCCTTCCCAGGTAGCATGTTCCACAGAAAATCCTCTCCATACAACCAAGTACTCTCGAATGACCCTGCTCCTCAGTCTTTGTTCTAAAAAATAAACAATCCTCTCGAGAGCTAGAACCAATTGTCCCTCCTCATCTAGTGGAGGAAGATCTGATGAATCAATGACCTGATGTCCCAATTCCTTCTTGAGGCATGATACATGGAAGGTATTGTGGCTATCGTTGTCCTCCGATAGATCTAGCTCGTATGCTACTTCCCCAACTCTCTTGATCACTCTGTAGGGTCTGTAGAAGTAGGAATTAAGATTCTCTGCACCATTCTTCTTCAACGACGACTGTTTGTACGGTTGCAATATGAGAAAGACAAGATTTCCAATCTCAAATTTGCATTCTAACCTACGTCTATCTGTATACATCTTCTATTGATTCTAAGTGGCCTGCAAATTCTCCTTCAGGACTCTTAAGATGTATTGAATTTCTTGTAACCAATCCTTGGCCTTAGGATCTCAACTCTCCCCAAACGCAAAATCCAAAAAAGATGGAGCATCGTAGCCATACAATGCCCAGAATGGTATCATCTCGATGGACATGTGATGAGTGGTCTTGTAGCAATGCTCCCTGATATGCAACCATTTTATCTATGCCCATTTCTTCCCTAACACATAGTTCCTCAAGTACCCCTCAATCCATTTGTTTACTATCTCGGTCTTCCCATCTATTTGGGGGTGATAGGTAGTGATAGGTGTCAAATCTATCCTAGATAACCTGAACAAATCCTGCTAAAATGCACTGAGAAACCCGTTATCCTTGTCACTGACTATGTTCCTCAGAAGGCCATGGAGTCTGAACAAATCCCTGAAGAATAGATGTGCTACCTAAAATTCATTATACTCCATACGAATATCAAAGAAGTGTGCATATCTATTCAACCTGTACACTACCTCGTAGATACAATCCCTGTCTCACACCTTTGGTAACTATGTGATGAATTCCATGGAAATGCTTTCCCACTTATGCTCCAGTGTCGGTAATGGTTGAAGCAATCTTGCAAGATGTGTGAACTCTGACTTGTTCTACTTGCAAGTTATGCTCTCCCTCACATGACAAATTACATCCCCTTTGATACCCTTCCATGAGAATCTCTCCCTCACTTTCCTGTAGCTCTTCAGATGCCCCTGGTGCCCTTCTAGTGGTGCATCATGTGTTTTCCTCAAAATTTTATCCTTGAGTGTGGACTCAAGTACAAGATAGATCATTTATTTCTAGTAGATGATTTCATCCACTACCCTATGCATGTAATCCTAGATACTTCCCTCCATCATCTCACAAGCGAAGGTATTCGTGGAATATTCCACCAAGAGAATGGATTTTCAGTATGTTGAGATCTTTGTCATTTATAAGGTTGCAAGTCTCCTAGATAAAGCGTCAACAATTGTGTTCTTCTTTCCATTTACATACTCAATGTCGAAATCATATTCATGTACCTTACTCACCCATTTTGGTTTCCTCTCATTCAGGTCTCGTTGCTCCAAGAAGTATCCCAAGTTGTTTTGGTCAATCCGAACCATAAAGCATCCTCCTACCAAGTACTGTCTGAATTTGGCCAAGGCATGCATGATGGCCAAAATCTCCTTATCATTGATTGGGTAGAGATTCTCAGGCTCCCTTAGCTTCCTTCTCTCAAAATCTATCAGATGTTGGTTCTGCATCAATACTACTCCTATCCCTTCACCAGATGTGTCACACTCCAAGACAAAAGGTTGTGTGAAATCTGGTAGTGCTAATACTGGGAAATTTCTCATAACCCTCTTCATTCTATTGAACACTACCTGTGTGTCATCTGACCATTGGAACACCCCCTTGTTGGTGAGGTTTGTTAATGGTGCAACCAACTATGAAAATCCTTTCACAAAGCGCATGTAATAGCTACATATCCCGAAGAATCCTCATATATATATGGGTGACTTGGGGGTGGGATAGGCTAAGATGGTCTGGATCTTCTCCTGATGCACCTTTACTCCCTCAACACCAATCACGTGCCCTAGATAGAATATCTCTGTCAACCTGAACTCACACTTTTCCTCCTTTGAAAAAGGTAATTGTTCCTCCATAATGGTGAGAATATCGTCCACATGCTTCAGGTGTTTCTCCCACTTCCTGTTGTAGATGAGAAGATCACTAAATAACACCAATAAAAAATTCCTCAACTGTTTGTTGAAGATATGGTTCATGCATAACTAAAAGGTAGCTAGTGCATTAGTCAACCCAAAGGGAATGGCTAGAAACTCGCAGTGCCCATAGTGACACTTGAATGTTGTTTTATGGATATCCTCCTCCCTGACTCGAATATGGTGGTATCATGATCACAGATCAACCTTTGAGAAGTACACTTCTCCATGAAGCTCGTCGATCAACTCATCAATTCTGTGTATTGGTTATCAGTTTTTTATGGTCTTCTTGTTTAGTGCCTTGTAGTCTATGCACACCCTCATAGTACCATCTTTCTTCTTCACCGGTACAACTAACGAAGCAGAAGGACTAGAGCTAGGCCTGATGTGTCCCATCTCTAGCAACTCCTTTATTGCCTTCTCTATTTCTTCCTTGAATATTTTGGGATGCCTATAAGGAGTGGTGATCACGAGCTTCGACCCCTCTTCTAGCTCAATGACATGCTCAAACCCTCTGTGAGGTGGTCTCCCTTCCTAAAATGGTTCAAAGATTCTCTTATGCTTTCCAAGCAATGCCTGGATATCCTTATAGTAATGTTGGCGTTCATGTGATGGATTCTCCATGGTCATCAATCATTCTTCCATGCAAGCTATGTCTCCATGTCTAAAAAGGGCCTCCATGCACTGGTTAGACACAATCTTGGGGGCACTTGTCGACATACCTCTCAGGAAAGCTCGTTGTCCACCCTTGTTATGGAACTCCATCAACATTTCCTTATAATTCATGCATATATCTCCCAAAGAGTATATCCATTGAACTCATAGAACCACATGAGTACACTACTACATATGGGTGGATTATTCCATGAAATTTTTCCACATTTCCATTATTTTCATTTTTTTTTAATTGGGCGGGATTTTCGTCGCTATTGCCACGAAAGTTTGTTGTTATTGCCATGAATATATTTTTTAAATTGGGTGGGATTTTAGTCGCTATTGCCACGAAATTTCATCTCTATTGCCACTAAAGTTCGTCGCTATTGCCACGAATATTTTTCCTATCTCAAAAATCATCTGCTAACGGCTAGTTGACTAGTCGATCTATATATACCTGACTTTAAGAGACTTTGTGACACAATTGCTATAGTTGTGACACTGTTCGTGGCTTTTGTTTGAGCTGCTTATTTTTTCCGTCACCCACTGGTTGAACAAATCCAATTCTCGATCTACATAGCTCGGATTTTGAACTTGCAAGGTTAGTATGTTTTTTTATTTATGTACTCATTTAACTTGTAAATTTTTGTTCAAATGAAATTTCATGTAGCTTGTTTTTTCCTTGATAATATATTATATGTGCAGTACCATATTTCATGTCACTGTTTTTTGGATCTAGTTAGTATATTCTATGGAAATTCATGTGAAATGTCAAGAAAAATATTTTCCGAAGAAGTATTTTAAGAAGAGGGAAAATTACTCCATCAATAAGTCAATTCAAACATTAAAAACAGATGTCATTATCAATCTAGATTAATTTGAGACTACAATTCTTTATGTAAATTTAATCCTTATTACAAAACCACCAACTCATAACAACTTTACCAATTGGACTAATGTTTGAAATAGAAAATGGAAAAATATCCTCTTAGGTGTAATTCTATCCCTTAGTGACCTTGTTAGCTCTCTAACTTTTGTGTTTCTATGATGTTGTGCCTATATATATTAATGTCATATTTTTAGTCTAGTATTAGGTTAGGTTAGTCATATAACATTGTATTCATATGTGATGTTGTTTCTTTCAATTTTTTATAATCACACACAATTCTAGATGTAGTGATTCACTCTAGTTTGTAGTTGATGTAACTTTTTTATACACTATTAATAAGGAGTAGCTAAAATATAAAAATTTCATGACGAAATCTACGATAACATGATGAAATCTACTAGTCAGACAATGAAAATTGAGAACATGTCAAAGTGTCTTAGAAAATAAAATCGTGACCATTGTAAGTAGCATAAAATTGTGACCATTGTATGTAGTTACAAATCAACACGTCATAATTTAAACCAACCCAACCCAATTTTAAAAGACAAGTGGATGGCATTCTTTTTTTAGTGGTGAATTTCAAAGATTGACATTTTATCTACAAAACAACTTAGAGGATAGTGTATGGTGTCGAGTGATTCAAGTTTGAGAAATTTTGACCACTTTCGTTAAATGGTGTGTAATTATTTTCCATGGTGATTCAGTACACACTACTCTAAAGTACAAATTGAAGCATATCGATCTTAATAGTTAATCGATAATAATAATAAAAAGCATGTCAAAATGTCTTAGAAGAAATTATTGTGAGGATTGTACGTCACTGTAAATAAACATATCATAATCGAAAGGAGTAGCTAAAATATCATGAAGGAGTAGCTAAAATATAAAAAAGTAACAACTTATTGTTTGGTATAGTGTAGGTAAGATAATTACTTGCCAGTACAAGGATTTGTCACTATGAACGAAAATGACATGAAGCTTGCTCGGTTAAGAGCGGAATTAGAGGCGTGGGGCGATGGAAAATGTTATTTACCTTGCTATGATTGTAGGGGATTGCAAAGAAAAAGAGTTTTAATAACAACAGCTGAAAGACATTGTAGGGAGAAGGGGCACGCTGAAGAGGGTTATGAATATCGTCCCTTGGTAAGAGGATTCAATATTTAATGTATTCTCTGTAATAGTCATCATGTCATGAATTTTAGTAATATTTCTTATCGAGATTTTTATATTTTCCATACACAGTAACGTTTCTATGTTGTTTTTAAAAATATAGACGATACCCCCAAAATGTCGACCTCCAAAGAGTGATTTTCCAAGTACTAGTAGAAATACTCCTTTACAGGGTGATGAACTTCGAAATCAGAATATTGTAGCTATTGAGCAAGTTATTAAGGATGATATGGATGGAGATAACATTAGTGATTCAAATCAGGAAGATGAGATACATAGATTGATCCAAGACACATTTTCTGCAATGGATGAGGACAACCAGGATGATAGTCATGATGTTGATCCTCCACTCGAGAAGTCACGTCAACCTCTTTATGAAGGCTCAACAACAAATCTTTTATTTGCTATATTTTTGTTGGTGAAATTGAAGGTTTTGAATGGTTTATCAAACACATGCCTCACACAGATACTAAGGTATTTAATTTGTTAATTATTTATTCATGTATGTTCACAAATACTTAAAAGGTTCATTTTTTTCCTATATTGCTAATGTTTTCTAATTTTTAAATTAGTATGGATGTGATATTGATGATTAATATTGTTTACATTGACTTATTGTTTTGAATTTTGTAGATTGTTAGGTGAATTTCTATTACCGACATCAAATATTTTTCCACGCACATATCGAGAAATAACTGTGATTATGAAAGAAATTGGAATGGACTATCAGGTTATTGATGCATGTCCTAATGATCATGTCATATACAATGGACAATAATCATTAGAAAATGAATGTCCACAATGTCAAATAAGTATATATCGAACCGATAAATCATTAAAGAAGGTGCCTCGCAAAGTTCTTCGTTATATTCCAATAATTCCATGTTTCCAGCAGTTGTTCAGGTGCCAAATTATAGCACAGTTTATGGATTTCCATGCAAAGAATAGAAGTTGAGATGATGTTCTTCAAATGCCTGCAGATGGTTCTGCATTGAAGTACATCGAAGAAAAGTGGCCAATTTTTAAAGAAGAACCTCTTAATGTTAGACTTTTGTTGGTAGTTGATGGTATCAATCCATTTGGAGAGCTTCGTTCTACGTACTCAGTGTGTCATGTTTTTGTTATAAACAATAACCTTCCTCCTTGGATTTCGATCAAGAGAGAGCACACAATGTTGGCAATGATTTTTCGAGTTATTTAATTATATTTTATTTTCTTTAAACTATGACAAAATATTTCATTTCTTTGTTTTGTGCATGGTAATTATTTCTTTTATATATAAAGACATCTAGATAAGTATAATTAATCATGCAGTATTTTGAACCAATTAGGTAAGTACCAGGTTAAAGATATGAACATATATATTGAGCCTCTTATCGATGGGTTATTGAAGTTATGGGCTGGCGTAACTATGTATGACATCTCTAGAATAATAGGGCAAAAATGATTTCAACTCCATGGAATACTATCATGGACAATTCATGATGCTCCCGGGTTAACACATTTTTGTGGTATATTGTTACTTTCTTTTGTGATTTAATATTATATATATTTATTGGAAATATCATGCATTATTTTAAATTGTAACTCTAATTCGCTACATTAATTCATATATCTTGTAGGTCTTCAAACAAAGGGTAAATTTGCATGCCCAGTTTGTGGTCCCAGGATAAAATCTCGTCATTCAAGGAGTTTAGGAAAGGATGTGTTTGATGAGTATAGGCACTTTCTTCCTAACAACCATAGTTATCGAACTACAGACAAAGAAAAATTCAATGGTAAAGAAGAGAATGGAAAAAAACCACGAAGAATGACACCTTGCTTATGGAAGTTGGAATATATTAGAAATCGTCAAGGTATGCAAATTATTTATKTATGACATATTATATAAATCTTTGGTTAATTTCATTAGTATTAATTTAATTTTGTTTGATTAATTAGTGTTAATTTTAATTTGTTGATGTTTCATGAATGACATTAAGGCACGAATGGGCTTCCACGATGAATGAAAAGTTACTCGATATAATTTAGTAGATTGCCATACTATGAGCACCTACAAATAGTTCATATGTTTGATACAATGCATATCGAGAAGAACATAACAAAATTTAGATGGAAAGACTGATAAAGAGAGAATTGGAAAGATTTGTTGTGACATCCAGGAAGCTAATCACGAATTGCAAAGTGTTATTATTAATTCTAATGGCGATGGTCATAAATAGAATACTAGTCTTCCTTGGTTATTGACGGAGCAACAGAGCAATATTGTAAAAGAGGTCATTCGAAAAATTAGGTTTCTGACAGGGTTTTCGTCGAACATACAAAATATCTTAACAAAAAAGGGTGATTTTGGTGGGGTTAAAACACATGACTAGCATACATTCATTAAGGTAATTAGTAGGTTATAATATATTTCCTTATTGGTATGCATTTTTTGGAAACAAATAATAATTATTTGTTTTTTGTTATAGTATGTTCTACCTTTATCTCTCCCAAACAACTTTGACAACAACATAAAACAAATTATTGATGTACTTGGCAAATACATGAAGTAAGTAATGTTTTATAAGGAAAATGTACTTCTTATTTGATTTGTAGCGGAACATATTGACATATTATGGTTTATATGCAAATTTATGTATGCCTTGATATTATTTTATTGAATCAAAATTTGTAGTTGGCTATAATAAAAAGAAATCCATAAAGAAGATATAAGGTATTGGAAGAGAGAAATTCCCCGACTAATGTAGCAAATGCAACAGTATCTACCTCCAGCATTTTTCAATGCACAAGAACACTACCTCATTCACCAAGTTGAGGATATTAAATTATGTGGACCAGTACACACAAGGTCGATGTGGACGGTGGAGAGGCATTTGAAGTTATTGAAGGCTTTTGTTAGACAAAGAGCATGTCCGAAGGGTTCTATGGTTGAGGGATATATGGTATATCAATGCATGGTGTATATTAGTCAATATCTACCTAAATTGGCATAAAATACGAATGTGCCTCGCATTTGGCATCTCGACTCCATCAACAAATTTGAAGGGGAGGTCCTGTTGGGGAAAGGTAAAATGAGGACTGTGAAAGGTAATTATTAGATGTTGACGTAGATTTAATATATTACACATTTATTTTTCCAATTTTATTTTATCATACTGGTTTTTTAAATTTTTTGTTCCTACATATTGAACTATATTAAATTATTCATTTATTAACAATAGCTAATTAATGATATTAAATTGTTATTTTTTCATATAGTTGCTCGAGAGTGGGATGCTTTACATTTATACATTGCAAACAACCTTGATTAGATGGAGCATTGGATAGAATATACCGAAGAATACTCCGATAGGTTATCATGGGAATGAATGAGTAAGATGATTAAAACAACGCATCGTCATCAAGATCAATTTCCTGATCTTACATCAAGGGAAGTCGATTTAGCCTTTGGTTTAAAGGATAAACAGGCAAGTAAATTTTTTACCCACATTTTCCTATTTATTTCCCAATTTTTCAATGTATTTGGTTTGTTTAATTTTTGAATTATATATTTACTAAGTCCTATATGAGGTTTATTAATTGGCAATGTATTTTTTACTCATTGTCCATGTTGCATTTGAAACATCACAAGGCTATGTGGTGTAATGGTCGTAAATTCCATATCAAAATGTTGGATGATAAGATGAAAACCTCAGATTGTGGGATAACTGCAGTGTTTAAGATCACCAACATTTCCTCTAGAAGAGACAAAAATCCGGAAGAAACTGAGAATAGGTACTATGGCATTTGGAGGATATAATTGAGTGTGATTTTAATTCCTTTAAAATAGTTTTGTTTGAGGTTAAATGGTACAGGCTACAGATGCATGAACATGAACCTGAAAGAATTGTTATTGAGCACGATAATGGATTTACCATGGTTAATACAAGGGCATTTGAACTGGGTACAGAGCCTTATGTTCTTCCAAGTCAATGTAAGCAAGTATTTTACTCAGAGGTACCTGGTAAAGCAGGTTGGGCATACGTTGTTAGATATGATCCAAGAGGAAGACTAGTAAAGTATAATCATGTAGCCGAGGATGAAGATAATAATGAGGAAGAAGATCATGATTATGCAGATTAAGAGCAGGTGGCTGTAGTCGATGTGTCAGATGAAGAAGTTGAAGAAGTTGATCATCCAAATGTAGGAGACGACGATCTCATTGACGATATCGATAACTATATTAGCGAAAATGAAGTTGATGATGATGTTGATATGATTGAGCCTTTCAACAATATCGATTCTGAACTAGATCCTGATACAGATGTTGAACTGGATGAAGAAGAAGATGACTGATATTTAATTGTTGAAAAGAAGAGGTATATGTTTATATTTTTTATATGATCTTTATATGTTTTTATTTTGTATAATATAGTATATGATGCATGTTCTTTATAATTTAAAGTTAGATACTATGGGGAAATTGAGAG
>JZKD02S2040693.1:479762-490582 GCA_000966675.3 Picea glauca
AACTTTGTAATTCTAACACCTAAACTCTAACATGACATACATCTCCTAACCCTTACTTTGAATAACACTTATAACTCCTAATTGTTATAACCCCTGTGAATTTTCAACCTATAATAACCATTATCCACAATGAGTACCCCTAACCATATGACTCATATAACCCATATTATTCCAATCTTGTAGTCCATATAAACCCAAAAAACTAACCCCTTAAACCCCCAAATTCTAGCATATATTAGTGCCTAACTCTTACAACTCTTAACCCCTAACCCTTATCAACACCAATACATATAACCCTTAACCTAAAGCTCTTATAACCCTTAAACCCAAATCCTATAACATACAACACCAAATGAGGAACCCTCATATCCTCCTTAAACCTAACCCTAATGCTAATCCATTAACCCCTACTAATCCCTAGGATTCAAAGGATGTTGGTTTGGATGCTTCTATGGGTGTTAAAATAAATACTTGAGATTTTCCATTTTTGATATGACCCATCCACCCCCTGATGCTAGGAGAAAGGTGTCCATAATTTTTTTGAAAGCTTTGGATTCCTTATATGTGGGAGGGGATCATTATCCATTTTTTAAAAGGAACAACGAACAAACATTGTACTAGGTCTAGACATGGGCATTGGTGACCTGTGAATGGGGCCAACGTTGAAATTTTTTCAAATTGTTTCTGTATGCACTGAAATTTTACATGGATAGAATATTTGCATGCCTTAATGATACAGGATGGTTTCTAGACTAAAATTTTACTCACACACCCACTTGTTTCCATCATCAATTCAATGTGGGCCACTTTTTAACAAGATTCCATGCGGTGCATATGAGAGATATTTATATGAACAAATTTTCCTAGAGCAATCCACATCTATGGTGTCGCAGGAGGTGGGATTCCCTACAAATTATTTGGGTGATTTTTTTCAAATAAGGGTTGTATGTGGTTGTTCGCAATGCAAAGGAATAAGAAACATCTTGTGTTGAGTAAGTGCTAAAGAATTATTTTCAAGATAAACTTCTAGATGTTGATAGAAGTTGTTGGGCCTAGGTATGGATTAAGAAAGAAAGAGAAGAAAAAGGAAAAGAAAAGATGAAGTGTGAACTGCACAGAAGGTACATTGACTAAGATTGGGTCAGAGTGGTTAAAGAAGCAGAAAAGAAGGAGCGAAGCAAGGGAAAGCTAGTCGTTGGACGAGGAGATAGAGGATGACAAATCATCAAGGAAGAAGGATTGTTGACAACTCAGCAAGTGGAAAAATCCACCAATGGATGCTTTGGAGAACCTCACGGGAAAGAAGGAAAGATAGGCTGGCGAAGCCCAAAAAACGTGGGTCAAAGAGGACCTAGGGTTTTAGACACCTATGGTTTTGGATCTAGGGTTTTGACACCTAGAATTTGTCATGAAATGTATAAATAAAGGTCTAGAGGACCTGGGATGGGTTTGTTCAGAGTTGGTTGTTCGTTGTTGGTTGTTGTTGTTTTTCATTGTGTATTGTGTGAGAGAGAAGTGTTGTGTGTGAGAGCATTTTGTATTGTAAGATCTTCAACTGGGTGTGAATATCAACCCTGCAGCTAGGTGCGCAGGGAGGGGAGTGAAGAAGAGAAAGAGAGGGAGATCTGCAAGCTAAGAGCACATATAGAACTGTATATTTTCATATAATATCAAGAAACGTAGTTATGTGGACGTAGCCCTAGAGAGAGGGTGAACCACGCATATTTTGTGTCTCTGTGGTTGATACTGTGTTCTTTTGCCTTCTGTTATTATGTTATTGCATCATAGTGTTAGATCTGAGATGTAATTGTGCAAAGTGGGTTTAAGTTGGTAATTGATATATAGTTGTTGTGTTGCTATTGTTTTAGATACACTTTGTATTTCCTCTGGTTGTAGACACTTGTGTCCTGCAACCCCCTATTGCTACTTTGGGTGAGACTGCATCTACTTTGTAGGTGTTGCCGAAAGGGCCAGTAATTAGGGCTTGTTGGTGCATTATTAGAGTTGAACCCTGGGTCTACCCCTGTGTCAACAAATGGTTCCATTGTTGGGATCGGGATCTTCTTGAGGGAATGTCAAGGTGGTTTCCATCGAAGACATATATTCAAAAGTGGATAGAAGAAAAAGAAAAGGACTTCGTTGAGGCTCAAAATAAGAACCCTAATCTTAGCACAGAGGATTGTTTGGGAAGGTATATCTTTACTGATATACATGAGATTTTCTTTGGAGGAATTCATAAGGAGCTATGCGAGTGGTTAACCAGATTAGCAGATACCTAGTTTGAGATCAGATTTAGACCACTAGTGGTTTGAACATCGACGCTAATGAAGTAGGTCAAGAGAGTTGATAACATCGTGTCAAGAGCATTGGATCACTTGTTCGATAGCGCCATTGGAGGGTACATCACCAAGTTTGCTATTAACAGAGTAGAGTCATCTAGCCAAGCAGAGAGATATTTCTTTAAGGGACCTAGAGGAAAATTTTTACACTTTTTGAAGTTGAAGATCAAGATGTAATTGCATGAGAAGAAAATATTGAAGATACAGTAGTTGGTCAGATCGAAATGCTAATGTTCAATAATTCAGACATCGACAGCGACACAGAGGTTGGCCATATGCGCAGTGGGAGATCATTCAAAGAAGTTCCTATGGTGAACCTGTTTAAGCAGAATTACAGAGACGAAGGATTCTACAATGGAGAAGAGGAAAATCTAATAGACGAGGAGCATTCAAAGTCCGCTAGGGCAGAGGAAGAGAAGACTGAAGAACTTCACCAAGAATAATCAGAAACTTCAAGAACTACGTCGATTGTCGAAGTAAGTACTATTACTCCTCCTCTTGTTTTAGCAATGTTAAGTAACCATAGTAGTCAGAGTTACCAGAGCACTTAGAGCACTATTACCAGCAGTTTAGTACATACTCAGTCAAGAAACCTAGGAAGATCTATGGAAAATGAAATGAGGCTACCTATATTTAGAGGAGATGGATCTGAAGATCCTGATCAACACTAGTTTTTATGTGAACCTGTGTGGAGTATTAAGAATGTCAGTGACGAAGAAGTTAAAAGAGCTTAGTTTAGTACTACATTTAGAGACCGCGCACTGAGCTGGTACATGAAGTTTGTTACTAGAGTTTCACAACCTAAACCATTGAACGATATCAATACTGAGTTGAGCGCAAAATTCAAGAAACCCAAGTCGGAGTCACAGTGTATTACAGAACTAAAAGAAATCAAGCAGAAAGTAGTTGAACCTGTTTGGGAGTTTGATCAGAGGTTTAAGACCTTGATAGGCCGATTGAGTTTTCAAATTCCATATGAGCAGAAAAAGGAATGGTTCATTGCTTCCCTCTTACTACACATCAGAGTTCCTCTAATGCAACAGAAGGTTGCTTCGGAGGCTAAGGCATTGGAGATCACCATGAAACTAGAATCATCCCCTATGGGAGAATCCAGCTCAGGTATGAGTCAAATTTTGAGTAAGCTAACTAGCTTATCTCTACAGGTTGAAGATATGAAGAAAGACAAGGGAAAAGATAAAAGAGAATACATCTGGTGTATCATATGCAAATCAGAGGGCCATGATAAGGAGCATTTTCCCCTATTTCATGAGTACTTGGCCTCTAGAGCCCCGAGCCCTTTGAAGCAGGTTACTCTACCTTAGTGCGAGGTATGTAGAAATAGACATCGCCCTGGTGAATGCTACTACATGAAAAAATATGTTCAGACACCTACAAACCTATACTACACATTCTGTAAATCCATGGTGCACGATGAGAAGGATTGTAGGGATTATGATCTCTTGCATGAAAGATCAAGAGACACATATCGAATTCAAGGAGAAATACAACAGGAAGGAACTGCTACGCAGTTTCACTCTCCAGGAAGAGGAAACTTCAACCCTCGCGGTGGATTCAGAGGAAGAGGGAAAGGTGGAGGCATGGGTTGAGGTCGAGGTCAGATCATTTGTTATAATTGTGCACAACCAGGT
Organism: Picea glauca; assembly: GCA_000966675.3. Classification (NCBI taxonomy): domain Eukaryota; kingdom Viridiplantae; phylum Streptophyta; class Pinopsida; order Pinales; family Pinaceae; genus Picea; species Picea glauca. Next base: position 483,751 of record JZKD02S2040693.1, read on the forward strand.
CACTTGGAAAGGGACTATCAGAACCCTTGTACCACTTGCAGTTACTGCAACTCATTTGAACATGTCATAGAAGATTGGCACGCATTGTTAGCCAAACTTCAGGAGAGATGAGGAGGAAACCAACAAGTACAACTAATCTCAGCAGAACCTCGCGGTGTGGATCCTAGAGTTTTTGTTATCACTAGAGGAGGTGATGCTACAGACGAAGACAGAGTGACCCCAACAAAGACCATAGAAGAATCAAGGGTCAGAAGAGCTACAGAGAAGACAAAAGAGTTTGATCCAAGAAAAGAGAAACAAACATTTGAAGAGGCAAGAAAATAATTTGGAAGAGACTAGGCTTCTTCATCAAAGACACAACCTGAAGTGAGAGAATGTGGGATGCCTCTAGCATTTGATCAATCTACTTCTCCCAAAGAAGGAAAAGAGGTAAGCAATCTTATGGAATTCTTATGCACTTGCATTAATTTGATAAAGGATGAAAGAGATGTACAAGAGCTACAAAATTTGATTAGACAATATGAGCTAGGGAAGGTAGATCCCTTACTGAATAGAGTAGTACATCAAGTATCCAAAAAGAGAAGGACAAATAAGGAACTACACCTTAATGCTCAGATTGGAGATTATGATATAGATTATGTGGTCCTCGACTTAGGTTCAGAAGTCAATGTTATGACGAAGTAGACCTGGGCACTGATGGGAAAACCTAAGTTAATTTACTCCCCTATCAGGCTTAGGATGGATAATTAGCAGGCAGTAAGCCCCTTTGGAAGACTGGAGCATGTCCCTATGGACATCAATGGGGTAAGGACATTTGTGGATTTCAAGGTGATTGAGATAGTTGATGATAGTTGTCCTTATCCTGCGTTGTTAGGAATTGATTTGATTTTCAATAATTCTACCGTGGTTGACTTAAAAAGAAGAAGAATGACATTTGAAGGTGGTGGCCTTAGGTTCATTGCACCTCTAGATCCTGATGAAGGTCGCAGATACACAGAACCAATCAGAGAATAAGACCACGCATATGAGCTAGAAAATATTTATAAATTGACAGAAAGACAACAGGATTACATTAATCCTACAGCAGATGGGAAATTAAGTTGGGGAAGTGACAAGGCATGCTCATCAGATTCAAAAGAAGCACTAGAGAACTGGAAGAACAAAATGTATAATTTTTTTGCGCGAAGGTGTGCTAGATTGACCAAGGAAGTTCATTGGATTGGCACATAAGTCAGTGATTTTCCCACATTCAATGGTTTAAATCATTTAGAAATTTTCTTACTAGAATTTGAAGAAACTGTACCAATACAACAGACATTGTTGGCACTAGATGAATCCTTGAAAGAAACTCCAACGAGATGGTGGGGAACACATAAGAAGAACATCGTGGATTGGGTGCAATGTTGCACTTTGATGACAATGTGATTCTCATATCAAGTAGAAGGGTGTGAAGTTAGATACACAGGACAAAGATGTCTGAAGAGCCATGTGCGAAGTTGTGAGGAGGCCTGGAGCAGTATTCCTCAAGAGCAGTGGATGCACAAGTTCATTAACACTTTGGATACAACACCTATCAATTGGTATCTACAAACAGAGTTGTGCCTCACTAATGCAGATTGGCAAGGTATGAATCGGAATTTTGTAGCTACATTTTTATTTGAAAGTCAGTACCCTACAGTGGATCAAGCCTTACAAGTTGTGAGACATAAAGTATTTGAGGAGGCACCTAACCTCCCTCTGGAGCAAGAAGAGGATGAATGGACTACACCTCTTAAGAAATTGCAAGGATCTTACAATATCAATGTTGATGAAGATGATGATCCTAGGAATGTGAACATCGCAGAAATAGAAGGACAGAGAGACATAGAAGGACCAAGAGTCGAACTACCTTTTATTGGACAACGAATCAAAATCAAGAAAGTTAATATTGGAACAGAGCAAGCACCTAAGCTCACAAACGTTGGATATTATTGGGATGATGCCACTATTGATAAGATCACAGAACTACTGCATGAATATCAGGACTTGTTTCCAACCAAGTTCACTGATATGAAGGGCATTAAAGGGCCCATGGGAGAGATGAATATTCCCTTGAAACCAGATGCAAGGCCATTCAAGCAGAGACCCTACATATTGAATCCCAAATATAAGAAGAAATTCAAGATTGAACTAGACAGAATGTTGGAAGCAGGAATCATAGAACATGTTGAAGAGTCGAAATGGATTAGCCTTATGGTGGTTCAAGATAAGAAGATAGGAGAGATCAGAATCTGTGTAGACTTGAGGAAACTGAATGATGCATGTTTACATGATCCATTCCCTACACCGTTTACTGACGAAGTGTTAGATAATGTGAGAGGATAGGAAGTTTACTCCTTCACAGTTCGATTTTCGGGTTATCACCAGATCAGGATTGCCAAGGAAGATCGCCATAAGACCACATTTGCAACAGAATGGGGATCCTACAAGTACACAGTGATGCCTTTCGGATTGAAGAATGCACCAACCATATTTGGGTGGTGGTTGAAGCATTCAAGGAATTTCTACATAAATTTCTGGAAGCATATTTTGATGATTGGACTGTTTTTAGCTTATTGCAAAATCATATTGAATGTTTAAGACTAATGTTGGATAAGTGTAGGCAATGTTATATTGCCCTGAACCTAAAGAAGTGCGTCTTATTTTCACCCTTCAGAGTGTTTCTAGGCCATATTGTATGTAAGCAGGGGTTGTTGGTAGATCCGTCCAAGATTGCCATTATTGTTGATTTACCTCCTCCTACTTCAGTAAGACAGTTGCGCATTGTGTTGGGACATACTGGATACTATAGAAAGTTCATTAAGGGCTATGCACAGATTACAACACCCATGGAGAAGTTGTTGAAGAAATTTTTTCAGTTTAAATGGACAAAAGAATGTCAGCGGGGCTTCGACACACTAAAACAGAAAATGGTCACTACACCTATTCTGGTTTTCCCAAATTGGAGTAAGGAATTTCATGTGCATGTCTATGCCTCATCCATTGCATTAGGAGCAGTTTTAGTATAGCCAGGAGCAGGAGATATTGACCACTCGTTAGCCTTTTCTAGCAGGAAGCTCTCAACAGCTGAGATAAATTACACTACCACTGAAAGAGAAGGTTTATCCATGGTGTATGCGCTTCAAAAGTTTCGTCACTACTTGTTGGGAGGACACTTTAATATGTTCACTGATCATTCTCCATTGAAATACATAGTCAACAAGCTAGTGTTGGGGGGAAGAATATGAATATGGATTATGTTATTCCAGGAATATTATTTCGAGATCGTGGTCAAGACATGGAGAATGAATAAGGGACCTGAACACTTATCCATGTTAGAACACGGAGAGGAACCTACTAGCTTGGAGGATGCACTACCAGATGCACAGTTGTTGGCCATCAGGAAGGTTTATGATCACTTCGCCAAGATATTTCAGTTCCTATCAACAGGAATGGCACTTCGCGAATATACAATCATTCAAAAGAAACAGTTGGTAGTTCGCACTAAAAATTTTTCACTTATAGTTGGGAAGCTATACAAGATGGGACCTGATGAGATCTTGAGGATATGTTTTATGGAGGCAGAAAGACCGTTGATTTTGGCAAAATCACATGAGGGCATCGCAGGAGGACACTATGCAGGGAAAGCAATAACGCGGAAGGTTCTCAGAGTTGGCCTCTGGTGGCCCACTTTACACAAAGATGCTAAGGAATACTACAGATCCTATGATGTATGCCAAAGAGTTGGGAAACCTTCCAGAAGCAATGAGATGCCTTTAGCACCAAAACTAACCTTACAGGCATTTGAGAAATGGGCCATTGATTTTGTGGGACCTATCAACCCACCAAGAAAGCGCATAGGAGCTCGATACATCATTACTGTGACATCATATTTGACCAGATGGGCAGAAGCAAGAGTAGTTAAAGATTGTAGTGTAGCTATAGCTACACGATTCATATTTGATGATATCATATCCAGGTTTGGATGCCTGAAGATCCTTATGAGCGATCAATGTACACATTTTATTAATAAGACTATTGAAGCCTTGACTCAAGAATTTGAAGTTCACCATCAGAATATCACCCCATACCACCCAGGGGCGAATGGTTCCTAGTCTAATAATTGCAGCCTTTACAGATATGGATGACACTGGCATCGTTCAAGAGAGGCTCGTGCAGTTGATTGAATTGGAGGAAGACAAGTTTATTGCAGGATTTCATCAGCAAGTATAGAAGGAACGAGAAAAGGCCTATCACGATAGACACATCAAGGAGAAAGCCTTTAAGCAAGGAGATCCGGTATTGGTTTATGACAGCAATTTCATGAAGCATCCAGGGAAGTTCAGGAGACATTGGCTTGGGCCATATGAGGTTGCCTATGTCATGGAAGGAGGAGTTGCACAGTTGAATACTTTGAAGAGAGAATGGAAGGAAGGTTTGGTGAATGGGAGTCGGTTGAAATTGTACTATGACAACCAGATGCCTCGCAGCTCTAAGCAAAAGCAGAAGGAGAAGGGTCTAGGTACCAGGTGCAGTTGAAACTAGGTACCAAACACAAAAAAGACAGTTTGCACACAGTGGGTAAGGATAGAGAAGAAAGAACAGGCTGTGTTGTGCAGTCTGAAGTCGAAGTAAAACAGAAGATTTAGATCTACAGTGCCTCTGGACAAGTCACGGGTGAGTGTTGGGGGGGGTTTTGGGCCTGGGTATGGATTAAGAAATAAAGCGAAGAAAAAGGAAAAGAAAAGACGAATTGTGAACTACGTGGAAGGTACATTGACTGAGATTTGGTCAAAGTGGTTAAAGAAGAAGAAAAGAAGGAGTGAAGCAAGGGAAATCTAGTCATTGAACGAGGAGATCGAGGATGACATATCATCAAGGAAGAAGGATCGTGTACAACTCAGCAAGTGGAAAAATACACCAATGCATGCTTTGGAGAACCTCGCAGGAAAGAAGAAAAGACAGGCTGGTGAAGCCTGGAAAATGTGGGTCAAAGAGGACCTAGGGTTTTAGACACCTATGGTTTTGGATCTAGGGTTTTGACACCTAGACTTTGTCATGCAATGTATAAATAAAGGTCTATAGGCCTGGGATGGGTTCGTTCGTCGTTGGTTTTTTGTCGTTGGTTTTTGTTGTTGTTCATTGTGTATTGTGCGAGAGATAAGTGTTGTGTGTGAGAGCATTCTATATTGTAAGATCTTCAACTGGGTGTGAAGATCAACCCTGCAGCTAGGTGCATAGGGAGGGGAGAGAAGAAGAGAAAGAGAGGGAGATCTGGAAGCTAAGAGCGCAGATAGAACTGTATGTTTTCATATAATATCAAGAAATGTAATTCTATGGACGTAGCCCTAGGGAGAGGGTGAACCACGTATATTTTGTGTCTCTGTGGTTGATACTGTGTTCTTTTTCCTTCTGTTATTTTGTTATTGCATCATAGTGTTAGATATGAGATATAACTGTGTGAAGTGGGTTTAAGTTGGTAATTGATATCTAGTTGTTGTGTTGCTATTGTTTTAGATCCACTTTGTGTTTCCTCTGGTGGTAGACACCTGTGTCGTGCAACGCCCTATTGCTACTTCGGGTGAGACTGCATCTACTTCGCAGGTGTTTCCAAAAGGGCCAATAGTTAGGGATTGTTGGTGTGTTGTTAGAGTTGAACTTTGGGTCTGCCCCTGTTCCAACAAAAGTATATCTCCTATAGTTATCCCTAACCTCATAAGTGAAGTTGTGCATACAAGGGAAAAAACTAATTTTAAGATTTTTCTTGAGCCTATGAGAAATGTGTCTATCATAGCCAACCCAAGCATGTTTCCTACTATCCCATAATGAAGTGCTAAGTGTTTATATACCCAAGAATCAATTGTTGGACCTATTATTAAAACTAGGCGATCTAAGGTGGTGGGTGCAATAGTGAAGAGTTTGCTAAAGATAAATACACAATAAAATATTTCACAATATGATGTTAGGGAATACCTTTTAGATATTTCCTTACCAACAACTTTAGAATTTGCTTAAAACACATCATTTAATCACACTCTCTTTCATGCATGGTTCAATGTTAAACCATTTCTTACAATTGGATAAATTTTCCCCTTTTGTGGTAACAACTATGTAATTTCCCCCTCTAAAATGCTCATGTACTTGAAACCAGCGCATATAAATGACATGTGAATGGGGCCAACGTTGAAATATTTTCAATTTGTTCTTGTATGCACTTCAGGTTCAGAAAACCCAAGCCATCTTCAGGTTCCTCCACTTCTTCTTTGATGAATCTTGCTAGGTCATTCTCTGCAAGGATTAGATCGATCCTATACTTCCAGGCACAGAAGTTGTCTATGCCTTCTAGTTTCTCAACAAGCTTTGTGCTTGCAAACATCTTGTACTTGAGGCTATGAAAAAATGACCAAAAATGAAAATGCTTAAAATCAATTTTTGACCTTACCAGGAGGTGCGCTTGGCTGAGGCGAGTAGCCTAGTGTACTTGGATCTGAGAAAATCCAACTTTACCCCTTCAAATTTGATCTGCGAATTTCTAGACTGGTGCTTTTGGTACTTCTGGTACTGGTTTTCTGGTACTTCTGGTACTGGTTTTTTGGTACTTATGGTACTTTTGTGAAACTAGGGTTTCACTTTTCGGGAGATCAAGCCATTGAAAAGGTGCACTCTAAGTGCCAAAATGATCCTTGGGGGAGGGCACAACTTTCTAGGTGGTTTTAGGGCTGAAAAGATTCACTTTTGAAAAAACCTAATTTGCAGGTACTGCAACAGTGACGTTTTTCTCTTGCGAAATATGTTTCCTTCAGGTTGGCTCTGA
>JZKD02S2040693.1:501217-517751 GCA_000966675.3 Picea glauca
AGTCAAACGAAAGCACTTTTTAGGAAACTTACGATTTCAAGATCTTGAAACATTCATTAGAAAAGTTGAATTTTACAAAGAGTTTTACAAGCTTTGCTTTAATTTTGAAGTATCTTTTTTTTCTTTCAAATGCTCTAAAGTTCTCTTCCTTATTCATCTCTTCATAACACCATTAGTTGCACAGCCACATACTTTGTGTAAATCAAGCCTTAAAATTAATGCTTAACTTAAAATACATTAGACTTTTTGTTTGTAGGGTTCACCGACTAGTTTAAGCTTTTAGGGCCTTGCATTAGGTGTGAAGAGGAAACTCTTCAAGGCCATTTTAAAACAAACATTGGAGTCTGATAAAGAAAGTGTCTTAATTCTAGTGTCGTAAGAGTTAGCCAGGACCCCCCTCTAACACAGGCGATAAACACGAGGTCACGTGAGGAAAGGAAGAGGAGATAACCCCTCCAAAATTGGACTAAACGTAGTGGGATTGTATATTGAGGGTCTTTCTCGGGAACAATACCAATCGCATTTTCCTATGGAGCTTCATGGACCTCGAATCCGTTTGAAATACTCAGTTGTCTTCAGGACCAATTTCTTTCGACACCCTTGAAGGGCTTCGGACTTGTTATCCTGCTCATTACAATCTGCCTGATTGTCGATTGTACCCGCCTGGTGACTGACTGTGAGATGGAAACTTAGTTTCCTATATTTTATGGACTTACACATGTGACTGTAAGGGTATACCATGGTACCTAGGGAATATGTTAGATCGCGCTTCACAGAGTATACCCAGAGGGTGCTTTCATGTTCAAGTTGCACTTACACTGATTAGTTACTCTAGTGTCGATTGGTGTAACTGTTCTTCCCACTAGTTAGTTGACTGCTTGATTTATCTTTAGGAAACTTTTAGTGTGTGCTCTATGGTCCATGCTAGTCAAACCTTATTGTGTCGGTTAATCATTTCACAAAGTGGAAGATCAACAACTCTATTGGTCGCAAAGGCTTCAGGGCATGTCGTCGATTACTTTGGAGCCACCTCTTCCACCGTTGAGGCGAATAATTGATCAAGAAGGATCATTCAAAGCGACTAGGCCGCAAGAAAATGTACCCAAGCCTGCTCCGAGAGGAGACTTTCTGGAACCGAAGGAATCCGTCATTTCTAACCTCGAGATCGAAGGTTTCATGCCAGCAAATCCTACGATCAACGATTTTTTGGTGCCACTCCTAATCCATATTATCCCTCCCGAGGTGACATATTCTAAGCACTATTTTATTTGGTGAGCGATAATGGAAGAAAATGTTGCTACTTCGTCTAGGAGTCCCCAAACTCCCATTATGCCTACTACTGGAGCGGGCATCATACCTCCTCCCCCACCTTCTCCTTTTAGGACCACAGTTGTCTTGACACCCTCGACTTTTGGTAGTGGTTTGATTCCTTTGATGACTTCAACCACTATTTCATCCACTCAGAACGCGACAGGTGCTCCCTTCTCATATGGGATGCTCGGCTTTGACAAAAATTTTATTCTTACTTACTCTACTTTATATACCATGGGTCTGGGGGTAGGGAGCTCTAACGCTCCTTTGTAAGGATCAATCGCAGGCACTACTTCCCTTGAAATGTTATTCCTTACGGTGGGGGTCATATACCTCCTCTGTCCCCTTCACTCGGTGGTGCTTTTCAGCAGCCAATCGGGCCTAATTCTAATTATAGCTTGTTTGTGGAGACAGTTTGGGATCGTCATCCTGCACAACGTCGGTGGGATATATGTCATTATCTTTGTTTGGTGCATTTGGGAACAACACTTTTTCCTCGACCACTTTCCCAACTAGGGGAAACCCTAGTTCTGGTCAGCAGAACCCTGTGTAAGGTACCATTCCTTCACAGGGAGCGACGACTGGAGTATACTGCACACATGGTCTTTGGAATCATTGGTAGGGATCATTTCCCTCGCAAGGGATGTCGGTTAGGGGAAACCCCTTTCATACTCAATGGAACCTCGAGCAAGGTTCTGTACCTATGCCAAGAGGATCGACTGAGGGTTTCCCCAACCAAAGTCCTTGGAACACAACACAGGGAGAAATCCACGTGCATGCTATGTCGTCCAATTTCAGGAGTCAGTCGATGATGCCACAATAGACACAATTTACTTTTGCTATTCAAGGCCATAGTTTCTACCAAAATCCTGCCAACAATCCAACTTTTCCTAGCAACCTGGTGCCAGTCAAAATCCAAGACCCTCTCTTCATGTAAATACTTTGCAACCGAAACTACCCTTTCTGGAAACCTTGAATTTGTAAAACTTGTAGATATTATTAGATGAATTGATATGTCATGATACGCGTTGGCCCCCCATGCCAACTAAGTTTCCTTTGGATATTCTGAAACTTGAGGGAAATCCTGTCAAAGATCCAGGTGATCATGTGACTACCTTTCACTTGTGGTGCTTGTCAAACTCATTGAAAGATGACTCTGTTCAATTGCACCTTTTTCAACGCACTCTTATAGGGGGTGTTGCAAAGTGGTATATTGAGCTCAATAGCTCGAAGTAATCTTACTTTAATGACCCGACGATGGTTTTCTTGAACCATTTACAGTTGCTAGTGAGATACGATGCCAGCACCGATTTGTTAACCAACTTCAAGCAGACCAAAGTTGACCATATCTCAGATCATATCCAGGAATGGTGGTGAAGAAAGAGCTTGATTAAGGTCAATGTCCCTCCTTCTTTCTTGCTTGAGTGGTTCTTGAAGTCTTTGGTTCCTTGCGTTTCCAAAGACATAGCAACTTTCAAGGTGTTTTCACAGGAGGAGGCCATTATGAGAGCCCAACAGCTAGAAATGATTTTCTCTATTTGGCATGTTCAAAGAGATCTTACCTAATGTGCCACAGTCTACTCTCGATAAGGCCAAAAACAATTATGGGTCCCACATTGATGTCATAGTGGGATCTTTTGTCGAATCAATTACAACAATGATCGATACAACAGACTGTGACCAGCCAAACTCCTAGTTCGGTTGCCCCTGCTACCCAGACGTCGGATGTACACAATGTGCAGTCGACGACTACCAAGGCCAACCAACAGACCAAGGGAAAGAGGAAGCAGAGAAACAAGAAGGGTAAAGGGGATAAAAAGGTTTCTAACAATGCTGGAGGGGGGGAAATGGAGAAGAAAAAGTCGAAGTATCTATGTAATGGTTGCACGGAAGACCACCCGACTCACCCGTGCCCTCAGCTTTCGGAAGCCCAAAATCTACTAGCACAGAAACATCCTTTTGTGTTGACAAACCCTTTTCCACAAGGGAAAAATATGGCTCATGCTTCCACATCCACGAGCGCGGCAGGGCGTAGTCAGGGGCCCCCCGCGCCTACTACTAAAAACCCAACTACGAATGTTTACATGATGAACGTATATGCTCATTTATCAACCAGGGCTCATGACTACGGAACACTAGAATTTGTCGAGAAGGGAAAGGAGGCCACTAACCAATTGACTCCTCTTCAAATTGAGAAGATAGTGGGCGAGACAATGAATCGCATCCATAAAGGTGTGTTTAGGAAGGCTTCCCATAACCCCAATGTGAGGGCCTCTTAGAGCTACTCCGTCGTGGAGGATATAGCACGTAACCCTTATGCAATGTATGCTATGTTGGTTCTTCAGAGTTTCCCCTCGTAGAGAAGAGCTCTGTTGTCCGCCTTGGGAGTGGTAAAGACTAGTTTCTCAGGAATAATCATTTTTTATCCGACCGACCTAAAACCTCGTCTTCCCCACCACCTCGCCTTTCAGATAGTAGTGGCATGCACCACGAAATCGTTGACACAGAAAAAAAATTGTACGGTGGTTGATGAGGGTGCCTCGACTTGTGTGATGGCGTTGGCATGTTGGAAGTCCATTGGCCAGCCTGAGTTGTCTATGTTCCCTACATTGCTTACATATTTTGATGATCGATCGTTTATACCACATGGTATTATTCCTTATTTCCCCGTGCAGTTAGGGGTTAAAACTGTGTGTGTCGAAGTTGAGCTAGTCGATGCACCTCTCATCTACAATATTTTGTTAGGACGGAGTTGGACTTACGCGATGCATGCGGTGGTTGCCACAGTTTTTCAGGTCTTATGATTTTCGCATGAGGGCTGAACTGTAACTATCCACCAATTGTCCTTCTCTCATCCTGACCCTTCATAGGGGGCTTCCATGTTCTTGATGCTTGATAACGCATAGCCTGACACTATCAACTTAGGTGTTGGATTGTTTCCATCATCGATGGGAACTTTTGATTATTCGTTGCCTTCCAATGATGTAAAGTTTATATCGATTGTTCCCGACCAACCGAGGGATACAATTTTTTAAATGTCATCTTTTAAAACAAGCTACTTTCATGACCCGTGGACTCTACCTTCCCCATCAGCTTTGATGGAAGGGATAAGGCACCTTGGCATGGTCATTCCCTTATCCATGACTGAGGTTGTGTACAACATTGTCCAACAAGCCTCGACCAACCCAGATCTGTCTCCCCCACAAGAGATAGATCCTATTATCAAGCCTATTTGGGCTCAGGATTCTCTTCCCACTCAGGATCCTTTAGACTTTGCCTTTCCCTATGATGAGGATATTCTAGAGGCAATGACTGGTCCCGATAGACCTTGGGATGATCTACATCATAGATCTTATTTTCTCCCCGAGCTTAGGAGAATAGAGGCAAGAGAGTTTTTTTTTACCATGAATGGAGATAGCCCTTATCCTATCAACCCTCTGGCTATGCACAGAGTTTACGCCGAGGGAAACATGGCAAGCATTGCTGCAACGACTCCTATCGATAACTTTATAACCCCTGGCGTTGTGGAGAATTTTTTCATCGAAGCAGATTGTTCCCCGGAAGAAGTTCATATTTACACTGAGTTGTTAAAGGAGTTTCATGACATTTTTTCCTGGTCTTACGAGGAGATGCCAAGAATTGACCCACGAATTGTTGAACAAGAAATCACAACTTATCCTGATGTCAAACCAGTCCGACAGAAGCTTCGTTCGATCAAACCTTGGAAAACAACAGCGATCAAGGCAGAAGTAGAGAAGTTGCTAAATGGTGGTTTCATCTACCCTGTACAATTAGCAGAATGGGTGTCAAACCCGGTTCCTGTCAACAAGAAATAGGGCACGATTCATGTTTTGATGGATTTCCACAATTTGAACGAAGCTTACCCAAAAGACAATTTTCCAACCCCATTTATTGATCAAATTGTCGATGAGTGTGCCTGTTGTGAAGTCTTTTCTTTCATGGACGTTTTTTCAGGATATAATCAAATTCAAATCAAACCCGAGGACCAACATAAAATGAATTTTATTTGTCCTTGGGGTACCTTCTTGTATCGAAATATTCCTTTTGGCCTGAAGAATACTGGAGCTACCTTTCAATGGGCTATGTCATTCGCTTTTCACAACCTCAAACACATAGTCAAGGTGTACCTTGATGATATAGCATCACGTTCTCGCAACAGATCTAATCGTCATGCCCATTTATGACCAATCTTTGAGTGATGTCGCTACTATCGGATTCGCTTGAATCCTAACAATTGCAATTTTTGTGTGACGTTGGGTCATTTATTAGGTTTCGTCATGTCGAAAATAGGGATCATGGTCAATCCTCTCAAGGTGGAGGTGATAGTTCAATTGCCTCCCACGTGCACAATACCTCAGCTTCAGAGCTTATAGGGGAAAGTGAATTTTCTTCGACGTTTTGTCGCTAATTATGTCGAGATCACTAAAGGGTTCATGTGTCTCCTAAAAAAAGGGCTCCCATTTTGTTGGGATGAAGCATCTCAATGCTCCTTTGACGCGTTGAAACATGCCCTGACGTCTCCCCCTCTTCTTTGGCCTCATGATTATAACAAATATTTCCTATTGTATTTGGCCACTGTAGAGTCGACCATAGGTATGGTCTTGGTCCAAGAGGATGAAACGCTCGAAGAGCATGTTATCTATTATCTTAGTCGAAGCCTAGTTGGACTAGAACTCAACTACTCTCACATTGAGAAACTTGCTTTGGAAGTTGTTCATGTTGTCCAATGGTTCTGTCACTATATATTGCTTCGCAAGACCACCGCCATCTTTGTCGTCAACCCTTTCCAATATTTGTTAACGTGATGAGTCATTGGAAGAAAAATCAGTAGATGGATAGTTATCCTATAGGAGTTTGACTTGGATTTTGTCTCTGCAAAATCTAAAAAGTCTTTGGTCTTTGCCGAATTAATATTGGAACTATCGGTCAAGTCTCGTGATATTATGCCTGAAGAGTCACCTATCAATGGAGATAGTTTTTTAATTGTATCTTTGGACCCCTAGTATGGATATATACTTGTGTATCTTTAGACTTTGAAGTGCCTCACTTCTGCTTCTCGCGATGAGCGTCGACGAATTCAACACTAAGCGTGAAACTATCTTATTCTCGATGAAACTTTGTATCATCGAGGTGTAGATTGCATTCTTCGACGATGTCTCACCCGTGAAGAAGCACAGCTTGTTTTGAACGACTATCACACCGGAGTATGTGGCAGTCATTTGTATGGGTTGGAAACAACCCAATAGATTCTACGCGCATGATACTTTTGGCCCTCGTTAATCAAGGATTATGTTGAGGTGATCAAGAAGTGCCACTTATGCCAGTTCTTCTGTCGAAAGATGCGGGCACACCCTGCTCCTGTGTTTCCAGTCATTGTTGTCGGTCCTTTCACCAAGTGAGGGATTGATTTTACTACCAATCACCCAGCTTCATCCAGGGGGCATCATTACATCATCATAGCAGTATACTACTTCACAAAGTGGGTCAAAGTTATGTCGACATTTAACAATGATGGTGAAATCGTTTCCCTTTTCATTTTCAATCAGATAGTAGCAAGATTAAGTATCCCGAAGGAGACTGTCAATGACCATGGCAGTCACTTTCAAAATAAAATTATGATTGAGTTAACATCAAATATTGGGTTCAAATAGGAACATTAGTCACCCTATTACCCACAAACGAATGGTAAGGTTGAAGTTGTGAATAAGTCTCTCAAGACTATTCTTCAGCAGATAATCAATTTGGCCAAGGAAAATTGGCATTTGATGTTGTATTTGGCATTATGGGACTATCGAACTTCTGTGAAGACTGCCAACGATTTTTCACCTTTTCAACTCGTATACGGGTTGGAATTAGTCTTACCCATTGAGTGTTGGATCGCTTCTTTAAAGTTGGCAGTTGAACTACTTCCCAACACTACACCGCTTGAGGAACACCTTCTATATCTCGAGAATCTCAATGAGCAGATTCATGATGTAGCCTTGGATAACAAGGCTCATAAGCAACGAGTCAAGTGTTATTATGATCAATTTGTTCACCCTCGGATTTTCTCTGAAGACGATCTTGTCCTAGTCTATGATCAAGAAAAATATCCCCTAGGGGCAGACAAGTTCAAACCCATGTGGTTCAGACCTTTCATTGTGAAAGAGGTCTTGGAGAAGGGTGCTTATCGTCTGGTTGATTTAGAGGGAAACTCTTCAGTGGAGCCTAGAAATGGGCTCTACCTTAAGAAGTATTACTCTTAGGTCGGTCACCTGGGTGGATTCTTGTTTATATGTATAGTCTTTTATACATTTTTTGTATTTTTGTTTTGTGGACGTGTACTTATTTTTGTCTTATTTTTCACTGTGGAAGATGTCAAGTGAATCGAAGGTTTAATTTCAATTCACATATGGCACTAGCTGACACACTCGGAGGCTTGCTTCTGAAGCTTGGGGGATCTTCACACCTAGAGGCTAGTTGTTATCTTCTAGAGGTATTTTTCTGGGTGATGCAACCAATAATGTTGTCGAGTACAATGCAGTGATCGAATTTCTACGTGATTCTTTGTCACATGGAATTTCTTGCCTTCGGTTTTACTTAGATGCTCAACTAGTTGTGTCCCAGTTAAATTGGGTTTACCGCGTTTATGATCCCACTATTCACCGACGATTTCTTAGGGTATGTCTCTTGAAAAATCTTTTGATTACATTACGTATATTCATGTTCCTAGGAGATTTAATCATTTAACTGATACTCTAGCTAATCAAGTTTTAGATTGGAATATTGCTCACATGTAAAAGAAAATCACACACATACACATGTAAATACATTTGTAAAAAATGTTATCCATAAAAAAAATATGTATATATATGTGTGTGTGTGTGTGTGTGTGTGTGTGTGTGTGTGTGTGTGTGTGTGTGTGTGTGTGTGTGTGTGTGTCCAAAATGGTGTCATGATACAAAAGTGAGAATGAAAGCCTCAAAAGTCATCAGTTTACATCGTCGGGCTTAAGCCCTCAAAATACATGGTACAAACAAGTTCCCTTAGCACGTAAGTGGTCTGGCGCTATATAAGGTCTAGGCCTATTGGCCCTGCTATAGTGAACGATGACGTTCACAAGACGTCGGAATAGCTGGACCCAGGTCTGAGGCACCCCTACTACATGTGGTTCCATAGCCAAGGAGAGATCCTCGATCTCAACCATAGGGACTGCATGAGTGAGAGCAGTGAGGTTCATCTCCACTCGTCGTAGGACTCTATCAGCCTCTCTAGATGGGGTTCCTCCTGCAACTATTGGTCCTGCTCCTACTGTCAATCCTGCCTATGGATGAGGACATCGTCGAGTCCTAGAAAATTTTGTCATAGGCACGCTCTTCTCCAGGGGGCATATGCATGTCGATATCTCTAAGGAAGCTAATCCCTACATAGGGATAGTCCTCTATAACTGAGATCTGATGTGCCCACCAGTCGAAGAATTTGTTGTCGAAGGACTCTACAATCCTTCCTCCACTCTATCTAGGAAGTAAAACCACCCACCTTCTCACTGTTCGGAAGGAGGAAATATGCCCCCATACTATCTCTCTATGATTGATACTAGGCACCCTCTCGAAGAATAAGGAACATAAGATGGTACAAAACCCTAAGTTCTTGTTGGTACGCCTACGACACTCTGTGAGTTGTCTCTTCATGCATACTAGCATGGTAGTACTCTAGTCAAATACTTTCGCTTCCAAACACTAAAATTCATAATGCATATGTGTGCGAGAGGCCTGATGGAGTGTTGCAGATCCAGTAATCCATCCGATCATGAGTAGAATCACTCATAGAGAGAGGCTAGTAATCTTGTGAATCGACACTTGAGAACCCACTTTCTCAGTACCAACCTCACAATACATGTTGATATAGTCCTCAATCTTGAACAACCCCGAAGAAAATTTCCTCAAGTTGATCAGTTCCCCTCTTCTGGAGAGGTCAGTTAGGAAGTAGATATCCTTTGTAGTCGGTGTCAGTGATTGACCCTCCAACATGAAATCCTCTACATCAGGATGCCAATACTCCACCAGAGCGTTAAGCAACCTTGGTTGTGCCCTCGTGAATGGGAATTGGAAGAATTTCCATAAGCCACACTGTTTTAGTGAGGCAATAGCCACAGGGTCCTCCTCGACTAATACATCCAACTCCTCATGATCCCTCTCCCTCCAGTGAACATACATCATGTCACATACAAAAGTTGGAGAAGTATTAATACTGGTGTTTTTATTTTTTCAATACAAAGGGAGGTGTACACGGGATGTAGATTACATAGTCGTGTATGTACTTGGTATGTTTAGTACTCTGCCCGAGTACATATGCAGGTTGGCCTTGGACAACCCACGTACATGCATGCATGACCCTTTTACAAGGGCGTGCGCCTCTCAAACTACAAATTAAATACAAATTAAAGAATGGAAATGCAAGAGGAGGGAATTTATACTTGGTCCAAGTAGGAGGGTTTTTCGTCCAACATAGCTCCTGAAATTCGCTCTTTTGACGAAGGGTTTTTTTTACTTGTTGTTAATTTCCAATTTGCAATGGTAAAAATGTGTTTTCCACCTATATTTATAGACTTTTTTTGGCCCCTTTTCCCCTAATTTGGTCCCCTTTTTACTTTTCCTGGCTTTGGTGACTACTTGAGTTTTCTTTTGAGTTATCTGTTAGTCGTTCTAGTGAACTTATCCTTTTGGTTTGGTAATTTTTTGAGATCAATTACATTCGCATGATCCCATGGTAAAAGTCATTTTTTCCAACTTTTTCATATAAGTTAGGTTTCACTCCCAACTTTCTGCATCTCGTTGTCTTTTCCGCTTTTCCATAGGATCGACCCCACCGAAGAATGACACAGAACCTTCTTTGTTTCTTTAGAAGTGTCGTAATTAGGTGGTAGAGCCTGCCTCTACATGGATTCCCTAGGTAGATCCTTTGTTGCATTCTGACATCCATGCTGTCAATTTCTAACTATAGGCTTGGGAGTCCTTGATTAGTCCCGTCATGATTACATATTGAAGCCTCATTCTTCTTGCTAATCATCATTCTTGGCCTTACCCTCGGGACTCCCTAATGAGCACACTTTATTGTATTTCAAGCTCACTTTAAATTTTGAAAGCAACATCCAATGAGACTATATTTATTCTTTTTGATCTTGTATGGATTACTTGAGAAAAATAGCCCCCTGGTATCTTCTTTAATCCCTTTTCAAACTCTCTAAAATTGAAAATATTGTCGAGCGATCTTGTTTCCCTTCATGCTCGCCAAACTCAAATTTGAAGGCACATATGTTCGGTGGTAGTTTACCACTTTTTCAGTCTAGATGTCTAATTTTACGAATAAAGGTATTCTCTAGGAACTTTGGTTCGCTAGAAGAGTATTCTCAGGCGTAAGTTTAACCCTTTTTTGGGCCTGAGGGACTAAATTTTCGAAAAAGGAACATTCTCCTTGGTTTTGGTTTATCACTTTTTTGGGCCCTAGAGATTACTTATGAAAAAGGAACCCCCTGAAGTCCATAGTTAATCCCTTTTCAGACTCCCTAAATATGAAAAGATCGTCGAGTGACCTTGTTCCTTCACACTCGTTAAATTGGTCTAGAAGAACATCTACTTGGCATGAGTTTAACCCTTTTTCCAACCAGTAGATTATTGTGGAAAAAGGTATGCCTCGGGAGGTTTGTCTCACCGAGAGAGTTCTTCTTAGTTATATTTTATACTTTTTCGGGCTAAGGAGACTAAACTTAGAAAAAGTTTGTGAGTCCATAGTTAACTTTTTTTCAGACTCCTTAAAATTGAAAAGATAGTCGAGTGATCTTGTCTTTATCACACTAGTTAAAACGGTTTTGAAGAGATGTCTTTTCGGTGCAATTTTAACCCTTTTTCGAGCCGATTGGACTAATTGCGAAAAAGGTACTCCCTGGAGTCTTCTTTTTGTGTTTGTCCAGACTCTCTAAACGTGAAAAAACCATCGATCTTTCCTTCTCTGGGCTCATAAAAATATACATGGAAGGAGTCTTCTTATGTCATGCTTAATCACATTGCGGGTCTCATCTTTGCGTCTTCAGCCTAATGCTGGCCCCATGTTGCTCTCAACTGAACTTTTAAAGCATTCCTTATATGCAAGCCTTGCAACACTTTTTTCCTCTACGATCTGACACCTTGACCCATGGAGGAATTTTCCCCGAGTGTCCTTATCCTGCACATGTCTCCTTGCCTTGAGCATTAGTATGTTCCATGCGTTTGGAAACAGTTTGGTTTCTCATGACACTCATTCCTCCTTTATAACGTAACATTATTTTATTCTTTTTCAAGCTCGTTTAAAATTTTGAAAAAGACAAAATAATCAAATATTCCAAAAATAGGGGACGCGAAATATACATTCTTTTTTTTTCGGCAGCAAAGATAGTCGCCCTTGGACAAAGCACATCCTTTCATTTGTTCTTCAAGCATTGGGATCTAGTATGACCTTAGGAATCTATTCTCTCTACATAGATTTGTGTCCTCCTCTGTTTGGTTACTCTTCCAAACATATGGAGAGTTTGTGGTGCCTCCTACATCACAAAGTTATGTCAATGTTACGCTTCCTGAGTCTGATCATCTTTCATGCTTTTGTCCAAGAGTAGTTTTATCCAACTTGAGTCGGCCTTTCTGTAGTTTGTCTCTTGACTTTCATGAGTTGGCCATTCCCAGATTCCAGTCAATTCTAGATTCAAAATCGATGAAGTTCTCTTCCTGATCATCGATATCCTCCAGTCTTTTCTCGATGGTTTGTAGAAGACCTCAAAGTAGTGATTCTTACACTCCCATTGTACTCCTATTTGAGTTTTTAATATCTTGAAGTTGTTTCTCAAGTTATGAATTTCTCATCTCCAACCGCAGGCGTCACTGGCTTCTTGAAGATGCATACTGTACTTGTATATCTTCGACTGATTTTGAGATGTAGATCTATTGTGTATTGTCTGCATCTACACTTTATATAGACATTTATATATGACATGTATGTGCAATGTATTTGATTGGAAGACATGATGTAGTTCATCCCAAGCATGGGTATGCCCGCCTTAGAGAGATAATCGTTGTTTTGCAGATGGCACCTCCCGAACTTTGGTCATGGGCTCACTCGACTTTGTGCATTCTCACTGGTAAAGATATTGTAATGTATTTCGGCCATCAATTTCTCTTATGACCTCATACACTAGGGGGATTTTTTTATAGCCCTAAAAAGCATATAAGGCATTGGCCCTTTTGCTTGCATAATTTGCCAACTCACTACTGAGGAACTCCTTTTAAAAAATGATTTTTTGGAGCATGTACGCGCCTTGTTGCACTACATCCCGTGTACATTCACTTGTTGCATGGTAGAAAACCCGCGTACATACGCTTGTTGCACACTAAACAACCCTCGTATACCTCCAAAAGTTGCAAGGAATTTGGTGGA
Organism: Picea glauca; assembly: GCA_000966675.3. Taxonomy (NCBI): domain Eukaryota; kingdom Viridiplantae; phylum Streptophyta; class Pinopsida; order Pinales; family Pinaceae; genus Picea; species Picea glauca. Next base: position 513,992 of record JZKD02S2040693.1, read on the forward strand.
ATTTATGGGCCATTGGAGGTTTCCCAACCAATTCACTTATTATAGCCCATCCCCAAACCGAATAACTATCCTTTTGTCATATAAAAGGAGGTATTGGGGTCTTATTCCAAAATCAAGCATTACAATTGTGAAACTCTTCCCAAATCCCTTTCCTTCCTTGCTCAGGTAATTGTAGTCTTTCTTGAGTTCTTGCCTCAACATTCCCTCTCTAAGACCTTTTTCTCCCATACAATCCATTCCCTTCCCTTGAAGTGATCAAGTTGATTATGAGAGAAGGAATTTGGAAGGTGCACTTGGAGCAATGTCAATAGGAGCCCGGACTAGGTTCACGGAGCATCATCTTGCAAAGGTTGTAATGTCCAATCTTTGAATATTGAATAAAAGAATCTATTTTCCCTGTCCCAAATGATGGTTTTTATGTCTTTTCTTTGATTTATACATAACAATTTACATCTAACCCTAATTTATGAATAATAATAATATGTTTATAGCATTGTTTGCCTAGTTGTGGATGCAAGTCAACTTTGGGAGGAGACTTGCAGCCTTGGGAGCTACAAAGCTTGAGGAGGTCAACACCAAACGTTGGATTAAAGGTATAGTTTCTGACTTACTCTTTCATTGCTTTATGTTCATCTATTTTGGAATGTTTGGGGTAGTGTAGGAATTAGGTTATTTTTTAAGGGAATTCATAGCTTTGTCTATACTTAGAACCCTGGTATAGTTATAGGGGGATTTTCTCGCTAGCATGTTGGAACCTTGTTGTATCTTCCTTCCTTTGGGATGCTTCATTATAACCCTTGACTAGATCTTTTAATATCTGGAGCATAATTCCTTCATGTTTTTCTCCCATGATTCCTTCTGGTTCTAACTCTGTGTGATTTTCTTATGTTTCTCTTTATAGTGACTCTCGAGAGGTATGTCTTCCATGCCCTTTTATTCTAGGCATCAATGTAGTCACAAGCTAGCATAATCACCAGCTCAAATACCACTGTAATGTTCCCAACTAGGATAGGAGGGAATTTTATATTTTTTGCCCAAAATTTGTTGCTTCTTCTTATATGAATGTGTTGTTAACTTCTTATAGATAGTTTTCTTAATGAGGAATATTTTCAAACATATAACATACACAAAATAGGGCAGATAATCATGGAATCTTTATGTATGGAAACTCCCAAAATCAATACAATGATGTCTAATGGATGTAATAACAACTGTAGAATATTACTGAGCACAAAAATCTAATGGTGTCTAGGAAACATCACAATCTACAACAAAAACAAAAAAGAAAACCTGGAATGATTCCAATCTATGGTGTCCACTGATCCAAGACTCACCAAGCCTTACTATCCTCTACTCTAGCAGTGCCAATCTGCAATCAAACCTCTTATGACTGCCTCACAACCCCATTCCAGCAGATGGTTGCAAAATTCTATTCACAGAGGTCCTTGCGGGACAATTTTGGGGCCTCGCGGGACAACCTGCACTCAACCAGTGGGGATGCCCCCTTTTACAGATCCGTGATATCCCTCGTGGTACCTGCGGATATGAAGCTTGGTCTCTTCCTGAAAATCACTACAAACACCCTGGGAAAGTCGATATTCTTCCCAACTCCCTCCAGTATGAAATCAAACACCACAATGAATTCCAATGAGGACTCCAGATGAATCCTCCTCTTGTCTAGCTAGGGTGGATATTGCACTACCGAAACTAAACCTGCAATGGGAGGATTTTTCCCAAAACCCCAATGAAAATGGTGGCTACAAGAGAACTCAATAACATATCAAATCATAATACCAAGGGGAAGGGTTACACCTCTATTTATCCTTTCTTTGGAGCTTCTAGATCTTTCCCGCATTTTGAACAAATCAAATCTTCACTTTATTTTCCCTCCTATTCCATTTAAATATAATTATTTATTGTATTTAATGTCACTTTTAGGATTTGTCATTCTTTTTACTTAGTGACACCAAATAAACCTCCTTGATTCCCCTTTTCCTTGTTGAATATAGCCTACGAGAGTCATATAGGCTATTGAGTCATCCTTTGTCATAGTCAATTGGAAGGGGACATTACAATGTTGCAGAGGAAGGCAACAAAAATTTAAGAAAAAATTTAAGAAAAAATTTAAGAAAGATAACGACCTAAAAAATAAATAACAGTATTCAAAACCATACCAAAGAAATACTTCATTCAATAAGCCAATTGCCTCTAAAGAGATAACAGACTAAAAAAATAACAATATTCAAAACCACACCAAAATAAAGCATGCTACTGTGATCCCCATTAAACCCCGACCTCGTGATATATCATTTTTGGGAAGCCACAATGGAAGGTTAAAAAGCAGAGACGAGGGACTATCAGTGGTGGATCCCACATGTGCAAACAAACAATTAGGCCCCCACTTAAACCACAAAAATCCAATATCATGATATATGATGTAAATTCACACTATTTAAGCCCTGCACATATAAAATTTAGGCAAATACCATGATATATTATATAACACTTTCCATGCAAAGTTCTCTATAGATATCACACCAAAAGGAAAAAAAAGGAAACCAGAAAGGAAAATAGAGAAAGTATTAAAAAATGAGAATTGAAAAAAATGAAGAGCAATCAATAACATACTAGAAGAATGTCAATGAATGTTGGAACGACCAAGCGCTATGTTTGTGAAACCATGAGAAATGCCTCGGTCAATAAGCCAATCACCTCTAAACAAATAACGGCCTAAAAAAATAACAATATTCAAAACCATACTAGAGAAATACCTCGTTCGATAAGCCAAGGGCCTCTAAAGAGATAATGGCATCAAAAAATATAAGAATATTCAAAACCATACCAAAAATAAAGTGTCTTGTTGCGATCCCCATCAAACCCTGACCCTGTGATATATAATTTCTAGGAAGCCACAATGGAAGGTTAAAAAGAAAATATGAGCGACAGTTGGTGGTGGATCCCACAACTACAAACAAGCAATTAGGCCCCTACTGAAATCACTCTAGAGCACTGCTCTCTGCACGTTTCCTCCCATGCTTCAAAGCATCTCTACATGTTTCTTCTTATATGATCCTAGGTGAAAGTTGAAGGTAAGGGCACTAAGGCTATGTAGCAACATATCACATGTGACAGATTAGAAAGGATATGTGATCGATTACCAATGGGTATTGACAAACAATGAAGGTCCAAGGAGAACTGCCCTTAAAATAACACTTTTGGTGTAAATATACAAAGGCATATTATTATTTCCATCCAATCATAGCATTTTCTCATTATAAATATATGTTATTAGTCCTAGTCCCTTATGACAATGACTATTGTTTTTGGTTATTTTAATTAGTAGTATGGGTTATCCAAATTTTACAATATTTTCAAACAATTTATTATTAAAATGTTTTTTTCTCAACATCGAAATATCATTTAATTATTATTTTTTAAAACAAAGATGATGTGATGTGTTTTTCATTACTAAATTATAAAAATATTAAAATTTTCCAAAAAAATATAATGCACAATTTTTGCAATGTTCAATAAAGATGAGATGAAGGCAAGTATTTTTTTTCTTATTAATTTTTTAATGTATGATTTAACAATTTGAAAAGAAATACAGTGTTATGGAATTCAACTTGTAAAATATTCAACCAGAGTTTTAAATATTTTTAAATAAATATAGTCAAAATGATTAGTAATAATAATTCAATATGAATAATTTCATTTTAGTATATAAATTTGGAAATTTAAAATAATAAATTATAAAATT
>JZKD02S2040705.1:0-10808 GCA_000966675.3 Picea glauca
AAAGTTAGTTGAAGGAATAAACCTTGGATACTCACCTAGCATCAGAGATATTTCTGTGGATTTATTCGTATTTGGGGATCTTTCTAGTACCCATACCTCTGTGAGAGGTGGTGCTTTCAAGGTTTCGGGCTTTGCTACCCTGCTCATACTGTGATCCGGACTTATGAATTCTCACTTTTGCATCAGTTATATAGTGGTTTATTAGTCGCTTGACTTAGGTATCTCATAGGTTACTTGCAGGGGTTATTCTTCTTGTATTCCGAATCAGATAGGGGTTAGACAACACCCAACCTTTATGGAGGATTACCTCTCTAGGAGGATCTGACCAACTGGTTGTTAAGAGTAAGAAGGCCCTTATAACCGATTCTATTACCTACAAACTTTAGCAGGGAGTCTCAGGTCCCTCTTAGACGAGACATACCTTCTTTAGTGAGGGAGGCCACTTAGCCACTTTATCCCGTTTGCATGCATATTGGTTGTTTGACCTTTTTTTTGGTATTCTCTTTGACTACTAGTTGGCCTTAAGATATATTTTTATTCGTTGGAGAGTCATAAGTCATTGTGGATTCAGACCAGCTTCCTCGCAGGTCCCGTCGGTTGTTATAGTTACCACTTGTTTTCGAGTTCTTGCCTTCTAAAAGGCATAGAGTTATCAAGAGTGGTACACACACATCCACTTTTCAGACTTGTGGTTCCACAAGAATGAGTACCGAGTCTAGTCTTCAGAACACTGGGATTTCTTCGACTCCCAATCCTACTATAGTTAATGACACCCCTTTGACACCTATAGCCGCTACAGTTGTAGTGCCAGAGGCTTATACTGGTACTATGGATCGACCTATAGTTAATGCTTCCTCTCTTGCATGAAACCATTTTTGGGATTTCGATCACTCGCCGAGTTACAATGTTCAGACCATCCATACGTCTTCTAGTCCATTTTCTTATGGTATGCCTAACTTCACTTCACAGTTTTCGAAAACCATCCCAACTACTGGCCCTAATGCTAGCTTTGGACTTGGGGGCACTACACCTCCTTACACTCCTTTCCCGTTTGGTGGTTATCATATACCCCAAGCGAATCCTAATGTAGGAAGTGTTCCTATCCTTAACCCTGGGTCTAACCCTTCTATCGCTAGATGGAACAACCTAGCTGGCGGACAAGTTCTTCCCTATATCCCTATTCCCTCGGTGTCGATTCCGACCAATACTTTTGGCATGACAAATCCTCTTCAATCCTTAGGGTTCCCACCTGGAGGAGGTTAGTATTACACTTTGGGCACTCCCCAACCTGGATATAATCCAGTTGGAGGAAATTTTAACAACCCTCATGTTGCGCCTCTTTTGTCACCTTAGTGAGCAAAATAGAGGTGCTTGCAAGATTAGTTGGGTTTGCTAAGCAGGACAGCTGTAAGGAAAATGGTTAGAGAAAGAAATATAAAAGAACAACTACAAAATAAACTAAGAAATAAAAAAACAACTAAAATAATAAGCATAGGGACATAAGGACAAAAGAAACAATGAGACCCATGTCACCAATGGTAAGGTTGATATTAGTGAAAGAAAACACCGAGAANAAAGTTAGTTGAAGGAATAAACCTTGGATACTCACCTAGCATCAGAGATATTTCTGTGGATTTATTCGTATTTGGGGATCTTTCTAGTACCCATACCTCTGTGAGAGGTGGTGCTTTCAAGGTTTCGGGCTTTGCTACCCTGCTCATACTGTGATCCGGACTTATGAATTCTCACTTTTGCATCAGTTATATAGTGGTTTATTAGTCGCTTGACTTAGGTATCTCATAGGTTACTTGCAGGGGTTATTCTTCTTGTATTCCGAATCAGATAGGGGTTAGACAACACCCAACCTTTATGGAGGATTACCTCTCTAGGAGGATCTGACCAACTGGTTGTTAAGAGTAAGAAGGCCCTTATAACCGATTCTATTACCTACAAACTTTAGCAGGGAGTCTCAGGTCCCTCTTAGACGAGACATACCTTCTTTAGTGAGGGAGGCCACTTAGCCACTTTATCCCGTTTGCATGCATATTGGTTGTTTGACCTTTTTTTTGGTATTCTCTTTGACTACTAGTTGGCCTTAAGATATATTTTTATTCGTTGGAGAGTCATAAGTCATTGTGGATTCAGACCAGCTTCCTCGCAGGTCCCGTCGGTTGTTATAGTTACCACTTGTTTTCGAGTTCTTGCCTTCTAAAAGGCATAGAGTTATCAAGAGTGGTACACACACATCCACTTTTCAGACTTGTGGTTCCACAAGAATGAGTACTGAGTCTAGTCATCAGAACACTGGGATTTCTTCGACTCCCAATCCTACTATAGTTAATGACACCCCTTTGACACCTGTAGCCGCTACAGTTGTAGTGCCAGAGGCTTATACTGGTACTATGGATCGACCTATAGTTAATGCTTCCTCTCCTGCATGAAACCATTTTTGGGATTTCGATCACTCGCCGAGTTACAATGTTCAGACCATCCATACGTCTTCTAGTCCATTTTCTTATGGTATGCCTAACTTCACTTCACAGTTTTCAAAAACCATCCCAACTACTGGCCCTAATGCTAGCTTTGGACTTGGGGGCACTACACCTCCTTACACTCCTTTCCCGTTTGGTGGTTATCATATACCCCAAGAGAATCCTAATGTGGGAAGTGTTCCTATCCTTAACCCTGGGTCTAACCCTTCTATCGCTAGATGGAACAACCTAGATGGTGGACAAGTTCTTCCCTATATCCCTATTCCCTCAATGTCGATTCCGACCAATACTTTTGGCATGACAAATCCTCTTCAATCCTTAGGGTTCCCACATGGAGGAGGTTAGTATTACACTTTGGGCACTCCCCAACCTGGATATAATCCAGTTGGAGGAAATTTTAACAACCCTCATGTTGCGCCTCTTTTGTCACCTTAGTGAGCAAAATAGAGGTGCTTGCAAGATTAGTTGGGTTTGCTAAGCAGGACAGCTGTAAGGAAAATGGTTAGAGAAAGAAATATAAAAGAACAACTACAAAATAAACTAAGAAATAAAAAAACAACTAAAATAATAAGCATAGGGACATAAGGACAAAAGAAACAATGAGACCCATGTCACCAATGGTAAGGTTGATATTAGTGAAAGAAAACACCGAGAAGAAAGAGGACTATGAGTCCCTTCTTCCTCTAAGGGAGGGCTCTTGGACCCCCACAAATAAGCTCTTCTTACAACTTTGAAAATGAAAATGGTGAAACGATTCTTTGCTAATCCACTCAAGGGGTGAGATGGATTGCCCAATGAAATGATGCTAGTATACTCTTGATGAGAATAGAGGATTCCTCAAGAGAATAGTGGCAGCATAACTTTTCTATTGAATTCCTTGAAAAATGAAGTGCATCCATGGCTTTTTTATAGCATTTCTTTGAGGTATTGTCCAATCGGTTTGTAGTGTGTAAAGAGGCTAATTAGGGCATTTTTAGGTCTTTGACCAGCCACCCAGTCGAATCTAGTCTAGATTTGAGTGTCAAATCAACTTGGAAGCTGAACCAAAAGTGGGTGGGAGGCCGACCACTCTCATGAATGTGCCATTTCTCAGGTGCGCGGCTTTTTGCGACAACAGTCGTGAATCGGGAAAATGTGCACGATTCCTGCGTTTCTTTTTTGTGCATGTGCATGTGTGCCCTATGTATTCATAACATCCTTTAATTTTGTCACTAGTTGTATAGTTTTTGACCCTTTCGAAATGATTTTGTGATAATTTTGGTCCATGGGTGACCTCATAACCGTTTGACGATGCTGAATTCTTGTAACCATTTTTGGACGAAATTTCAATGATAACACCTAAGCTTGGATCTAATCCAACTGGGGGCAACTTTCATAACCCTTATCAGAACATTCTTGCTGGAATGATGCCCAATACATCTTTTATGAATCAACCCGGAGGAGGGTCTTTTAATACTGGACAAGGTTTTGGTCCTTACCAGAATCCTGGATGGAATGCAGTTCCTAACACACAATCTTTTGCGGGAGGATGGGGCCAGGTGTCGCAACCCCGTATTCCCTTTCTGTCCATGCTTAATTTTCCAGATTTGTCTAAACTAATGAATGACCTGGTGAGTCATGATCCCACATGGCCCCCTGTCCCTACCAAACTTTCGTTAGACATTCCAAAGTTTGAGGGTAAGAATGGTGAGGACCCTGGTGACTACGTCACTAATTTTCACCTTTGTTGCTCATCAAATTCTTTGAATCATGATTCTATTAGATTACGATTTTTTCAGTGCACTCTCATTGGAGTCACATCACAATGGTACATTGAGCTACCTAGGGTGACATATGGATCTTTTCATCAGTTGGTGCTAGCCTTTCTCAACCACTTTCAACTACCTATTCATTATGATGTTGGCCTTGAACTTTTGTCAACTTTACGCCAAGCTACTGACACTCACATCTCGGACCATATCTAGGAATGGCGTAGGAAAAGGTGGTTGGTTAAGACTCCTATACCCCCGAACTTTCTTCTAGAATGGTTCCTAAATTCTTTACACGCTCCTATTTCAAAGGATGTTGCTACTTCCGAGGTCTTCAAAGAGGAATAAGCTATCTTTATATCCTAGCAACTTGATTTGATATATGCTCAATCTAGGATGTTATACCACCTTATTCCAGACACACCGAGAACAAATCACGATCCTAGACAAACTCCTGGACCTCATGCCGATGGCATTGTAGGGTCCGTCAATGTAAAATCCACAGACTCGACAACGAAGTCTGTTGGAGGGCCAACCTCGTTTGGATCCTCCAAACCCACCCTATCGGTGGATGCAAATTCCTTGCAATCGTCGAAGAACCCAAATGGTGACCAACAACCAGATGGGAATAAAAGGAAAGGTCGAAATAATCGTAAGGGTGGGAAGAGTAATAATAAACCCAAGGACAAAGATAATAATGGGAAATAGAATGATAATGCTAGAGAGGGTAAGAAAGAGAAACGTAAGGTGAAGTTTCCTTGTAAACTTTGTACCGATGACCGCCTTACACACTTATGCCCCAAACTTGTGGAGGCTGCAAGGATTTTAAATCTACCGCCCGTCGTGCTAACGAACCCATTCCCACACAATCAACACTTAGCCTCGAGCTCTTCGAACATTGGAAATGCATCTGGTGGAAGTCAAAACCCACTGTCACAAGATGGTGATCGTGTTTGCATCAATATGGTCGACGTGAAAATTGATATAGCCACCCGCTCTCAAGATTATGGCTCTTCAAAAGCTAGTACTAGCCTAGAAGCTCCTCCTCCACCCCCGGAGATGAACTTACAGATCGAGAAACCAGAGCCACCACCTCATATTCCGAAAGGAGTACTCAAGCGCTCTACCCACAAGCCTAATGCTAGAGATGCCCATAACTACTCTATTGTTGAGGATTTGGGCCAAACCCCTTGTGCGATGTCGGCTTTGGAGGTACTCCAGACATGTCCATCATAGAGGAATGCCTTACTCTCTACCTTAGAAGCTCTAGAACCTTGTGGCTCGAAATTTATCAAGTTCGATGTCACGGGCGTGAAGCCTCGCTTACCCTACCATGTGGATTTTTAAATATACATGGAGTATTCCAGGTATACTATCAAACAAGCGATCGTCGATGAAGGTGCTACCACTTGCATGATGTCCCTGGTCTATTGGAAAGATATCGGTTCTTCGACCCTTTCCAGGTCGTCGAACATGTTGACTGGATTTGACGGTCATTCCTTCCACCCTCATGGTATTCTCCCTGACTTTCCAGTCCAGTTAGGTGGAAAGACGGTAGAGGTGGAAGTAGAGATAGTTGATGAACCTCTTGATTATAACTTGTTACTAGGTCGCAATTGGACCTATGCTATTGTTGCTGTCATATCGTCCATTTTACGTATACTTTATTTTCTGCATTAGGGGGAGATCGTGATGATCAACCAATTATCCTTTGCGTACTCTAGTCCTAACCCATTTGTTGGACCGCCAATCCCTGTGATTGACAATTCTCAGCCGACAACTGAGAATATCAGTGTCGAAATGTATTCTTCCCTCATGGGTACTTTTGACTTCTCGGCACCGATTCATCACGTTTACGCCATGTCTAGTAGGCCTGCTTCAATCNTGGAGGAGGTTAGTATTACACTTTGGGCACTCCCCAACCTGGATATAATCCAGTTGGAGGAAATTTTAACAACCCTCATGTTGCGCCTCTTTTGTCACCTTAGTGAGCAAAATAGAGGTGCTTGCAAGATTAGTTGGGTTTGCTAAGCAGGACAGCTGTAAGGAAAATGGTTAGAGAAAGAAATATAAAAGAACAACTACAAAATAAACTAAGAAATAAAAAAACAACTAAAATAATAAGCATAGGGACATAAGGACAAAAGAAACAATGAGACCCATGTCACCAATGGTAAGGTTGATATTAGTGAAAGAAAACACCGAGAAAAAAGAGGACTATGAGTCCCTTCTTCCTCCAAGGGAGGGCTCTTGGACCCCCACAAATAAGCTCTTCTTACAACTTTGAAAATGAAAATGGTGAAACGATTCTTTGCTAATCCACTCAAGAGGTGAGATGGATTGCCCAATGAAATGATGCTAGTATACTCTTGATGAGAATAGAGGATTCCTCAAGAGAATAGTGGCAACATAAATTTGCTATTGAATTCCTTGAAAAATGAAGTGCATCCATGGCCTTTTTATAGCATTTCTTTGAGGTATTGTCCAATCAGTTTGTAGTGTGTAAAGAGGCTAATTAGGGCATTTTTAGGTCTTTGGCCAGCCACCCAGTCGAATCTAGTCTAGATTTGAGTGTCAAATCAACTTGGAAGCTGAACCAAAAGTGGGTGGGAGGCCAACCACTCTCATGAATGTGCCATTTCTCAGGTGCGCGGCTTTTTGCGACAACAGTCGTGCATCGGGCAAATGTGCACGATTCCTGCGTTTCTTTTTTGTGCATGTGCATGCGCGCCCTGTGTATTCATAGCGCCCTTTAATTTTGTCACTAGTTGTATAGTTTTTGACCCTTTGGAAATGATTTTTTGGTAATTTTGGTCCATGGGTGACCTCATAACTGTTTGACGATGCTGAATTCTTGTAACCATTTGTGGACGAAATTTCAATGATAACACCTCAGCTTGGATCTAATCCAACTGGGGGCAACTTTCATAACCCTTATCAGAACATTCTTGTTGGAATGATGCCTAATACATCTTTTATGAATCAACCCGGAGGAGGGTATTTTAATACTGGACATGGTTTTGGTCCTTACCATAATTCTGGATGGAATGCAGTTCCTAACACACAAGCTTTTGCGGGAGGATGGGGCCAGGTGTCGCAACCCCGTATTCCCTTTCTGGCCATGCTTAATTTTCCAGATTTGTCTAAACTAATGAATGAACTGGTGAGTTATGATCCCACATGGCCCCCTATCCCTACCAAACTTTCGTTAGACATTCCAAAGTTTGAGGGTAAGAATGGTGAGGACCCTGGTGACCACGTCACTAATTTTCACCTTTGTTGCTCATTAAATTCTTTGAATCATGATTCTATTAGATTACGATTGTTTCAGTGCACTCTCATTGGAGTCACATCACAATGGTACATTGAGCTACCTAGGGTGACATATGGATCTTTTCATCAGTTGGTGCTAGCCTTTCTCAACCACTTTCAACTACCTATTCATTATGATGTTGGCCTTGAACTTTTGTCGACTTTATGCCAAGCTACTGACACTCACATCTCGGACCATATCTAGGAATGGCGTAGGAAAAGGTGGTTGGTTAAGACTCCTATACCCCCGACCTTTCTTCTAGAATGGTTCCTAAATTCTTTACATGCTCCTATTTCAAAGGATGTTGCTACTTCCGAGGTCTTCAAAGAGGAATAAGCTATCTTTATATCCTAGCAACTTGATTTGATATATTCTCAATCTAGGATATTATACCACCTTATTCCAGACACACCGAGAACAAATCACGATCCTAGACAAACTCCTGGACCTCATGCCGATGGCATTGTAGAGTCCGTCAATGTAAAATCCACAGACTCGACAACGAAGTCTGTTGGAGGGCCAACCTCGTTTGGATCCTCCAAACCCACCCTATCGGTGGATGCAAATTCCTTGCAATCGTCGAAGAACCCAAATGGTGACCAACAACCAGATGGGAATAAAAGGAAAGGTCGAAATAATCGTAAGGGTGGGAAGAGTAATAATAAACCCAAGGACAAAGATAATAATGGGAAATAGAATGATAATGCTAGAGAGGGTAAGAAAGAGAAACGTAAGGTGAAGTTTCCTTGTAAACTTTGTACCGATGACCGCCTTACACACTTATGCCCCAAACTTGTGGAGGCTGCAAGGATTTTAAATCTACCGCCCGTCGTGCTAACGAACCCATTCCCACACAATCAACACTTAGCCTCGAGCTCTTCGAACATTGGAAATGCATCTGGTGGAAGTCAAAACCCACTGTCACAAGATGGTGATCGTGTTTGCATCAATATGGTCGACGTGAAAATTGATATAGCCACCCGCTCTCAAGATTATGGCTCTTCAAAAGCTAGTACTAGCCTAGAAGCTCCTCCTCCACCCCCGGAGATGAACTTACAGATCGAGAAACCAGAGCCACCACCTCATATTCCGAAAGGAGTACTCAAGCGCTCTACCCACAAGCCTAATGCTAGAGATGCCCATAACTACTCTATTGTTGAGGATTTGGGCCAAACCCCTTGTGCGATGTCGGCTTTGGAGGTACTCCAGACATGTCCATCATAGAGGAATGCCTTACTCTCTACCTTAGAAGCTCTAGAACCTTGTGGCTCGAAATTTATCAAGTTCGATGTCACGGGCGTGAAGCCTCGCTTACCCTACCATGTGGATTTTTAAATATACATGGAGTATTCCAGGTATACTATCAAACAAGCGATCGTCGATGAAGGTGCTACCACTTGCATGATGTCCCTGGTCTATTGGAAAGATATCGGTTCTTCGACCCTTTCCAGGTCGTCGAACATGTTGACTGGATTTGACGGTCATTCCTTCCACCCTCATGGTATTCTCCCTGACTTTCCAGTCCAGTTAGGTGGAAAGACGGTAGAGGTGGAAGTAGAGATAGTTGATGAACCTCTTGATTATAACTTGTTACTAGGTCGCAATTGGACCTATGCTATTGTTGCTGTCATATCGTCCATTTTACGTATACTTTATTTTCTGCATTAGGGGGAGATCGTGATGATCAACCAATTATCCTTTGCGTACTCTAGTCCTAACCCATTTGTTGGACCGCCAATCCCTGTGATTGACAATTCTCAGCCGACAACTGAGAATATCAGTGTCGAAATGTATTCTTCCCTCATGGGTACTTTTGACTTCTCGGCACCGATTCATCACGTTTACGCCATGTCTAGTAGGCCTGCTTCAATCAGAAGGTCCATACCTTTCCTCACTTCCTATTTTAGTGATCCATGGACCCTAGCTTCTTTGAATTCATCGAGTGAAGGACAGTTGCATGCTAGCATGGCTATGCCACTATCGGCAACAAATATTGCATATCAATCCATTCTTGACTCCTCCGTTGATCCCAATCTTGTTACCTCGTAGATGAATGAGGAGGATCCCATTCTTAGGCCTGTATGGGCCACCTTGTTATCTTGTTCACATGATTTCTTAGATGAGACTTTGCCTTCGGACGAAGCCATCCTCAAAGCCATGAATGGTTCCGAGAGACCTTGGGATGACATGCATCATCGATCTTATTTTCTCCCAAGTCTTGAAAGAATCAAGCAAGATGATTTTTGATCTACCTTGAGTGAGATAGTCGGTCATGTCGTAGTTCCACTTGATACGCACAACATTTATGCCAAAGGAAATATGGCGAGTATTTCTCCTAATGTCCCGATCGATATCTCTTGTACCCCTGGCAAGATTGAGAACGTAAATATAGTTTGGATTGTTCACTAGAAGAGATTCTGATATACACCAACCTCTTCAAATAATTTTGAGATGTATTTGCTTGGTCATACAAAGGGATTCCAGGGATCGACCCTCATATTGTCGAACATGAGATTAGGACTTATCCGAATACTAAACTTGTTCGACAACATCTTAGAGATGTTAATCCTACGAAGGCCCCCACTATTACGGTAGAGGTGGAGAAGCTACTTAATGTTGGTTTCATCTACCCAGTTCCCTTGACCGAATGGGTATCCAACCCCATTCTTGTGAATAAAAAGAAAAGAACCATCCATGTGTGTATGGAATTTAGCAACCTGAACAAGTCTTGTCCTAAATATAATTTCCCCATGCCTTTCATTGATTAGATTCTCGATGAGTGTATGGGAAGCAAAATTTTTTCCTTTATGGATGGATTTTCAGGATATAACCAAATCTAGATCAAACCTAAGGACCAACACAAGATGGCATTTATATGTCCTTGGGGTACTTTTGCATACCGGAAAATGCCTTTTGCAACCTTCCAACGCACCATGACTTTCTCTTTTCACGATCTCAAGCACATAGTTGAAGCTTAACTCGATGATCTTGCTACTCACTCTCGCAAGAGAGTGGATCATATTACACACCTTCGACTAGTTTTTGAAATATGTTGTTACTATAGAATCTAGTTAAACCCTCACAAATGCATCTTTTGCATTAAGTCTGGTTGTCTCTTAGGATTCCTAGTTTCCGAGACCGGGATCATGGTAGATCCTCTTAAGGTTGAGGCAATACTTCAATTGCCTCCCCCATGCACAATTAGACAACTTCAAGGTTTATAGGGGAAATCTAACTTTCTGCATCGGTTTATAG
>JZKD02S2040705.1:22250-42570 GCA_000966675.3 Picea glauca
AAGGGAGGGGATGAGTCATTCCTTTCTTCTACCATAGGACCTAGGACAACTGCAGGCTTTTCATCTTGCAAATTGATGGAATCTGTGGGAAGGCATGAGACCTCAGGCTGTAAAATCTCATAGAAGTGTTTCTTGAACCCTTCATGTTTAATCAATTCGGTCAGGGGCACAGGGATTCTTATCTTTTGAATTTCATGCTTGAAATTAAAAGAAGAGGTAAGCTTCGGGATTTCTCTTATTTTAGGAACATGAATCTAGACTATGGGAGAGAGGGGTCGGGGCTTCTTACCTCTGTGACTGTCTACTACTTCATTAGTAGGTTTCTTCATTCTAGTGTACTGCTCAGGGACATCAGGTGATATTGTCTTTTTCTTAGATCTTAGATCATATCTGCCTTGGCTGCCACTAGTCTTGTCTCCCTTGCTCAGTTCATTTATCTGGTTGTCCATGAGAGACTCCTCGTACGCTGATTGAGTGAGATGAGGAAAAGGAGGAGTGTCTCTGAAGCAATGGATTTCAGGATCAAGCTCATCTGTTTCCCCTTCTTCTCCCTCGGCCACAAAGTTATTTTGAAAAGGGGCCTGAATCTTCTAGTCTTCTCTGTCTCTTCCCCTCTCCCTTTGCACAGCCGGGGAAGTAATATTGTTTGGCCTCCTGAAACCTCCTTTGTTTTTGGTGTTTTGGGGGCCCTTGTATGCTTGCCTCCCCTCCACCTTCATTCTCTCCATCTCTGCAAATAGATACTTCACCATCCTGGTCAGCTCATCCACTTGAGGGTGGGGCACCGATGGGCCATAAGTTGAGGCTTCAGATCTTCCCTTTCTTCTGTCTGTGTTAGGCTTGTTCCTCAGTCTATCAGCTGCTAATACATTGAACTCCACTTCTATGGCTGCATCTTGCATTTGATATAAGGAGGTGGCTCTTATTTCTCTCAATAAAAGACATAAATCGGGGCCAAATGCACTAGCATAAGAAATCTTGGCCGAGGCTTCTGAAGGCTTTATTTTGACAGGAATTTTATTATACATCTTATTAAATCTTTTGGAGAAGTTAGAGAGAGAATCTCCTTCTATCTTTTTCAAATACCCAAACTCCATCATGTAATACATGAAATCCTTCCTATCGCCCCACTGCCTCAGGAAAGCACTATCCAGGGCTTTGATCCCGACAATAGATCCTGGGGCCAATCCTCTAAACCATTTCCTCACCTCGACATCTAGGCTCTGGATGAAGACTCTCATCTAGACATCTTCATTTTCAATGTTAAGGTTGTATGCATAACTATAGAAAGCAGCCAGGTGCTCTTCCACGGTTATGTCCCTTCCCCAATGAACTTGGGCATATACTTCAAGTAATATCCAGTAGGGAGAGGATTCATAGGATGGGGTAGGATTAAGGGGGCGTATCTGGCAACGACTATGGCATCCATTCTATTTAGAGGGGGATTAACACCATCCATAGGAATATTAGGTGGAGGAGAACTTGGAGGAGAAGGAGTTCGCGATGGGGCTATTGGGAATGAGTCTCGAAGTGGAATGGGAAATAAAAGGGGATTCAAAGAGAAGGATAATAGGATCAAATCAACAGGTGTTCCTCTTTGTGTAGGAGTGGGGAAATCTTCTGTAGTCCTGGGTCTACACCAAGGTACAACTTCAGAGGAGAGGGGAGTGACAAGGATTTCTCCCTCCAATCCTAGACCAAGAGGGGAAAACTTAGCAGGAACACTCTCGAAATTCAGGAAACGGGAAACCTCTGAAGGAGGTCTATTAAGAAACTAAGGAGGAGAAAAAGGAGTTCCTACAGAAGGGGATGGCGAATTACCTGGTTCGATGGTGGAAGTTTCTTCTTTAGGGGCCTTTCCTTTTCTGAGAACCACCTCTAGATCAATTTCTGGTGTAGCTAGAGGCAGTTGTGGATGAGACCGTGTGTGTCTACCTCTGAAAGCCACAATTAACATGGCGGGTTCACCCTAGTGGATTCATCACAATAGAGTCACCAGGTGCATAGTAGCAATCTTTAAAGGCTCTGATACCTGATGCACCTTCAGAATCAGAGGCTCAATGTCGTTCAATCCCAGGGAAAATTTTCAACTTCGTCCCCAGCAACGGCGCTAGAAATGTTAGCGTCAGAAGTCACTCCTGGATCGCTTGCAGAAGCAGAGCCTGACGCCCATCAGTTTTATGTCACGATTTATTTAATGGGTTGATAAAATGGATAAAAACTCACGAATATATAGCTTTAACTCAGGAAACCAGGTCCGGTACGTAGAAAGCAAGGGAGGTCTTGATCCAACTTCCGTCAGTAGATGATTAAAGGGTGGTATATGGAAGACTTGTGAGAAGGGTGAGAAATACTGCCTTAGGCGACAGGCCTTTGAAATATTGATGATGAAAAACTCAAGAGCCAAGATCCTCTTGGTCTAGAGCTTCAAGGAGCTGAAGGGTGACTTGAATGGATCCTCCAATTCCGAGTCATTCAGTGCTAAGAAAATCACAGGAGCTGATTAGAAACAATGTAACTATTATAGTGATCCAACCTACATCATCCTATAACAGCTACAACTCGACTGGATCCTCCAATTTCGAGCTGTTCTAACACAGTAAACAAAGAGATGGAAAAGAGGCTGACATCCATAAAGTAAGAAGTCTCCAATACCTTATACATTAACCAGAGCGACCAGCGCTTTACAAAACTTTACAATCGGGAGCCTTGCTCAACCATCGATAGATTACAAAATACAAAGACTAATTCTATATACTCAGAAATTTTTTCCTAACAGAGGCATGTTCAGTCATCCAAAGCTTGGTGTCCCTTCAGCCAAATTTAGATGGGTATTCTTTGTCAGATGCCACCATAATTGCGTGTGGCTCTTGCAAGGGTAGTAGCTAAGCCATTAAGTGACGAGCTAGCATGTGCAGACCTCCTCCGGCTAGTCGAGAACTCGACATGATTTTTCTAGAAAAATGGGTACACAGGACCCTCTCGAGCAGACCTCTTTCCAAACCCTCCATACCTCACACTTAATGAATGAGGAGAGGTTTCAACCACCCCTTCTTTCCTTCATTTACTCCAAGCGAAGACCAGGATTGCAGTCGAATCTGATGGCGCCTGGAGATCACGGTGATCCCCTCTGTGAACAAACACGACACCTTTGGCCCCTCTCGTGTAGCTCTTTTATTTCCTAAGTGACCATGGGCTATGACCCTGTGTTTACTCTGAAAGGCGCTTTCGGTGTTCGCGAATAGGAAGGGGCTGATCCCTGCTTCTTGAAATCGCGATGAGCGAAACGTCGAGGTGGCTTAATCTGGCACCACACGTCTCTCTTAGAGCTGACGGTCTTGAACTCACTCGATGACACTGTGGGCCCAGGTCTTGGACGCCCTCGACACCTCGCGCGTCGGGAATATGATGGAGCTGCTTCTTGTGCCTCGGATTCGCGATGGGCAAGACGTTGAGATGGCTCAATTGGCCGCAAGGTGTCCCTTTGGATGGACGACTGAGAATTCTTCGTGATACTGTGGGCCCGACTTTCAGCGCTTTTGGCATTTTTCAAGGTTCAGGGTTTTGAGATGTAGAACAACATGAAACTCTCACCCCTCAAACTCCCGAATGTCGAAATGATGACGTGACTAGATCTCGCACCACGCGTCTCCTGGATGGACGACCGCTATCTTTCCCCACACAGAATATGGGCACTATCCATTGCGTTAACATCGGTGCAACTTCGCTAACCGTGATTTCCCGCCAACCGTTGATCTCTTCCTTTGGATGAATCCTGACCGTTTGAAATCTGACTACTCACTCGCTTGATTCAAGCCGAAAATGGATTTCCTCTTTGAGCTGTGCTTGGCGTTCATTGCGCCACTTGCAAAGCTCCTCGCTCTTGTGCTTCGGACGAGAAATGTTACTAATGGGACCTTTTATCTACAACATTCGAGCTTCTGGGGAAGAGGCAGACAAATCATTAAAGGAAATGAAATTTAGTACCAGTTTCTCTTGGCACTATGAACTGTATGGGATCATTGTAGAAATGAGATCAAAGAACAAAATCTCTCCATATGCTCACACACTCAAACCAAAAAATGAGAAATATGTGAACCAGACAGAGTGGGAGGTGAACACCCTGGAAGACACTGAACAATAGTCTCCCTTAACCATGATTTCACAGACTACCACTCCACAGGTACCAAAGGAGAAAATACCAAGGAAAGAGGTCTCTCCTTTAGTCACTAAATTGTTAGTAGAGGATTTCCAGGTATACACTAAAAGGCCTAAAACCACCCACACTACTCACAGTTCTGGAGAGGAAGAGACCCAGTCTACCAAGGTAGTCAAGGGAGAACATACACCACTTCTTTCGAGAAGCCATCAGATGATGTCTACTTCTTCCTCAAAGAAGCAGACCGATACCACTGTGATCACTCAACATACACAGGGATTTGTAAAGATGATAATTTTTTAAAAATATGATTTGATTAAGAAGAAAAACCATATGTTGACTAGGAGCACCTATGCTCAGTTCTAGAAGCAAACGTCCACATCTCAGCACAGACTTTTATCAGCTTTTGATACAGAGAAGGGAAGAATGCACATGGAATTTTTGCAAGCATAGGTGCCTCAACCCAAAGAGATCACTGACTACAAAAGGTCAACTCTTGAATTTGCTTCCAAACAAGTTCATCCGGCTGACCAGATGGATCTGCACAGGCAGACTGGAGAAATGGTATTCTCCACATTTTCCCACGCTTCCACTACTGCTGCGAGATTATAGGTCTCTATGAATAATGTTTAGACCCAATTGAAACTGGATAAAATATCCTCTTTCACAAAGGACAACAAGATAAAATCCTTAGAAGAGTTGGTGCTCAAGATTAGTTATGACACCTCAAATGTGAAAGCAGTTGAGGAGCTGCTCAAGAAAAAGAATCCTAACATCGCATCTCTAAGGAAGCAACTGAAATTTCCAGCTATAGAAGATTCACAGGCCAAAGAGATAGTTGAGATAGAAGGGGACAAAGAGGAAATGCTAAAGCTAATCATGGAACATAACACACAGATAAAGAAAATGGAGCAGAGTTGGAAAGGTTGTTCAAGGAGAAGTAAAAATCAACACCTATGGAAGTCATTCCATTGAGTGCAGTTCCTCTCAAAGGAGTTAGCACAACAACTCTATACATGACCACTACAACAGAAATTCCATCAGCCACCCTATTGACAACCCTAGAAAACTCTGTAGAGCTAGCAAAATCAATGGAGGAGATGACCCTGCAAGGAATAGAAGTCAGCAGACTGAAAAAGGAGGTTGAGAATCTCCAGGAGATTAAGTCTTCCTAATAGACAAGCTACAACATTGAGAGGCAAGCATCAGAAAATATCAAGAAGGAAATACAACAACTTCAAAAACAAATAGTGGGAGGAAAAACACTAGCAGAGGCTAAGGAGAAAATTTTGACGGATATCTCCAAATCCATAAACGAAATATGGCCCATGGTGAAAATCATGTTTGAGAAACATGAACTGGTGCCGAGGAGTAGGCAAGACATTGGCAAGATAAAAGGAGAGCTGGGTGAAATGCCCATAGAAGCTAATGAAGTCGTTAATTTCTGAATTCAAAAACTAGGGAAGAGCCAGAAGACCTGAAATTTGAAGACAGAACAAAAATTGTCCTCGAGGTCAAAAGAGTTCTGACCAAATGAGGATTAATGTTGTAGCTGGAGGAGAAATCCCAGAACATGGATATCGGGGTCCAAAGATTCTTCAACAAGATTGAGGTGTTGCAAAAGAAAGGTCTTCCTGGTATGTTGGTTCTAAATGATAATCTAATGACCCTTTCTGACTACAAGCATAAGATTTCCATGGTGTCCAAGGATAGTTCCAAGCTTTCTAGAATATAGGGTAGTATCACAGGAAAGGCGTTCCTATAGACTTTGCAGCTAGACCTCAGTATTTAGCATGAATTCAAATATATTTTCCTCACCAAGCCGTCTTTTGTCAAGTATATGAGATGGATGAAATCTACCACCGACTACTGAAAGTTACCATCCCCAGTAAGCAAAGATGGGATGAGATGTGTGAATTGATTGAGTAAGGATGAGGATCTCATCCAAGTCAAAAAAGATAGAAGTCAAAGTCACACAGATGATTCACCAACATCCTTCCCCAAAATCAGCATGAACAATACAACAGATCATCATCAGTTCCTATATTTTTGTATCTTGTTATCTAGTTAGTTAGATCTAGATTATGCCACATCCTAATCATTAATGACAGGGTCATTTGTAATTTTGATTATAAATACTTCGAACTTAGAAGTATTTAGGGTTGATATTTAAGCCCAAGTAAGTTGTAAGCACTATAATTTTTATCAGAGATCTACCAGTAATAAAAGGGATGTTTCATAGGATTCTCACGTGTTAGTTGTTGGTGAAGTTTTCTCCTCTTTGTTGAATGTTTATCTCTCTTAGTACTCATTTTATTTTTCTAAATCTGATCATTTGAAAGTAGTGAAAGTTGCATAATTTATCCTCGTATAGTCTGTTTCTGACTTTAAATGATCTAAATGTTTTCTTCTGATTTTATAATTAAGAAATTCATAAATGCTTCTTGGTTATGATTTATTATCTCATATTCTCTTCTTTACATCATTTTTATGCTAAATAATCCAACAGTTGCATTATCCTGCCCTGTGAGAATACTTTTTAAAATATGTTAATCAGTCTCAAATTTTATAAAACAGACCCCATAGCACAATGGATGCGTAAGCGACATTTCAGCCATTTTATAAAATCAAACAACTTGGTCCTATTTATTTTAACTAGCCTAATATCTGAATTTTGAAACAATGTTAAATCTTATAGAGATATCCCTCTCTGAAACTTGCAGGGCTAGATCCCAGTTTCGAAGTGGCTGGATAAAGTTACCCCTGGTAAATTTCTTCTTCCTTTCAACAACCTCTAGGAATTTATAGACTGATAACACTAATTTGTCAATTCCATTGTTACAACAAAAGGAGGAAATCATTATATGCCCATTATCATCTCTAATTACAACTCTCCAATCAACCCAATCAAACAAAGTCAAGCCAATAATCAAAACCATTGTTAATACTACTCAACAAACTATGGAATTCAACAAGATAACTAACTGAGTGTGATTGTTGATTTAATCAAAATCAGGCTCTGTACCAATGAATACAGGAAATGGTCAAGGGTTCGCTTGATCATCAAAACACAGGGAGATTGGAGTCGACCATATCAATAGCAGGTGAGAACCCTTCAAGACAAACATGGTGGACACACAATCCACATAACCTTTAGCTTGCAAGACAGGGTGATAGTTCACACCAGGTAGGGTAGACCATGATGCAGAAGAGCATAGGTTTCTTACTGGCCAATAACCAACACCAAGAACACGCAGGGGAATAACCCTCATGGTTTTCCCCAAAAACTGAATAATGTTGATAGACATGAAGAGCTCAGGTAATACCAACCAACCCCAAAGCAATATTCTCAGCATAGTAGCCACTCATAACCGACTATGCAGATACCAATAACATAAAATGAGCACACGACCAGTGGAAAACAATATGTCATGACCAAAGGTGTTTAAAATCGTACACAGTAACCCCGTAACAAAAAATACAACCTGGTGTCATTACAATTAATGTGAGGAGATGACAAGCAAGGAGAAACAAAATGAAACCCTCCAAAAAAAACCCATAAAGAAAATAGAGACCCATCACAGCTTCCACCACACAGAACAACCAATGAAATCACGAGTTCATCCATCAAATTTTCCATTTCCAACAAATAAACCACACAATCATTCTGGAGAAAACACCACGAGTTTACATAGTTTCCAGCCTCAAGAAAACACAGACCAATACATCACCGAGCCAACGTTCATTTCATATACAGAGCGAGTTCATGGATGGGCGAAAAAAACATCCCTGTAACCAATTGGCCTTAAAAATGTGAGCTAGGTTGAGCAGTTCCCTCCATGCCTGAATCTCGAAGCTTAACCACAACAAAAATCAAATGAACAATAACCAAGCTAGGGTGATGGTCAGTGGGAGAGGTATGGAGTGACATGCATTTACTACACGTCGCTTCCATCTTCCCTCTCATTCAATTACATAGTACATGAAAACTACCCAACCATTAATCCATGCCATTAATCCATGCATCGATACTTGCATCATTTCTTGCCAATTGCGCCACCTGATCCATATTAACCAATGTCCAAAAACATACTATAAAATATATCACATGCACCCCATATAACTCAATAAAAATTGTATAGCCACTAACATTGGTAGTTAGGACTAACATCAACCTTTTTAAATTTCAATTGCATATAATATAGCATAGCATAACATAATTTAGTTCCTTCTTCTTGGATTTTTTCCATATTGCTATTGTCTCTTGTTATAACTAACATGTGTCTTTTGCAGGTGTAACATGTAGTGAATCATGGTGCCAATAGCAGTGCGATAACAATTAATATAAGCCATTCATACATGGAATTTAGAGTTTAGAGTAACATAACCAGCACATAACATGCATTATCCATCTGCCATCTATCATAAACAAAACCAAGATTTCATCATCAACCATGTAGAACCCTGTAAGAGTCACCGAAACAACACCATAAAATGTGTAATAATACTATCTTTGATCCTCTAATCTACAAGGGCATCCCACCTACTAGTATTATATATCATTGGCATAGTTTAATAATAAGGCTTAGCAATACTTTGCGGGTGAAATCCTCGTTGTGATTTTTATCTTCAACACTTGGTACATGGTTGGATGCACTTGTTTATGGTACATGTTGATTACAGGTTGTTTGGTATAGGTTGGTGCATGGTTGATGCACTTGTTTATGGTATAGGTTGAGGTACAGGTTGATGCATGGTTGTTGCATTGTTTAGGTTTATTGGTGTAGGTTTATTGGTACATGTTTACAACAGTATATCTCAAAGTGATAGTGTGAAAGTGGTTCCATCATTCTACTTATGCATCAGGGCGGTTGGATGGGGCAAGGACAGGTGGTTGTAGCCAAAGATCATAGGGGGTTGTAGCCTCCTTTTGGTTGTAGCTAGAGAATTGGGGAGTTGGATCTTCCCTCAGGTTGTAGCCTGAAAAGCTAGGGGGTTGGAGCCTTCTTCCAGTTGTAGCTAGAAAACAAAGGAATTTGGTGCTTCTAATGAATGTAATTCTTCAAGACATATAATAAAAAACATTCTGTGGTTTTATCCCGCTTTGGGTTTCCACGTAAAAGACTAGTGTATTGTGTATGTGTATGATTGTTCATTTTTTCATTGCTTATTTACTTTGTAGTTATTGGATGGTAATGCTACATTGATGTAACACTTGGATTATATGGTTAAAAACGATTAAATTGATCTATTATTGATTCATCCCCCCTCTCAGTAATCCAACACTTTAGAGAGGATGATGCACCTTGGAGGAGGTGATAGCCATGTTTTTTGTCTCATTTATGGAGTTACCCACTCTAGAGAGCCCACAAATGCCACACTTGTGACTTCCTTCATTATTTTGAGGAGGACGACTTGGTAGTTAAGTTGGTTATCTTGGTTGTTGAGTTTTTTAGCTTGGTTTGAGGATGTTGTTGAGGACCTTTTGACTTCTTCTTCCCTCATTGTGGACATAATTATATAGTTGGCATAACCACATCATATTATATTGTATTGTTGACCATATCTCCATAGTTAGTTGAGGACCTATGGTTCTTTATGTTTTTCTAGGATAAATCTAGGAAAATATTATTTTCTACTGAGAAGGTTGTTGGATCTCCTATCTATATAAGAGAAACACCTCTCATTGTGAACATTACTAGAATATTGTGTAGAAAAATCTTTTCCTACTTTTTGGTTCACTCTATGGATGGTTAATTGGAGTGCTTTCATGGAGAATTTTTCTATGTCGATGCTTTGCAAATGGATGGATGTTCAATGGATCAATGGTCTTGTGTGTTTATTTAATGAGTAGTAAGTGGTTCCCTTTAATATTTGTGGTAATTTATTTTAAAATGTGTTAAGTGTGGTATTAATTCTCTAGTGTTGGTGGTGTGCCATGTTCTCCTTTCTTGATAGGTCCCTTCTCAAGATTATTGAAAGATTTTAAGTGATGATTTTCCCCTTGATCATGTTGAAACTTGTAGGGATATCATGTTGAAACTTGTAGGGATATTAGGATGATTTGGTAGAGTTTAAAGTGGTCAAACCTAACTATCATTCTAGTTTCACCTAAAACTTCTCAAGAGGAGACTTGGTTGACCCCATATGCCCAATCAACAAGCCTAGTCAAATTTAAAATTAAAATTAAAATTTTCTTTGTTGTTTAAGTAGATCTAAAATTATATAGATTTCACTTCAATTTTCATCCCTAGAGCCCTATATGCCCTAGTATATTTTTCACTTTTAGAATTTTGAAATCATCTATTTTGAAAATCTATGTTGCTGCCCCTAATTTTCTGCATTAAATAGGATAAATCGATGTGTTTTTAGTGGATTTTATGTGCCTTTCATTTTCAGATTATTAAGTTGCATGCATTTCTCGGTTTACTCGTTTTAGCCTAAGAAACTATAATTTCATATTTTTTTTAAGGGATAGAACTTACTTCTATAATTTATTTGTTTATGTTCCAATTTCATGCATCTTTAGAAAAGTTTTATAAAATCAAAGAGTATATTTCAGATCTAGAAATATTTTTGGAATCAACTCTCTTGATAATCATCTCATAAACCCCCCAAAATTGCCTAAACAAACTCTTACCTCAAATATGGAATTTACCTTAATTAATCAACTTGATCCTTAACTCTCTTATCATTTGAAGTTAGTTCTAATTGGGTAGTAACATAGGTTACCTTAGAATTTCCTTTCCTTTCCTTAGGATCCCTAATTGCTACTAGGGAACTAGTTGTCTAGGTGTCAATGGCAACACTTTTGTGTTACACTTAGCCTTAGTACCTTGTGATTGTTTTGCATTAGGGGTGCAATATTGTTTGATAACAAGGTCAAGGTAATTGGTAGAGTAAGGTAACATCAATTTCCATGAATGACCCAAATTACCTTCGTAAAGAAGCAATTGAAAAACTGTATGTTTTGTGGTGGTCAGGATAGTTGGTGGAGTAAAGGGTCTCTAGTTGCTGCAAACAACCCAAATAGTCCCCACAAGATCCAATCAATGATTAATAGGGATTCACAAGATATTTAAGTAAATGGAAAATAAAATCAAGAGGACACCACAAACAACCATAATGGCCCTTGCAAACAAATATCAACAGTTGATTTTTCCCTTGTGGAAGGTATATCTATGACTAGGATTTCTCTCACTCAATCATATCAAAGGATCACAATATTTTGTGAGATTTCATGGAAAAAGGGGATTGAAAATTAGAAAATTTCATAACCATCCAAGATCAGTCCCATATGGAAAGGCCAATGGCCCAAGTGCCCCTTGTAAAATGTTAATCAATCTTGGAGATTCCCCCAATGAAAGTAAAGATACAACCCACAATATATTGTGGGAGATCATAGGAAACAAAGATAAAGGATCTGCCAATGTCACAAACAACTCAAATCACCCTAACATAATATCTCAAAGGCTACAAGTCCATCAACATGAGTTTCACCTCTAGCGTAAAATATTGCAGCACCACCAAAGGAGATGAATCATGAAGTTTTCACCCATTGATCCATATCAATGGAAAACACTCAATCAATGGAAGACTCACCCATGGCGAATTTGTATCTTTACAATCCATAACATCCCTCCATGTCTCCTCCTCCATAAATTTATAAGGGGCTCCATTAAAGGATTCTTCCAAGGATATTCACCATTAGATCAAAGGCTCCACATGGCATAATTTCCACAATCATATGGGTATGGTCATGGAATTAAGGTTGAACATCCATGCTCAATTTTTAAAAGTTTAGGAATATCAAAGGAAATAAGGCCCCAAGGAAAATAAAATTGTTTGAAGTGCAACTGCCATATCCCAATTGGGGTAAATATAGAGTTCATGGCCTATCAACTACAACTCTCAACAACTAGTAGGATGCTTAGGGCCACTAACTCTAGACTTAAGAGAGGTATATTCATAAAGAGACCGAGGTAGATTCACCATCTTTCTTGGTTTCCTCCCAATATGACTTCTCTAAACCAGAAAACGTGAATTATAATATCAACTTGATAACCCAACTACCTTCTAAAAGAAGGGATTCAACCAATATGCATCCCTAAAATTTTAGGATTCAACCAATAGATTCTTTGAGAATAGAGTCTATAAAACAAGAAGTTGCAACAAAACAATATGGGGGATCATTGGGAGTTTTACATGGTTATTCTCCTAAAGTTTTAAGGAGTTGGTTTATTACAAGGATTTGCAACAATGATGCCATTCTTTTCATTTTTCTCATTCTCTTTCTCTCCTTGTAGGAATTATCTGAGTACCANGTTGTTTGGTATAGGTTGGTGCATGGTTGATGCACTTGTTTATGGTATAGGTTGAGGTATAGGTTGATGCATGGTTGTTGCATTGTTTAGGTGTATTGGTGCAGGTTTATTGGTACAGGTTTACAACAGTATATCTCAAAGTGATAGTGTGAAAGTGGTTCCATCATTCTACTTATGCATCAGGGCGGTTGGAAGGGGCAAGGAAAGGTGGTTGTAGCCACCTTCCGGTTGTAGCCAAAGATCATAGGGGGTTGTAGCCTCCTTTTGGTTGTAGCTAGAGAATTGGGAGTTGGAGCTTCCCTCAGGTTGTAGCCTGAAAAACTAGGGGGTTGGAGCCTTCTTCCAGTTGTAGCTAGAAAACAAAGGAAGTTGGTGCTTCTAATGAATGTAATTCTTCAAGACATATAATAAAAAACATTATGTGGTTTTATCCCGCTTTGGGTTTCCACGTAAAACACTAGTGTATTGTGTATGTGTATGATTGTTCATTTTTTCATTGCTTATTTACTTTGTAGTTATTGGATGGTAATGCTACATTGATGTAACACTTGGATTATATGGTTAAAAAGGATTAAATTGATCTATTATTGATTCAGCCCCCCTCTCAGTAATCCAACACTTTAGAGAGGATGATGCACCTTGGAGGAGGTGATAGCCATGTTTTTTGTCTCATTTATGGAGTTACCCACTCTAGAGAGCCCACAAATGCCACACTTGTGACTTCCTTCATTATTTTGAGGAGGACGACTTGGTAGTTAAGTTGGTTATCTTGGTTGTTGAGTTTTTTAGCTTGGTTTGAGGATGTTGTTGAGGACCTTTTGACTTCTTCTTCCCTCATTGTGGACATAATTATATAGTTGGCATAACCACATCATATTATATTGTATTGTTGACCATATCTCCATAGTTAGTTGAGGACCTATGGTTCTTTATGTTTTTCTAGGATAAATCTAGGAAAATATTATTTTCTACTGAGAAGGTTGTTGGATCTCCTATCTATATAAGAGAAACACCTCTCATTGTGAACATTACTAGAATATTGTGTAGAAAAATCTTTTCCTACTTTTTGGTTCACTCTATGGATGGTTAATTGGAGTGCTTTCATGGAGAATTTTTCTATGTCGATGCTTTGCAAATGGATGGATGTTCAATGGATCAATGGTCTTGTGTGTTTATTTAATGAGTAGTAAGTGGTTCCCTTTAATATTTGTGGTAATTTATTTTAAAATGTGTTAAGTGTGGTATTAATTCTCTAGTGTTGGTGGTGTGCCATGTTCTCCTTTCTTGATAGGTCCCTTCTCAAGATTATTGAAAGATTTTAAGTGATGATTTTCCCCTTGATCATGTTGAAACTTGTAGGGATATCATGTTGAAACTTGTAGGGATATTAGGATGATTTGGTAGAGTTTAAAGTGGTCAAACCTAACTATCATTCTAGTTTCACCTAAAACTTCTCAAGAGGAGACTTGGTTGACCCCATATGCCCAATCAACAAGCCTAGTCAAATTTAAAATTAAAATTAAAATTTTCTTTGTTGTTTAAGTAGATCTAAAATTATATAGATTTCACTTCAATTTTCATCCCTAGAGCCCTATATGCCCTAGTATATTTTTCACTTTTAGAATTTTGAAATCATCTATTTTGAAAATCTATGTTGCTGCCCCTAATTTTCTGCATTAAATAGGATAAATCGATGTGTTTTTAGTGGATTTTATGTGCCTTTCATTTTCAGATTATTAAGTTGCATGCATTTCTCGGTTTACTCGTTTTAGCCTAAGAAACTATAATTTCATATTTTTTTTAAGGGATAGAACTTACTTCTATAATTTATTTGTTTATGTTCCAATTTCATGCATCTTTAGAAAAGTTTTATAAAATCAAAGAGTATATTTCAGATCTAGAAATATTTTTGGAATCAACTCTCTTGATAATCATCTCATAAACCCCCCAAAATTGCCTAAACAAACTCTTACCTCAAATATGGAATTTACCTTAATTAATCAACTTGATCCTTAACTCTCTTATCATTTGAAGTTAGTTCTAATTGGGTAGTAACATAGGTTACCTTAGAATTTCCTTTCCTTTCCTTAGGATCCCTAATTGCTACTAGGGAACTAGTTGTCTAGGTGTCAATGGCAACACTTTTGTGTTACACTTAGCCTTAGTACCTTGTGATTGTTTTGCATTAGGGGTGCAATATTGTTTGATAACAAGGTCAAGGTAATTGGTAGAGTAAGGTAACATCAATTTCCATGAATGACCCAAATTACCTTCGTAAAGAAGCAATTGAAAAACTGTATGTTTTGTGGTGGTCAGGATAGTTGGTGGAGTAAAGGGTCTCTAGTTGCTGCAAACAACCCAAATAGTCCCCACAAGATCCAATCAATGATTAATAGGGATTCACAAGATATTTAAGTAAATGGAAAATAAAATCAAGAGGACACCACAAACAACCATAATGGCCCTTGCAAACAAATATCAACAGTTGATTTTTCCCTTGTGGAAGGTATATCTATGACTAGGATTTCTCTCACTCAATCATATCAAAGGATCACAATATTTTGTGAGATTTCATGGAAAAAGGGGATTGAAAATTAGAAAATTTCATAACCATCCAAGATCAGTCCCATATGGAAAGGCCAATGGCCCAAGTGCCCCTTGTAAAATGTTAATCAATCTTGGAGATTCCCCCAATGAAAGTAAAGATACAACCCACAATATATTGTGGGAGATCATAGGAAACAAAGATAAAGGATCTGCCAATGTCACAAACAACTCAAATCACCCTAACATAATATCTCAAAGGCTACAAGTCCATCAACATGAGTTTCACCTCTAGCGTAAAATATTGCAGCACCACCAAAGGAGATGAATCATGAAGTTTTCACCCATTGATCCATATCAATGGAAAACACTCAATCAATGGAAGACTCACCCATGGCGAATTTGTATCTTTACAATCCATAACATCCCTCCATGTCTCCTCCTCCATAAATTTATAAGGGGCTCCATTAAAGGATTCTTCCAAGGATATTCACCATTAGATCAAAGGCTCCACATGGCATAATTTCCACAATCATATGGGTATGGTCATGGAATTAAGGTTGAACATCCATGCTCAATTTTTAAAAGTTTAGGAATATCAAAGGAAATAAGGCCCCAAGGAAAATAAAATTGTTTGAAGTGCAACTGCCATATCCCAATTGGGGTAAATATAGAGTTCATGGCCTATCAACTACAACTCTCAACAACTAGTAGGATGCTTAGGGCCACTAACTCTAGACTTAAGAGAGGTATATTCATAAAGAGACCGAGGTAGATTCACCATCTTTCTTGGTTTCCTCCCAATATGACTTCTCTAAACCAGAAAACGTGAATTATAATATCAACTTGATAACCCAACTACCTTCTAAAAGAAGGGATTCAACCAATATGCATCCCTAAAATTTTAGGATTCAACCAATAGATTCTTTGAGAATAGAGTCTATAAAACAAGAAGTTGCAACAAAACAATATGGGGGATCATTGGGAGTTTTACATGGTTATTCTCCTAAAGTTTTAAGGAGTTGGTTTATTACAAGGATTTGCAACAATGATGCCATTCTTTTCATTTTTCTCATTCTCTTTCTCTCCTTGTAGGAATTATCTGAGTACCARAATTTGTAAAGGGATTTGATTGAGACCAATATTGATATTTTATAATCTTCTCCCTCAATGYATTGGTTATATTAATGAATGGTTTCTCCAATACCATGATTTTTTAGTTCCAATCCCTGCAAATTATATTGTATCAAACAAATTGATGAGTTTTATTTTGTAATTAGGACCAAGGAWTTTTTCCACTAATTTAATTAATGAAACTCATGCATGTTATCCTTGTTTTTCCCCTTTGAATTTTCTATGTCACATGGTGTTGAATGAACAAATTTATCTATGMTTTCCTTTCCCATTTGGTTTTATGTTGAATGAATGTGTATTAGGAAAGTAGTTCTTATCCTCCTCCTAAACTCATATCCATTTCTTTTGACACTTATGTTCTAAGGTTGGAGCTATGATTAAGGAACCACTTTGAGGTGATCTAGTGAAAACATGTTTCTGGCAAAGTTTAGTCATTCTGCCCAATCTCCCTCCAACACCATACATCATCTTATTGTTATAGTTTGTTGCAGATTACAGAGGAAACCACAATGCATCACCCATATTTGCAATAAAATCAGCCCAATATTCATAGAATACATCTTGAGGAAGTATCGATGGTACCCCCCTGCTCAAGAGCTAGCTTAGAGGCCTAGAGTGGTGCAAACATGTTGATTTTTATATTATTTAAGATCCAAACAACAACCTCGCGAGGATAAAATATCCCCCTGCATTTTTATAGAGGTGGTACTCCTTTGTATGTTCTAAAAGATTTATCTCGATGGCTTGGATTGGGGAGAATGCTAGACAAGAAACCCCAAATATTTATTTCTTTAATTTGTATATGGAATGGTTCTTGATAACCATATTTATTCTTGAATGGACCATTCAACCTCTTAACAATAAAAATAAGAAGAAAGGATTCAACATAGAAATAGATGTATGCTCAGCTTCATTATTACAACCCTATGAAATACATGCAAACTGAAGATGCATCCATGTCTTCTCATGAGAAAAAGAATGAAATGCTATTGATCATTTCAGAGAAATTTAAATGAGTATTACAGTTAAAACTAACAGGAAGTTGATAAGCACACTCAAAAATCCCAAGATATGAGAAATCACTAAATTCATACCTTGAATTAGTTATCTATGGAGTTTATTACATGAAACATATTCTTCATTCCAAAGAATTCAATAAACCAATTGATTAGTGCTTTGGGAACAAAGTTGGAAAAACAAAAGTACTAAATCTCCATGAATCAAGTACATAATATTAGATTACATTTATTAGTCACATATATGGTTGTAAAATACTCCATGATCCTATAGAGAAAAGTCTTGGAATAACAGAAGAAAAATACTCAAGAACTCAACCTTATGCTCCGTTTAGAAATACAAACATAATGCCTTGAGAAAAATAGTGTAGAAGAAGGAGAAGCAAGAAGATAGAGATATTTGTTTTCTTATTAGATATTTGGCTACATGTTCATGTTTGGACCTTTCTATTCTGATCTTATTTCCCTTCAAAATTTTCTTCGATGGTGGTCTGTCTCTTTCAAAATTTGCTTTCAATGCTTCTTGAAGTAGTTAGAGCTTTGGTCTTTCTAGGAAATACCACACACTTTTATTATTGGAGTAACCAATTTAATTAATGCTTTATTGAATCCTCATTAATTAATTTATGTCATTGAAATTTGTTCCTTGAAGTGGGGATAATTTCGTCTTTAATAAAAGTTTTTAAATAAACTTTTGTTTTCAAAATTTAAACTGGTTTCCTTTTTATTTATTGAGTATGATAAGTATATTCTCAGATGTAGAAACCAACGTAGAATAAATATTCATCATTCCATCTTTCCAGTGAGTCCTCCAGAGTGAAATTTAGAGGTATGGATCTCAAGATATGAGCTCGGGAAGTCAAGGTACCAAACGAATTTACCAACAAACCATGAAAAATGAGTTAATTGTCATTTAAATTTATGGGAGAATTATGGAAAAATTCAGAAACCTATTCCATTGTCTTCCTCATCGAATCATCTTTACAATGAGGTACAGTTTGTCCAAAAACGATTCTGATATCTTGAGTTATGGCCTCCGGAAGTTCGTTGCTCAACAGTCGTCCATCAAATTCATTGAAAAATTTGGGCCCTTGATCAAAATTCACCCTTTAAAATTCCCACATGCATTGTGGTATTTGATATTTAAGTGTTTATATGGTAAAGGTTCCTATGTAATTCATGTGAAACAAAAGGAAACTATGGAGGTCGAACCTTAGGAAACTTATTGCTTAATAAAAATGTTATGGACCACTTGTCCAGTGAGTGCCCAGTAAGAATCCTTGTCATCACCTAGTCATCGTTGATTCATCACCTAGTCAGTTCCAAGTGTCTTAATGTGATTGGATGCCACGTGTCTTGGTATCATTAGTTTTCATGTTTACCACATGTCATAAAGTTATTGGTTAAAAATAAGAGGTAAAGGGATTTAGGAAATTAGTATACAAGAGAATGGGAACAGGGAGTAAGGAGAGGGGAGGTAAGAGGAGAGAGAAGAAAATGAGTCAGGTTCAGATGTGAGGGAGGAGAGAGAATTGGTTGAGTCAGGTTCATATGTGAGGGAGGAGAGTCGCGAGGAGAGAGGATTCTTAGGAACCCGCAGAGGAGAGATGAGAGGAGAATGGGTGAAGTGAAGAGATGGAAAAAATTCTAAGTATGGGATATGGATCGGTTTCGGGTGCATGGAGTGAGGAGAGGGGAAATGGAAATGAGTGTAATGAGAGGGGAAAGGGTGTGGAAAAAATTCTAATTGTATGGAGAATGAGTGTAGTGAGAGGGGAAAGGGTGTGGAAAAATTCTAAGCATGGAGAATGGGGAGGGGATATGAGTGGAGAATGGAAACAAGAAAACTTCAAGAAAAATTCTAAGTATGGAGAATAGGACAAGAGAAAGAGAGGGGATAAGAAGAATAATATATAAAATAAGTATCGTAAGACTAAGTATGGTAGAGTGAATGAGAGGATGAAAGAACTAAGAACATGACTTAGAATGAGTGATAATTATAGAAAGGTAAGTTTCCAAGAATGATAAGTACCAAGACTAAGTACTGAGAGAGAAATCGGTCGTGTTGCGCATGAAGAAATGCCATTTTAGAAAACAATGTGGATATCTCTAGAATACAGACTCATAATTTTAATCCGTAAATTGTGTGACAAAGTTGAGACCGAGGGATACAATATGAGCTTATTATCATTCAAAATTTCATTCTTCTAATACCATTTTCTTTTATTATTCCAAAGAGCGGGAAATTGAGGTGACCAAATTTTTTATCAACAAGAGAGAAGAGCCTACACATAATGCTCTAGAATTTTCTTTCTTCGTAAGAGGGGAGTATGACTTAGGGGAAACATGAGGATTGGCACCATTATTGGGATATAAATATCCTTGGGATATAACAAAAATATATTGGAAACTCCATTGTGCCTTTGTTCACTAGGTTTTAAAATCTGGTCAAAGTTGGTATCTAGGAGCCTATATATTGAAGAATTTTCAAATTTCTGGAAGTTTATTTTGAAATCCATGATCCAAATGGATATCGATGGACACCCACCTATTCCACTGGATCAAAACATAGTTTTCCACCTTGGAATTTTTTTGGGTCCCAAACTTCTAGGTTCATTTTGAGGCACTAAACAACGTTTTTTGGGGATTTGGGCTAGGATACTACCTAAGGCTCTAGCTTGGTCCAGCCAAAAATCATTCTTCTCGGTTAGAAATTTCTAACGGTGTATCGAACATCCAAAATAGAGATCATATGCAAAAGTTATGCCCCTGAGAAGTTGACGTAACAACTACCCCCATCGGGGCCTGCAAACATTTTGGATTTCATCTTCCGGGGTTAGGGTTTTGGATTTTACTTATGTTAAAAAAGAATTTGGAGCCCCATTGTAACAATCATCTTCTTGAAAATGTGAGTATCCATCACATATCTTCTTAGAGATAAGTTGCCACCATTCTAGCGAGTCTTTCACTCTGTATTTCTATAGTTTTGTACATTTCGCTCATTAATAGAAATTTTGTATTAGTGTATCTCTGTGTTTATGGTTTTATCTATGATATATCTGATCCAAAAAGAATCCAAATAATACTAAGGAAGTCTCAGAATTCATAGAAGCAACTCAGGAAGCTCAAAATGTTAGGGTCCT
>JZKD02S2040705.1:42580-54825 GCA_000966675.3 Picea glauca
AAAGAACAAAAAAATCAAATATACCCCAAAAAGAGGATGGGAAAAGTATTTTCTTTATTGGCAGCATCATGAGTCGCCCTTGGATATAGCACATCTGTCTGTTTGATTCATCAGAATTTGGGATATAGTACAACCTTAGGAAGCTTTGCTCGCTATATTGAGTTGTGTCCTCCACCGTTTGGTTACTCTTCCAAACATAGGGAGAGTTTGTGTTGCCTCCTGCTTCGTAGACTTATGATTAACATATATGCTACCTGAGTCTTATCACTTGTCGTGCTATTGTCCAAGGTAAGTTTGTTACTTAGCCTGAGTCGACCGCTCTACAATATGTCTCTTGTCCGCATACCCGGCCATCCATGCTTACCTGGCATCAGGCCAACTCATTGCCCTTCATTGCCAAAGCCATGCTGAACAGACTCTTCAAAAACCTCGTAAAACAAGTAACCCGTGCCCTAACCCACTGCTGGATGCGTTGGAATGCTAGTAGGCCTTCTGCTACATGCGTTGGAATGCGGTCTGGCCCACTACAGCAAGCGTTTACCTAACAAAGAAAAAAATCAGGAAAGTTTCCGCCGGGACGAAAAGCTTTGGGTCAGTTAACTGGAACTCCCAACCATACATGGCCGAGACTTCGTCTAAAA
Source organism: Picea glauca (assembly GCA_000966675.3). NCBI lineage: Eukaryota > Viridiplantae > Streptophyta > Pinopsida > Pinales > Pinaceae > Picea > Picea glauca. The sequence continues at coordinate 43,222 of JZKD02S2040705.1, forward strand.
CCCTAGCTCCTTCTAGCCTATAAAAGAAGGGGTAAGGGTACTATTCAAAGGAGGAAAATCATAGCAAAGAAACTCTGCCCAATTGCCGAATCCGTTTTGTCCCAACCCTTTAGCCTTTCCTCAAGCTTTAGGAGAATTCAAGCAAAGCAGTTGGAGGACAAAGAAGAGGAGGATCCTAGGAGCAGGATTGAGGAACGGTGGCTGATATTTATAATCATTGTAAGTTGATTCATGTTGATATTAATAAAAATATACTTTTCCCGTCCCGAATACATGAGTCTTGTATGTTTTATTTGATTTGTGTTTAATCTCTAATCCTCTAGTAGAACAATAGCATGCATGTGTAGTTTTGTCTTGATTGCAGGATCGCTTTTTGGAAGGAGCAGCAGAAGCAAGGAGATAAAAGCTCAATGAAGGATCTACACCAACCGTCGATAAAAAGGTTAGTTGATTCTTCCCATGTGTGCATGTGAAAAAGGGTTTTAGATTCGGGTAGAAGGTTAAAATTAGCTTATGAAGGGTCATGATCTGCATGCAAGTTTAAGCCCTAGCTTGCTAGTCCATAGAGTAGAATACCCCACAACACTCTCGTGCAACTCTTTTCTTTCCCAAGTGACCACGGGTTGTGACCCTGTGTTTACTCTCAAAGGCACTTTCGGCATTCGCGAATAGGAAGGGGCTGATCCCTACTTCTTGTAATTGCGATGAGTGAAACATCAAGGCGGATTAATCTGGTGCCATGCGTCTCTCTTAGATCTGACGGTCTTGAACTCGCTCGATGACACTGTGGGCCCGGGTCTTGGATGCCCCCGACACCTCGCGCATCGGGAATATGATGGAGCTGCCTCTTGTGCCTCAGAGTCGCGATGGGTGAAATGTCGAGATGGCTCAATTGGTTGCCAAGTGTCCCCTTGGATGGACGGCTTAGAATGCTTCGTGATACTGTAGGCCCGACTTTCAGCGCTTTCGGCATTTTCAGGGTTCGGGGTTTCGAGATGTAGAACAACATGAAACTCTCACCCCTCGAACTCCCGAATGCTGAAACGCCGACCCGACTAGATCTTTCACCACGTGTCTTCTGGATGGATAGCCACTATCTTTCCCCGCACACAATATGGGCGCTATCCATTGCATTAACCTCGGTGCAACTTCGCTAACCGCGATTTCCCGCCAACCATTGATCTATTCCTTTTGATGAATCCTGACCATTTGAAATCTGACTGCTCGCTTGCTCGATTCAATCCCGAAATGAATTTCCTCTGTGATTTGCGCTCAGCATTCATCGTGCCACTTGCAGACCTCCTCACTCTTTTACTTCAGATGAGAAATGTTACTAACATTAGGCTCCATGGGGGATAGAGTCGTCCCTGTGATGCTCTAAGGACGCATTTGCAGTTCTAGTGCCTTTTTGTTGGGATATGGGGTCATTTATTAAGCCAAAACAATAAAACAAAGAACTAAAATGACAATATTTACAAAACATAGGAGCCACAGAAGGCTCAGACAAAACAATTTTTAAGAAAATGCCCATTTACTGGGTTGCTTAAAACTTCTTCACCTTCCAAATCTTGCAACCTGTAAGTGTTATTTGAGAAAACTTCAGAGATTTTGAAAGGCCCTATCCACAGGGCTTCAAATTTGTCGTGTTTTCCATTATCTTGCTTAGGAGCATCCCATTTCAGCACTAGGTCTCCTATCTGGAACCCCTCCTTCTTGGCCTTCTTATTGAATACCTGTTTGGTCATCTGTTGATGGTCCTGAATTCTGATCATTACCTTCTCTCTGGCCTGCTGGACTTCTACTAGTTGATGAATCCTTATGATCATGTCATTGGGCTCTTCTTGATAATCCTGGAAGAATTTCTCTATGGGAATAGCCAGCTAAGACGGGAGGACAACTTCTACTCCATAAACTAACTGGAAAGGGGAGATGCCTATAGCTCCCTTAGTGGTCACCCGATCCACCCATAGAGTGAATTTCAGCTTCGAGTTCCAAGCCCTTTTGTTGTCCTCCAGTAATCTTTTGATGATCCTTATTAGGCTTTTGTTGGAGGATTCTACTAAACCATTNAAGGGAGGGGATGAGTCATTCCTTTCTTCTACCATAGGACCTAGGACAACTGCAGGCTTTTCATCTTGCAAATTGATGGAATCTGTGGGAAGGCATGAGACCTCAGGCTGTAAAATCTCATAGAAGTGTTTCTTGAACCCTTCATGTTTAATCAATTCGGTCAGGGGCACAGGGATTCTTATCTTTTGAATTTCATGCTTGAAATTAAAAGAAGAGGTAAGCTTCGGGATTTCTCTTATTTTAGGAACATGAATCTAGACTATGGGAGAGAGGGGTCGGGGCTTCTTACCTCTGTGACTGTCTACTACTTCATTAGTAGGTTTCTTCATTCTAGTGTACTGCTCAGGGACATCAGGTGATATTGTCTTTTTCTTAGATCTTAGATCATATCTGCCTTGGCTGCCACTAGTCTTGTCTCCCTTGCTCAGTTCATTTATCTGGTTGTCCATGAGAGACTCCTCGTACGCTGATTGAGTGAGATGAGGAAAAGGAGGAGTGTCTCTGAAGCAATGGATTTCAGGATCAAGCTCATCTGTTTCCCCTTCTTCTCCCTCGGCCACAAAGTTATTTTGAAAAGGGGCCTGAATCTTCTAGTCTTCTCTGTCTCTTCCCCTCTCCCTTTGCACAGCCGGGGAAGTAATATTGTTTGGCCTCCTGAAACCTCCTTTGTTTTCGGTGTTTTGGGGGCCCTTGTATGCTTGCCTCCCCTCCACCTTCATTCTCTCCATCTCTGCAAGTAGATACTTCACCATCATGGTCAGCTCATCCACTTGAGGGTGGGGCACCGATGGGCCATAAGTTGAGGCTTTAGATCTTCCCTTTCTTATGTCTGTGTTAGCCTTGTTCCTCAGTCTATTAGCTGCTAATACATTGAACTCCACTTCTATGGCTGCATCTTGCATTTGAGATAAGGAGGTGGCTCTTCTTTCTCTCAATAAAAGACAGAAATCGGGGCCAAATGCACTAGCATAAGAAATCTTGGCCGAGGCTTCTGAAGGCTTTATTTTGACAGGAATTTTATTATACATATTATTAAATCTTTTGGAGAAGTTAGAGATAGAATCTCCTTCTATCTTCTTCAAAGACCCAAACTCCATCATGTAATACATGAAATCCTTCCTATCGCCCCACTACCTCAGGAAAGCACTATCCAGGGCTTTGATCCCGACAATAGATCCTGGGGCCAATCCTCTAAACCATTTCCTCACCTCTCTAGGCTCTGGATGAAGACTCTCATCTAGAAATCTTCATTTTCAATGTTCAAGTTGTCTGCATAACTGTAGAAAGCAGCCAGGTGCTCTTACGCAGTTATGTCCCCTTCCCCAATGAACTTGGGCATATACTTCAAGTAATCTCCAGTAGGGAGAGGATTCATAGGATGGGGTAGGATTAAGGGGGCGTATCTGGCAACGACTATGGCGTCCATTCTATTTAGAGGGGGATTAACACCAGTCATAGGAATATTAGGTGGAGGAGAACTTGGAGGAGAAGGAGTTCGCGACAGATCTATTGGGAATGAGTCTCGAAGTGGAATGGGAAATAAAATGGGATTCAAAGAGAAAGATAACAGGTTCAAATCAACAGGTGTTCCTCTTTGTGTGGGAGTGGGGAAATCTTCTGTAGTCCTGGGTCTACACCAAGGTACAACTTCAAAGGAGAGGGGAGTGACAAGGATTTCTCCCTCCAATCCTAGACCAGGAGGGGAAAACTTAGCAGGAACACTCCCGAAATTCAGGAAACGGGAAACCTCTGAAGGAGGTCTATTAAGAAACTAAGGAGGAGAAAAAGGAGTTCCTACAGAAGGGGATGGTGAATTACCTGGTTCGACAGTGGAAGTTTCTTCTTCAGGGGCCTTTCCTTTTCTGAGAACGACCTCTAGATCAATTTCTGGTGTAGCTAGAGGCAGTTGTGGATGAGACCGTGTGTGTCTACCTCTGAAAGCCACAATTAACATGGCGGGTTCACCCTAGTGGAGTCATGACAATGGAGTCGCCAAGTGCATAGTAGCAATCTTTAAAGGCTCTGATACCTGATGCACCTTCAGAATCAGAGGCTCAATGTCGTTCAATCCCAGGGAAAATTTTCAACTTCGTCCCCAGCAACGGCGCCAGAAATGTTAGCGTCAGAAGTCACTCCTGGATCGCTTGCAGAAGCAGAGACTGACGCCCATCAGTTTTATGTCACGATTTATTTAATGGGTTGATCAAATGGATAAAAACTCACGAATATATAGCTTTAACTCAGGAAACCGGGTCTGGTACGTAGAAAGCAAGGGAGGTCTTGATCCAACTTCTGTCAGTAGATGATTAAAGGGTGGTATATGGAAGACTTGTGAGAAGGGTGAGAAAGACTGCGTTAGGCGACAGGCCTTTGAAATATTGATGATGAAAAACTCAAGAGCCAAGATCCTCTTGGTCTAGAGCTTCAAGGAGCTGAAGGGTGACTTGACTGGATCCTCCAACTTCGAGTCATTCAGTGCTAAGAAAATCACAGGAGCTGATTAGAAACAATGTAACTATTACAGTGATCCAACCTACATCATCCTATAACAGCTACAACTCGACTGGATCCTCCAATTCCGAGATGTTCTAACACAGTAAACAAAGAGATGGAAAAGAGGCTGACATCCATAAAGTAAGAAGTCTCCAATGCCTTATACATTAACCAGAGCGACTAGTGCTTTACAAAACTTTACAATCGGGAGCCTTGCTCAACCATCGATAGATTACAAAATACAAAGACTAAGTCTATATACTCAGAAAATTTTTCCTAACAGAGGCATGTTCAGTCATCCAAAGCTTGGTGTCCCTTCAGCCAAATTTAGATGGGTATTCTTTGTCAGACGCCACCATAACTACGTGTGGCTCTTGCAAGGGTAGTAGCTAAGCCATTAAGTGACGAGCTAGCATGTGGAGACCTCCTCCGGCTAGTCGAGAACTCGACATGATTTTTCTAGAAAAATGGGTACACAGGACCCTCTCGAGCAGACCTCTTTCCAGACCCTCCATACCTCACACTTAATGAATGAGGAGAGGTTTCAACCACCCCTTCTTTCCTTCATTTACTCCAAGTGAAGACCAGGATCGCAGTCGAATCTGATGGCGCCTGGAGATCACGGTGATCCCCTCTGTGAACAAACACGACACCTTTGGCCCCTCTCGTGCAACTCTTTTCTTTCCTAAGTGACCATGGGCTATGACCCTGTGTTTACTCTCAAAGGTGCTTTCGGTGTTCGCGAATAGGAAGGGGTTGATCCCTGCTTCTTGAAATTGCGATGAGCGAAACGTCGAGGTGGCTTAATCTGGCGCCACGCGTTTCTCTTAGAGCTGACGGTCTTGAACTCGCTCGATGACGCTGTGGGCCTAGGTCTTGGACGCCCTCGACACCTCGCGCGTCGGGAATATGATGGAGCTGCTTCTTGTGCCTCGGATTCGCGATGGGCAAGACGTTGAGATGGCTCAATTGGCTGCCAGGTGTCCCTTTGGATGGACGACTGAGAATGCTTCGTGATACTGCAGGCCCGACTTTCAGCGCTTTTGGCATTTTTCAGGGTTCGGGGTTTTGAGATGTAGAACAACATGAAACTCTCACCCCTCAAACTCCCGAATGTTGAAATGTCGACGCGACTAGATCTCGCACCACGCGTCTCCTGGATGGACGACCACTATCTTTCCCCACACAGAATATGGGCACTATCCATTGCGTTAACATCGGTGCAACTTCGCTAACCGTGATTTCCCGCCAACCGTTGATCTATTCCTTTGGATGAATCCTGACCATTTGAAATATGACTACTCGCTCGCTTGATTCAAGCCCAAAATGGATTTCCTCTTTGAGCTGCGCTTGGCGTTCATTGCACCACTTGCAGACCTCCTCGCTCTTGTGCTTCGGACGAGAAATGTTACTAACGGGACCTTTTATCTACAACATTCAAGCTGCTGGGGAAGAGGCAGACAAATCATTAAAGGAAATAAAATTTAGTACCAGTTTCTCTTGGCACTATGAACTGTATGGGATCATTGTAGAAATGAGATCAAAGAACAAAATCTCTCCATATGCTCACACACTCAAACCAAAAAATGAGAAATATGTGAACCAGACAGAGTGGGAGGTGAACACCCTGGAAGACACTGAACAATAGTCTCCCTTAACCATGATTTCACAGACTACCACTCCACAGGTACCAAAGGAGAAAATACCAAGGAAAGAGGTCTCTCCTTTAGTCACTAAATTGTTAGTAGAGGATTTCCAGGTATACACTAAAAGGCCTAAAACCACCCACACTACTCACAGTTCTGGAGAGGAAGAGACCCAGTCTACCAAGGTAGTCAAGGGAGAACATACACCACTTCTTTCGAGAAGCCATCAGATGATGTCTACTTCTTCCTCAAAGAAGCAGACCGATACCACTGTGATCACTCAACATACACAGGGATTTGTAAAGATGATAATTTTTTAAAAATATGATTTGATTAAGAAGAAAAACCATATGTTGACTAGGAGCACCTATGCTCAGTTCTAGAAGCAAACGTCCACATCTCAGCACAGACTTTTATCAGCTTTTGATACAGAGAAGGGAAGAATGCACATGGAATTTTTGCAAGCATAGGTGCCTCAACCCAAAGAGATCACTGACTACAAAAGGTCAACTCTTGAATTTGCTTCCAAACAAGTTCATCCGGCTGACCAGATGGATCTGCACAGGCAGACTGGAGAAATGGTATTCTCCACATTTTCCCACGCTTCCACTACTGCTGCGAGATTATAGGTCTCTATGAATAATGTTTAGACCCAATTGAAACTGGATAAAATATCCTCTTTCACAAAGGACAACAAGATAAAATCCTTAGAAGAGTTGGTGCTCAAGATTAGTTATGACACCTCAAATGTGAAAGCAGTTGAGGAGCTGCTCAAGAAAAAGAATCCTAACATCGCATCTCTAAGGAAGCAACTGAAATTTCCAGCTATAGAAGATTCACAGGCCAAAGAGATAGTTGAGATAGAAGGGGACAAAGAGGAAATGCTAAAGCTAATCATGGAACATAACACACAGATAAAGAAAATGGAGCAGAGTTGGAAAGGTTGTTCAAGGAGAAGTAAAAATCAACACCTATGGAAGTCATTCCATTGAGTGCAGTTCCTCTCAAAGGAGTTAGCACAACAACTCTATACATGACCACTACAACAGAAATTCCATCAGCCACCCTATTGACAACCCTAGAAAACTCTGTAGAGCTAGCAAAATCAATGGAGGAGATGACCCTGCAAGGAATAGAAGTCAGCAGACTGAAAAAGGAGGTTGAGAATCTCCAGGAGATTAAGTCTTCCTAATAGACAAGCTACAACATTGAGAGGCAAGCATCAGAAAATATCAAGAAGGAAATACAACAACTTCAAAAACAAATAGTGGGAGGAAAAACACTAGCAGAGGCTAAGGAGAAAATTTTGACGGATATCTCCAAATCCATAAACGAAATATGGCCCATGGTGAAAATCATGTTTGAGAAACATGAACTGGTGCCGAGGAGTAGGCAAGACATTGGCAAGATAAAAGGAGAGCTGGGTGAAATGCCCATAGAAGCTAATGAAGTCGTTAATTTCTGAATTCAAAAACTAGGGAAGAGCCAGAAGACCTGAAATTTGAAGACAGAACAAAAATTGTCCTCGAGGTCAAAAGAGTTCTGACCAAATGAGGATTAATGTTGTAGCTGGAGGAGAAATCCCAGAACATGGATATCGGGGTCCAAAGATTCTTCAACAAGATTGAGGTGTTGCAAAAGAAAGGTCTTCCTGGTATGTTGGTTCTAAATGATAATCTAATGACCCTTTCTGACTACAAGCATAAGATTTCCATGGTGTCCAAGGATAGTTCCAAGCTTTCTAGAATATAGGGTAGTATCACAGGAAAGGCGTTCCTATAGACTTTGCAGCTAGACCTCAGTATTTAGCATGAATTCAAATATATTTTCCTCACCAAGCCGTCTTTTGTCAAGTATATGAGATGGATGAAATCTACCACCGACTACTGAAAGTTACCATCCCCAGTAAGCAAAGATGGGATGAGATGTGTGAATTGATTGAGTAAGGATGAGGATCTCATCCAAGTCAAAAAAGATAGAAGTCAAAGTCACACAGATGATTCACCAACATCCTTCCCCAAAATCAGCATGAACAATACAACAGATCATCATCAGTTCCTATATTTTTGTATCTTGTTATCTAGTTAGTTAGATCTAGATTATGCCACATCCTAATCATTAATGACAGGGTCATTTGTAATTTTGATTATAAATACTTCGAACTTAGAAGTATTTAGGGTTGATATTTAAGCCCAAGTAAGTTGTAAGCACTATAATTTTTATCAGAGATCTACCAGTAATAAAAGGGATGTTTCATAGGATTCTCACGTGTTAGTTGTTGGTGAAGTTTTCTCCTCTTTGTTGAATGTTTATCTCTCTTAGTACTCATTTTATTTTTCTAAATCTGATCATTTGAAAGTAGTGAAAGTTGCATAATTTATCCTCGTATAGTCTGTTTCTGACTTTAAATGATCTAAATGTTTTCTTCTGATTTTATAATTAAGAAATTCATAAATGCTTCTTGGTTATGATTTATTATCTCATATTCTCTTCTTTACATCATTTTTATGCTAAATAATCCAACAGTTGCATTATCCTGCCCTGTGAGAATACTTTTTAAAATATGTTAATCAGTCTCAAATTTTATAAAACAGACCCCATAGCACAATGGATGCGTAAGCGACATTTCAGCCATTTTATAAAATCAAACAACTTGGTCCTATTTATTTTAACTAGCCTAATATCTGAATTTTGAAACAATGTTAAATCTTATAGAGATATCCCTCTCTGAAACTTGCAGGGCTAGATCCCAGTTTCGAAGTGGCTGGATAAAGTTACCCCTGGTAAATTTCTTCTTCCTTTCAACAACCTCTAGGAATTTATAGACTGATAACACTAATTTGTCAATTCCATTGTTACAACAAAAGGAGGAAATCATTATATGCCCATTATCATCTCTAATTACAACTCTCCAATCAACCCAATCAAACAAAGTCAAGCCAATAATCAAAACCATTGTTAATACTACTCAACAAACTATGGAATTCAACAAGATAACTAACTGAGTGTGATTGTTGATTTAATCAAAATCAGGCTCTGTACCAATGAATACAGGAAATGGTCAAGGGTTCGCTTGATCATCAAAACACAGGGAGATTGGAGTCGACCATATCAATAGCAGGTGAGAACCCTTCAAGACAAACATGGTGGACACACAATCCACATAACCTTTAGCTTGCAAGACAGGGTGATAGTTCACACCAGGTAGGGTAGACCATGATGCAGAAGAGCATAGGTTTCTTACTGGCCAATAACCAACACCAAGAACACGCAGGGGAATAACCCTCATGGTTTTCCCCAAAAACTGAATAATGTTGATAGACATGAAGAGCTCAGGTAATACCAACCAACCCCAAAGCAATATTCTCAGCATAGTAGCCACTCATAACCGACTATGCAGATACCAATAACATAAAATGAGCACACGACCAGTGGAAAACAATATGTCATGACCAAAGGTGTTTAAAATCGTACACAGTAACCCCGTAACAAAAAATACAACCTGGTGTCATTACAATTAATGTGAGGAGATGACAAGCAAGGAGAAACAAAATGAAACCCTCCAAAAAAAACCCATAAAGAAAATAGAGACCCATCACAGCTTCCACCACACAGAACAACCAATGAAATCACGAGTTCATCCATCAAATTTTCCATTTCCAACAAATAAACCACACAATCATTCTGGAGAAAACACCACGAGTTTACATAGTTTCCAGCCTCAAGAAAACACAGACCAATACATCACCGAGCCAACGTTCATTTCATATACAGAGCGAGTTCATGGATGGGCGAAAAAAACATCCCTGTAACCAATTGGCCTTAAAAATGTGAGCTAGGTTGAGCAGTTCCCTCCATGCCTGAATCTCGAAGCTTAACCACAACAAAAATCAAATGAACAATAACCAAGCTAGGGTGATGGTCAGTGGGAGAGGTATGGAGTGACATGCATTTACTACACGTCGCTTCCATCTTCCCTCTCATTCAATTACATAGTACATGAAAACTACCCAACCATTAATCCATGCCATTAATCCATGCATCGATACTTGCATCATTTCTTGCCAATTGCGCCACCTGATCCATATTAACCAATGTCCAAAAACATACTATAAAATATATCACATGCACCCCATATAACTCAATAAAAATTGTATAGCCACTAACATTGGTAGTTAGGACTAACATCAACCTTTTTAAATTTCAATTGCATATAATATAGCATAGCATAACATAATTTAGTTCCTTCTTCTTGGATTTTTTCCATATTGCTATTGTCTCTTGTTATAACTAACATGTGTCTTTTGCAGGTGTAACATGTAGTGAATCATGGTGCCAATAGCAGTGCGATAACAATTAATATAAGCCATTCATACATGGAATTTAGAGTTTAGAGTAACATAACCAGCACATAACATGCATTATCCATCTGCCATCTATCATAAACAAAACCAAGATTTCATCATCAACCATGTAGAACCCTGTAAGAGTCACCGAAACAACACCATAAAATGTGTAATAATACTATCTTTGATCCTCTAATCTACAAGGGCATCCCACCTACTAGTATTATATATCATTGGCATAGTTTAATAATAAGGCTTAGCAATACTTTGCGGGTGAAATCCTCGTTGTGATTTTTATCTTCAACACTTGGTACATGGTTGGATGCACTTGTTTATGGTACATGTTGATTACAGGTTGTTTGGTATAGGTTGGTGCATGGTTGATGCACTTGTTTATGGTATAGGTTGAGGTACAGGTTGATGCATGGTTGTTGCATTGTTTAGGTTTATTGGTGTAGGTTTATTGGTACATGTTTACAACAGTATATCTCAAAGTGATAGTGTGAAAGTGGTTCCATCATTCTACTTATGCATCAGGGCGGTTGGATGGGGCAAGGACAGGTGGTTGTAGCCAAAGATCATAGGGGGTTGTAGCCTCCTTTTGGTTGTAGCTAGAGAATTGGGGAGTTGGATCTTCCCTCAGGTTGTAGCCTGAAAAGCTAGGGGGTTGGAGCCTTCTTCCAGTTGTAGCTAGAAAACAAAGGAATTTGGTGCTTCTAATGAATGTAATTCTTCAAGACATATAATAAAAAACATTCTGTGGTTTTATCCCGCTTTGGGTTTCCACGTAAAAGACTAGTGTATTGTGTATGTGTATGATTGTTCATTTTTTCATTGCTTATTTACTTTGTAGTTATTGGATGGTAATGCTACATTGATGTAACACTTGGATTATATGGTTAAAAACGATTAAATTGATCTATTATTGATTCATCCCCCCTCTCAGTAATCCAACACTTTAGAGAGGATGATGCACCTTGGAGGAGGTGATAGCCATGTTTTTTGTCTCATTTATGGAGTTACCCACTCTAGAGAGCCCACAAATGCCA
>JZKD02S2040716.1:31885-42343 GCA_000966675.3 Picea glauca
GCCTCTTATTTATACAAGACTGGCACGTGTGAAAGGTCACAACTGGCAGGGCTGACCTCTCACTCTAGGTGGGTAAACCCACCTTTAATTAATTATGGGTCTTCCATGATAACTGCTGAGGCCGACTTCTTATTCGTCCCTTTGTAATTGTCCGATGACCAATCCGCAAAAGGGGATTTTGGTCCTTATACAATTACCGACATGATTAATCCACAATGGGGTTTAATCCAATAACAATAATAATAATAATGACATGATTAATCTGCAATGGGGATTTAATCCAATAATAATAAGAATGCTCTTCACAGTTACATTATTTCAACAAATTTTAGTCACAAAAAATAGAAGTTGGCTCCTTCTCCACATGTGCAATATATTTCAATAGTCTTCTTAACCATTCTACATGGCATGATGTTGTAGTAGTTGCTACATATTATGCTTCTATAGAAGATATTGAGACAACGGACTACTTCTTAGAATCCCATGAGATCAAATTTGTTCCTAAATGAAAAGCATATCTTGAGGTGTTTTTCCTATCATCAATGCTACCAACAAAGTCATCATCTGTGTATCCTGTAAGTATGTTGTATTTATAATTTGTGTAGCACAATCGAGAATCAATTGTTCTTGCAATATACCTTAAAATTCCTTTTCCAACTTTCCAGTGAGATTCCTTGGGAGACTCCATAAATATGGACATGAAACTAACAACATACATGACATCAAGTCTAATTGTAGTAAGATACATGAGGCTTCCTACAAGCCTCTTATATGATGTTGAATAAATTATTTGTCCATCATCTTGCTTACTCAATTTTTTTATTATTGCAATAGGTGTTTATGTTGGTTTTCATTTGACCATCCCGAACCTCTTTAAGATGTCTATAGAATAATTTTTTTGACATATGAAAATCCCTTGATCAGATTTCTTAACTTCAATTCCCAAAAAGAAATTCATGAGACCAAGATCTGTCATTTCAAACTCTATTTTCATGGAAGCTTTGAAATCAACTAATATTGTATTTCCAATATATATCATACCATCAACATAAAGACAAAATATAATAATTTTACCTTGCTTATATGATTTGGTATAAAGAGTGGGCTCATTACTACTCTTGTTAAACCCATTATTCAAAAAATAAGAGTCAATTCAATTGTACCCATCTCTTGGAGATGTATTCAAGCCATACAAGGCTTTCTTCAACTTAAACACTTTGTATTGTTGGCATTTTGCTTCAAAACCTGATGTTTGATCTACATACATGTCTTCTTTTGCATTTCCATTCAAAAAGATAGACTTCACATCCATCTGGTCAATTGGCCATTTTTCTAGGCTGAAATGGCCATAACATATCTAATAGTATCCAAGATTACTACTTGAGAAAAGATATCACCATAGTGAATACCGAGTTGTTGAGAAAACCCCTTGGAAACTAGCCTTTCCTTATGTTTTTCTACCTTTCCTTTCTAATTCAATTTTGTCTTGTAAACCCACTTAACACAAATGTTGGTTTTATCTGTTGGGAGATGAACAAGGTCCCATGTCTCATTCCTTTCAATATCTTCAATCTCTTTGTTTATGGTCTGTACCCAATGTTCTTCTTTCAGTGCCTCTTCAAAATAAGTAGGTTGATGGGATAATAAGGCAAAGTGAGATTATTGATCCATGTCATCCAACTGCTCATAGATTTCCCTCAAGATCCTTGTTCTCTGATTTATCACAGAATATACCGACTCATTGTTGGGAGAATAACTATTTTCAGTCTATTCTTCTTGTCTTTGCACTTGTAACCTTGGTAGTCTTGGTGGAGGTACTTGTTGTCCTAAGCTTTCCAACTATTCATCTATTTGGAGTAATGGATTTCAGTTGTCCATTGTTTAATTTTCTTGGTCACTCCAATATTTTTCCTCTAATACTTTTACATCTCTCCTCACCACAAATTTATTCATGATTGGATTATATAGTCTATAGGCTTGGGACTTTTCATTACACCCAATGAAAATGAAATTGTCTTTCCTATTGTCAAGTTTTCTCTTATCTCTTCGGAGACATGTGCATAGGCTATACAACTAAAAATTATGAAGTGGGAGACACTTGACTTCCTGCCGCTCCATTCTTCTTGAGTAACTTTATCTTTCAAAAATGTTATGTAGACTGAACAAGCAACAACTTCAACCCAAAAATCATTGGACAAATTTCTAGCTTTGATCATGCTTCTTGACATGTTCATGATGGTCTGATTATTTATTTTAACCACTCCATTCTACTGCAGAGTATATTTGGTGGTGAACCGCCTTTCAATTCCCTATTGTCTACAAAAAATTGCAAACTCCTTTGAGGCATACTCTCCTCCATCTAACCTGAGCACTTTGACATATTTGCCACTTTTTTTTTTCTGCTACAAATTTAAATTCTTTGAACTTTTTGAATGTATCAAATTTTTTTTTGAGGAAATATACCCAAACTTTCCCGCTAAAATCATCAATGAATGTTAGAAAGTAAAAACTTCTACTGATGGGCCAAGTTTGCATAGATCCACATAGATCTATTTGAACTAGTTCTAGATTCTCTTTGGATCTGTAGGAGGCTACTGGAAAGTTGTATCTTTGATTTTTTCCAAGGATGCAACTTTCGCAGGGTTTGGTTTGTTCATTCAATATAGGTAGTCCCTTAACCATTGATTGTTTTTGCAAGAGACTAGGACTCCTAAAAGGTAGGTGACCATACCTAAGATGCTACAACCAAGTCTCATATGTGCTTGAGACATTTTGTGCATATGACTCTGATAGGTTTACACTTCTCATATTCAATGGGAACATTCTATTCTTGGTCATTTTAACCTTTGCAACAAGTCTTGTACTAGGTGGCTTATCTAAGATAGTGCATGTGAAGTCCTTCAATCTAACATCATAACTATTTTGACTCAATTATCTTATACTTATTAGATTAATTCTAATATTGGGTACATACAAGACATCAAGAATTTATTTCTTCTCATTTTTTTTGGTTAATATGAACAAAACACTGATGCCTAAGGAATTGACATGATAATAATCTCCTAAAGTAATTTTAGATTGAATAGAGCTATAAACGCTAGAAAATAGTTTTTTGTTACTTGGCATGTGATTGTTGTAGCGACTATCCAACAAACAAAGATCCTTGCTGGGATATTCTTTAGTGATTTGACATGAACTAAAAATTATCTCAGATGTCCCTTCTTCAATGTTGGAGATATTAGCTCTACCCTTATTTAGATATAATTGTTTCTTTCTGCATTCACTTTCATAGTGACCATAATTTCTACAATAATAACATTGGATTTTGGAATTTTTGGTTTATCTTATGCCTCTCCGCCTCTGATTCTGAGAGTGTTTAGGATGATTTGATTGTTCTTATTATTCTATTGTTTTTCTTCCTTATGCTTTAAGATTACCTCTACCTCTATTTCCTCTGCCTCTGCCTCTACCAATGAATTCTTGAGTATTGAAGGCATGTTCTAAGGATTCCTCTCCCATGTTTATTCTTTATTCATGGGACAAAAGAGAACCCATCATTTATTCTATTATTAGTTTAGGCGGGTCATTGGACTCTTCTATGACAATGAAAACCATTTCAAATTTCTTAGGTAGGCTTTTGAGAACTTTTTCAACAATTTCCTAATCTTCAATATTCTCTCTATGAATCTTGGGTTGATTCAAATCTCTTATCACTCTGGTCATGAACTAGTCAATGTTATCTACCTCCTTCATCTTCAAGGTTTCAAACTCTCTCCTTGGGGTTTGAAGCTTCACGGTATTCACTTTGTCATTACCATGATATGTAATTTCAATTATATCTCATCCTTTCTTTGCACTAGACGCTTCTATTATCTTGGGAAAAAATGAGTCATCCACTAAAATCAGGTTCCAAAACTTGACCTTGTTCTCTTTTTTCCTCAATTTTTCAAGTTGATTCCTTTGGAAATTAGTCATGGCCTATAGAGTTACTTGATTAGGCTCTGAGAATCCATTCTCCACTAGTTCCCATCATTCTTTGACTTGCAAGAAGGTTTTTATCCTTAGAGACCAAAACTCATAGTTCTTCCCAACAAGAACTAGTCCTTGTGTTTTCACTGGATTACTTGTGAAAACCATTAAAATTTGACTTTTTACTGAAAGAAATCAACAACAATCAAAGAAAATGTGTGAAGGTTATTTCCTTATTTATCCAATTGTTTTTACCTTCGTCCAATTCACACCCATTTTTTTTAATAAATAAAAAATCACTCCCTTTGTCAAGTTCACCACGAGTCACCATGAATCTGCATGGATATTCTTACTTTGAATCGATTATCAGGACCCCCTTTAAATTTATATTTCCCTTTTTAAAATATACCAACTTCCACGATCTTTTTTTTTCCTTTACAAAATATTTTTATTTCTAATTTGAACCAAGGTAATTATCACTTTGAAAAATAACTTCAAATTATCGAGAATCACAATTACTTTTAACATCACACAACTAAACCAATTATTTAAATAAATCTTCAATAAATACTTTTAAATGAAGTTTATGTCAAACCCTAACAATATTCTTTCTCCATAGCTCTTAAAAATAATTCTTCAAAATTGTAATTGACCCATATTAAATAAAACTTACGACATTGATGGCCCTCTTTAATCCAACAACTAGAGTTTGATAAAATGGCATCTCTCAACAAATAGTGAGTGACTCCTCCAAATTTGGTTTACGGTGGATTTATCTCTACCAATTTTTATTTCACCCAATTTCAATAGATCTCGACTCCTTGGATCTATGTCTTCCACGATCTATGAGGATCAATGATCTATTTTCTCTCAACTTTGTGAAGAGTCTTATAAACATACTTTGATACCATGTCAAATTCATAGGCAGAGATGAGAATCATCAGGAATGGCTCTCCCTTCTCATTATTAAATAGATTCTCTAAAATATAGATTGACTAACAATCCTAGGTTTCATACAGTAAAAAACTAGCAACTAGCTAACAACTTTTCATAAATAGAAAAATACCAAATCAACTGATCACCCAACTAACTAATATATTCATACTCGAACAACATGAGAGATTATATGCTTTAACATAAATTTGAATTTTCCCCCCACGAAAAAAAACCAACTCATGTAGTAACAACTTTTTAAAACACCTATTAAAAATAATGCACTTGTGTTGGGAGCAGGCTCAGTTTTGAGGAAAAGCATCACGTTTAATATAGACGTGCATGTAGGAAAAAGCAGCACGTGTAAGACAGAAACACATGCAAAAGAGGAAATCATGCGAGGCACGCATGCAAGAATACCTAGCCATGCTAGGGTTAGGGTTTTGGTAAGAAGATGTAATGGATGGTGAGCCAAAAACATGTATAAGTAGGTACCTAGGAGGTCTAGGTTGGGATTGGTGGGTTCGAACATTGTTCAATAGTTTTTGTTTCTTAATGCTCAGGTTTGATGAGAGAAGGGCCAGAATGACTATAAATTTGATATGTTTTGTAAGTTGTTGAGCTGAGGAGGGGAAATAGGGTAGATATTGAGGGTTAGATCACAGGCTGAGGAGCCTGGTGTGATCTACTCTGTGCCATTGTATATCTTGACCCATTCGATGGATATTTGTAATGTGCATGGCATTGTAGTTTCGAAAACACCATACTAAAAGAGAAGAGCAGAAAAATATTTGTGAACGTAGAATTTTTTGGTACCTAGTTTGTGCATAGAAGAATCAGCCACGGGTTCCACGCAGTAGGGCCTAGATCCAGAACCAGAGAATGAAATGAAGCAAGAGGTCATACCAAAGGGTGGGGTATCGTCCCCACAAGGCAGAAATAAGGTGCGGGCATAAAGCAGTGCGTAGGGCATATAGTGCACATAGGAAGAACTAGCTATAATGATGTTGAAATTCCCTGAAGGACTGAATACCAATGATGAAATGGTAGGAGGGTTTGAGGGCCTAAAATATTTTGACCATGATGTCTTTGATGCCATAAAGTTCCTTATTTGGCAGCACAAAGCTACCTGGAGAGCAGGGGAAAATGCCCATCAGGCGTGCCACTATTAGAGCCTATGTAATGGATCATGGGGTTGTACAATAGTAGCATCATGAACTTACTAGAGATACCACACTTCGGGCATGGGAAACACATAAATGAATGTGTCAAACAACTATTAGCGAGAGTGCATGGAGGCATCTTGTGGATGGATATTCCAGTGCCTATCAACGTCGATCTCATTGCAGCAATTATAGGGCTACCCATAGATGGGGAGAAGCTAGAAAAATACCTATATGACAAGACTAAGGTGAAATCCATTTCAGATGAGATCAAAGAAAATTATGGCACAGAGAGGGGTAGCAGAGGTATCAGGATCAACAACATCATCGATTTGCAACAAGATTTCTCGGTTGCAAATTAATGTGCAAGTGTTGAAAAGGACAAGTGTCTGCAGGAGTATAGCATTTGTGGCGCAATGCGCAAAGGGGATCTCGATGAGTTGCGCCCCTTATCTACTGAACCCATTCCTTGAAGAATGCATGGGCATGCAAGACTGGGGCTTTGAGTTCCATTATTCATGGTTACTCATCCTCATTGCACTTACGGGGTGGAAGGAACCCACATACTATCTATTCCTACCAAGGACAAGAAAATGTGGCACAATGCACTACACATCTCTTCGCAGCACATTAGACCCCAAGGCCAAGAAAATAAACAAGGACATCTTCGTGCTATATTTGACAGAGATCCAGAATAGATTCGCAAATATGTGGAGGATTCCCACAGAAATTGTCCAGGAGTTTGGACAGATAACAAACTTCCAGGAATCGTGCCATAGTATGTGGCTACAAGAAAAGAGGGATATAGCTAAGGAGTGGTTGCAACTGAAGTATTGCATTACAATGCAATATATAGAGATGGAGGTCCAGGAATGGCCAACGGAATGGAAAACGCCAACAATCACAAGGACAGTGCCAGGAGAACAATCAAGGACGCAGAACAAAACACTCCCTATGTAGCAAACATGCACAAATGGAGCAAGAACCAAGAAAAATATGGCACACAACCAAGAAGGGGCCATCAATCCCATACAGAAGAAAACCAGAATGAATAAGAAATCCCAACATGGTTCTACACAAGGACCACCGCGCACGGAGAAGACAACAAGAGGAACAACAAAACAAGTGTGCGTAGAAAAAAGGAAGATGGAGACACAAGAAATATCGATGGAAGAGGGAGAATGGTAGGATATCGACAGGGATACACAGATGCCATAAGCATATGAACCATCATAGGCCCAAATGAAGAGAAGAGGGGAGCAAGAAAGTGGCTCCAGAAAGAAGGCCAAGGCCCACAAGAAGCCCATGAAAACATCATTGACAGAAGAAGACTTGGAGTTGATAGCCATGATAGTAGAGGATCAACTATCATAGGTGTGGGAAAACATCGAGAACCATAGAGCTTCAATTTTGGAGAAAATCCAAGAGGTGAAAATTGTGCTAGAGAAGTTAAAGGTCAAAACAGAGTAGCAACAACAAAAGACAGCAACGCCAATGAAAGAAGGGGTATTGATGGGCAATATATTGCATATCACGGTGCATGGGAGTGTAAACTTCAGGATTACTCCTGACATAGTGTTCATGGATGAGGAGACAATGTATAGGCCACTAAGAGAGATTGAGATGTTGGACTTGGCGTTGCCCAAGATTCCAACCAAAGCACTCTATAAATTACAAGTGAGCGTCGCATAGGAAATTCAGTCCAAAACAAGATCTGACACGACAAACTTACAGTTGGCGCAAGAAGAAAACACCTCACTAAAGGAGGCAAATATCCAAGAAGAGAAATAGAATAATATGGCGCAGTAGAAGGTGCATGAGATGGAAAACTAGATCCATGTATTATTCCAAGCCATCTCGAACAGTGAAGGAATACAAGGAGAGTCAGAATAGGAGAAAATGTAGAATATAGCATAGATGATGCAACACTACAAGGACCAGATCAAAGATCTGGAGGAGTGCGCAGTGCCCACAAATCCTCCAAAAATTATAGCACAAATGGAGCGGGACGCGGTAGCTTCTGCAGAGAACATTGCGCAGAATGTACAAAGGATAACATAACTGTTAGAGAAGAGTGCCCAACTATGGACAGAGCTTCTAAAGGATGGAAGCTTACAAGAGTTGTAGGGGAAGGAGGACAAACTACATGCAGCCATGGAATATTTCAAACAACGACAAAGAATGATGTCATTGCCATAAAATATCAAGACTGTCACGGAGATGAAGACTTTACAAGAAGAGGAAAAAGCAGTACAAGCGTAGAATATGGTACGATAGGCTCAATTG
Organism: Picea glauca; assembly: GCA_000966675.3. Classification (NCBI taxonomy): domain Eukaryota; kingdom Viridiplantae; phylum Streptophyta; class Pinopsida; order Pinales; family Pinaceae; genus Picea; species Picea glauca. Next base: position 40,237 of record JZKD02S2040716.1, read on the forward strand.
GAACCCCTGCAAGAAAAGGAATAACATATAGTCATCGAGATTGACGCAACAAAATTGAGTATAGAGTGCATCACAGTGGAAGGAGGATAGCTGCTACAAAACTCAGTCACCACGCAGCTCGTGGAAGATATAGCCGAAAGGAGCAGCGGGGCTCAGGCGCAGTGCCATAGAATCACTGAAATGTATGACGCGCTGGCACAAGCAGTGACAGCAGTGGAGTTAGGCAGTGACCTAGGACAAGTCATGATGTCATTGTTGGGGGCCTGTTGGGAGCATGCCTAGTTTTGAGGAAAAGAAGCATGTGTAAGACAGACGCGCTTGCAGGAAAAAGAAGCATGTGTAAGACAAACATGCATGTAGAAGAGGAAAGCATGCAAGTCACACATGCAAGAATACCTAGACATGCTAGGGTTAGGGTTTTGGTAAGAAGATGTAATGGTTGGTGAGCCAGAAACATGTATAAGTAGGTACCTAGGAAGTCTAGGTTGGGGTTGGTGGGTTCAAGTATTGTTCAGTAGTTGTTGTTTCTTAATGCTCAGGTTTGATGAGAGAAGGTCCAGAATGACTATAAATCCGATATTTTTTATAAGTTGTTGAGTTGAGGAGGGGAAATAGGGTACATATTTAGGGTTAGATCACAAGCTAAGGATCCTGGTGTGATCTAGCCTTCCTCATTGTAGATCTTGACCCATTTGATGGAGAGTTGTAATGTGTGCGGCGTTGTAGTTTCGGAAACACCATAATAAAAGAGCGGAGCAACCAAATCTCTATGGATGTAGCCCAGGAAGGGGTGAACCATGGTAGATCATGTGTTATGTGATTCAATATTGTTTATTTCATTTATTGTCAATGATTAGATGTTAGACAAATGTGTGAATGACTAGTTAGATCTGCTATTTTACATGCATGAATAAGAATGAAAGGGAATTCAATATAAGTTGAATGTTATAATAAACATATGAATATCAAAGATTTTAATCCTAGATCCCCACTCATTCGTAGGCTACAAGCACTTGAGCGTTGCATCCACCAATAGAACTATCTTGGGTGAGACTGCACAATTCACCCGGTGTATTGTGTTGCCTTCTGATTTACTAGGGGGGTGATAGTTTTAGAGGGTTTTTTTGGAAATCGTCATAGATGTGAACCTGGGTCAGCCCAAGAATGGTAGCAAGAGAGAAGTAACCAACAACTTGCATTCAAGTTCTTAATGGAAAACGTTTCTCTTCTCCAGCATTACTTGATATGGTAGGCACAATCGATGCATGTTCTATATTCATGCATATGTATCTATATATAATTAAGATAAAATGAAAAAAATTGGTTGGCCATATCTCCTAATACAATTGGCATTAATTCTTTGACATACTAGGCTCACATAGATTTAACATGACTCACAATATCATCCTTAGAATTATTCGACAAAACAGGGTATTTCCACATAGGATGAATACCTTAAGCAACCACTCACAAAAACATTTTAGGGATCATTACACCAGTGTTTTACATAGTTAAAACCCTCAAAAAGGGAAACAAACCACAACCCCAACGAACCCGACCACTTGAGGAAATATATTAATGTAAAAGAAAAATATTGTACATAATAATTTCTCACGATCAATGTTCAAAAAATGACCCTCTGTGCTCTTTAAATAGAGATCATGAACCAATTGGGTGTTAATCCATGGATCAATGTAGTCTTTAGTATTGAGGAGACTATGAAGCGTTGGATTGCTTTATGTCTAGAACATATCATGCTTGTTAGATTACATAGCTACAATTGCATACTAAAGAAAGGAACTAAATAAGAACATTTTTACCTAAAGACATATTACACCAAGTTAATCTTCACTAACTCCTAAGCATTTAACTAGCAACAATCACTTTTATGTAAAAAGTGGTTGATATACGCCGATCGACACCATTTTTTCACTTTTTTTTAATTAATGGCGCCGATCGGCGTATATCAACCACTTTTTACATAAAAGTGATTGTTGCTAGTTGACGGCGGACATGCATAGCCACAACCATGAACATATTTTAATACAATTTAAATGTAATATTTAAATATTATTTAGTAATTACTTATTTATTATTTAAAATAAAA
>JZKD02S2040727.1:17527-34521 GCA_000966675.3 Picea glauca
CAAAAAGAAATTGTGCTGGCTTGTCCATCTATCTTCTTCTTCCACGCTGGCTCGCTTGACGTGTGGGCGATGCTCCTGCATCATACTCCCACGCTTGAAAAATTTCATGGGCTCGTATCCATGAGCTCCTGCATGGTCTGTCCATGCTTCTGTATCTTCGCTTCATTCTCCCAGCTGGCAACTTCCACTGGATGTCCCTTCCATTTGACCAAATACTCGTAGTATTCTTTCCTCCTAGTCTTCTTACGCACTCTCTTGTCTAGTATGCATTCCATCTGCGGCTTCTCTACAACTGGCATTTGTTCCATCCAATAGATCATTGGCTGCTCAATTCCAGTCTCTCCTGCTCTAGCCTTGTATGGATATAAATCTACGACATTGAATATCAGAGATATTCTGATCCCATCTGGTAACTCGATCTCATAAACATTTTCCCCGAATTTTCTCAAGACTTTACATGGCCCGACTTTCTTCATCTTTAGCTTATTGTATGTTACCCTCAAGAACCTTTCCTTCCTTAAATGTTCCATAACTAGATCACCAACTTCGAACTGAAGTTTGAAAGAGGGAGAGAATAAGTTTCAATTTTTTCTCTGTCTAAGCCAGGAGATTCCTGTAGGATGTGCAGTTGAATTCATCCGCAAGGAGTGCGTTGATGAAGGCTCAGTAGTTTAAATTTTGTTCTTATTCGCCCAGAATTTGATTTGGGTTGTTGAAGCCGTGCAAGGAGTGCGTGGGCTGAAAAATAAGTCTCAGGGTTGCGATTCTAAGTAAAATTATTCAAAGACTGCTACTGCAGGAAGTGCACAGAGTCGGAAGGATTCAACACCAGGGAGTTGTTGAATGATTTCCGCAGAGAGTGCGGGAAAGTTCCTCTGAAGGAGTTAGAGTGGAAAAGATCAGGAGGTTTGGTGCCTTCGATATATTGTTGACAAGGAATGCCGGAGAGTTTGGTCGAAGAGGTTCAAGCAAGGTTTGCTAGTGCAGACGTTGAAGGACAAATTCTGAGGAAGAACATTCAGTCGTCTCAAGAAATCTTCAAGAGGGAGAATCGACGGTCAAGATTCGCAGGAGATTGACGAAGTACTGTCAGCCATCAGATCTCAGAAAGTTGCACAGGTTTTAAGCCTAGCGAGCAGGGAAGGAGCCCGGGAGTCATCGGGACTCGGCTCATCGGAGAATCGAGGATTACGGAGACAAGAGTCTTGTGTATTTTGGAATCGCGATTGACAATTTCCCGACACGATCGAAGCCGTTGATCCGAAGGACGCGTGTCCGAGGATCCAGTGGAATCGGAGTTCGGCATTTCGGGGTTTCTGAGGGCAGAGGAATCGTCACCCGAGGAATCGCGATATCACAAAATGCGATAGCCCGACAGTCAGAGTTGTGGGTCCCGGAAGGTGTGATAGGGGGACAGGTGGCATCGCATATTAGATTTCAGGATTTGGAAGGTCTTGTGGATCGGCGCAACAGAAATTGCAAATTCCCGAAGCACAATTTCCTGATCTACCCGGAAGCGTGGGGTCTAGGTGACAGTTTAGAGGAAAGGTGGCATCGGAGATCGGGGATCGGAGATCCCAGGGACGTGAGTTCTTCGCAGTGCGAATTTACGAACTCCAAAGTTCCTATAGGGAAAAGGGGCTTGGTCCCATAGGCTGACAAGTCATGTGGAAAGAGTGTTAGTGGAAGGAGTAAAGAAGCCATGGGTGAGATACCATCGGGATTCGGGGGTTGGTGAGACCCGATTATTTTGTTTTAAGGACTCGCGATCCAGCGAGGTCCGACTTCCCGATTTCGAGAAGGGAGGTCATACAGAGAATTCTGTGGGTGATAAAGTCCCGAAAAGGATTTTGAAGAGAGATTCAGCTCTTCGGGCCTTAGGAGAAAGAAGGTCTTGGTGAGAGCGACCGTGCTCTGAGGAGTAAGGCCGGCGTCAAGTGGTATCAGACCAGGGATTAACTCTTTGTTTTTTGAGAAAGAGGAAAAGAGGAATTCACCATGCCTCCCAGAAGAGAAAGGTAATCACCTGATCCAGAAGATAGGGATGTGTGAAGAAGAGGTAGGCCGGCATGGAATCCAAAGATGGAAATACAAATGAGAGATCTCCGAGCAAGACTCGAGGAGATGGAGACAGCACAGAGACGCACAACTAGTGCAGGGGATCTAAGTGATTCTGAGGATGAAGTCGAGGCTCAACGCGAGGATGAAGTTGCAGCTGAGGATGCAGCCAACGAGCGACTAATCAAGGCTATCGCTCGGATGAGTTCAAAGACGAAAATGGACATTCCAGTCTATGAAGGAATTCTGGATGCAGAAGAGTTGGTGGATTGGATTCGAGCTCTTGACACCTACTTCGATTATGAAAACACCGAAGAGGATAAAAAGGTTAGGCATATTGTCACAAAATTAAAGGGACATGCAACATTATGGTGGGAAGATCTTAAGGAAGACAGGCATTCCAAAGGCAAACAAAAGATCAAAAGCTGGGATCGAATGATTGCAAAGAGTAAGGCAAAATTCATCCCAAGGTATTATCAGATCGCACTGTTCAGGCGAATGTAGAACCTGAGACAGAAGTTGATGACAGTAAAGGAGTATACAGAGGAGTTCTACAAGCTCAATATAAGAGCAGGTCATCGGGAGAGCGATGATGAAAAAATTGCCAAATATATGATTGGCCCGAGGTATGAAATTCAAGATGAATTAAGTATGGAAACCATCTGAACAGTGGAGGATGCCTACCAAATGGCTCTGAAAGCCGAAGAAAAGCTGAGTCGTAAGAAAAATCCAAGAGGGTGAGGCAGAAGTCAGCCCGGAGGCAAGGCAGTTGCTCAGGAGAAATATCAGAAGCCCGAGGAGGAATGGAAGAAACCTCAGGGTAATATTGAGAGAGGTGGAACCTCACAGCGAGGACAACAATATGTTGAATAGAGAGGACAAAATATAGAGAAAAAGGGAGATTATGCTGATGCAAACACTTTTCCTCGTACCAGAGGCAGAGGAAGAGGCCGAGGTGGAGTTATCACATGTTTCACATGTGGGAAGAATGGACACAGGTCATTTGAGTGTCCAAAGAAAAATAAGGACATCGGAGAAGCTCACATCACTAAAGCGTAGAGGCGAGATGCTGAGATTGAAGATGAAAAAGGCGGAAGATCGCTTCGGATGCATAAAGTCCTTTTAACACCTGAGAAGGAGGTATAAAGTCCAGTTCAAAGGACCAGACTGTTTAGGACAGCTTGTAAAACCAAGGACAGAGTGTGCAAGGTTATTGTTGACAGTGGTAGCACAAATAATCTCGTTTCGACCGAGATGGTGGAGAAACTAGAGCTGGAGACAATTGATCATCCCAGTCCATATAGAGTTTCATGGCTACAGAAAGGACACCAGGTGAGTGTTACTAAATAGTGCTTGGTTGAATTCAAAATAGGAGGATGTAATGATAAGATTCTGTGTGATGTTATTCCCATGAATGTATGTCATTTATTGGTGGGTAGACCATGGAAATATGACAGAAATGTGATTCATGATGGGAGAATGAACACATATACCCTAGAGAAAAATGGGAGAACCCATAGGTTACTTCCAATAAAGGATAAGGAAGTGAAGACGGAAGTAAGCAACAAAATACTTCTCATGAGTGGGAAGGAGCTTATTACAGAGGTTGAAAAGAAAGAAGATCCACAATTCTTTGTGGTCAGGAAAGGAGGATTGTCCTGACTAGCACAAGAGTGAATGACTTACCAGATGAGATTCAGGGACTACTGGAAGAGTTCACTGACATCATAGTGGACGAACTACCTCATTCGTTGCCACCGATGAGAAGTGTGAGTCACCACATAGACCTCATACCAGGAGCTAGTTTGCCTAACAAAGATGCATACAGATTGACGCCGCAGGAAAATGAGGAGGTCAAGAACCAGGTTCAGGATTTGTTGGACAAAGGATTGGTCAGAGAAAGTCTGAGTCTGTGTGCTATTCCGACTGTGCTTAGTCCGAAGAAAGACGGAGGCTGGAGGATGTGTACCGACTCAAGAGAGATGAACAAGATAACCATCAGGTACAGGTTTCCACTGCCGAGGATGGATGATCTGATGGATTGACTGAGTGGGGAAAATTATTTTTCAAAGATAGATTTGAAAAGCGGGTATCATCATATTCGCATGAGGGAGGGCGATGAGTGGAAGACGACCTTGAAAACAAACAAAGGATTGTATGAGTGGCTAGTCATGTCGTTTGGCTTGACAAATGCACCGAGCACATTTATGAGGTTGATGAATGAAGTCCTGAGAGAATTCATTGGGAAATTTGTCGTCGTATATCTGGATGATATACTGATCTTCAGTAAAACAAAGGCTAAACATTTGAAACATTTGGCCATTGTGATGAGGAAGCTACAGCAGGAGAAGCTGTTGATTAACATGGAGAAGTCCTCATTTATGAAGACAGTACTCATTTATTTGGGTTTTGTTATTTCAGCAAATGAGTTGAAGATGGATCCAAGTAAGGTAGAAGTGATCAAGAATTGGCCATCACCCAAAAGTGTTTTTGAGGTGAGGAGTTTCCATGGTTTGGCCAGTTTCTACCGGAAATTCATTAGGAACTTCAGTGGAATCAGCGCAACGATGATGGATACAGTGAAGAAGCAACATAAGTCTTTCCATTGGACAGCAGAGGCTGAGAAGAGCTTCAATCTGTTGAAGCGGAAGATCACAGAGAAACCAGTGTTGGTGTTACCGGATTTCATGAAGACATTTCAGGTGAAATGTGATGCAAGCGGATATGCCATAGGAGCGGTCTTGAGTCAGGAAGACAGACCAGTTGCCTATTTCAGTGAGAATATGGATGAAGAAAAACTGAAGTACTCCACGTATGATAAAGAGTTTTATGCTATCATACAGGCGTTGAAGAAGTGGAGGCATTACTTGATCCTGAAATAATTTGTATTGTACAGTGATAATCATGCATTGCAATTTGTGAGTCAACAAGAGAAGTTGAACCAGAAACATGCAAAATGGGTAGAGTATATGCAGAATTTCACGTTTGTAATTAAACACATTTCAGAAACTGCTAACAAAGTGGATGATGCTTTGAGGAAGAAATGTTTGTTGATGCAGGAGTTCCGAATCAAGACATTGGGTTTTGAAAACCTGAGGGACATGTATGTAGGAGATGCATATTTCAGAGAAGCGTATGAAGCAGCTGAGAATCCAGTTCTCAGAGATTGGAGTCCTTAGATAGATTATATGATCCAGGAGGGATTGTTGTTTAGAGGCAATCAACTGTGCATTCCAAATTGCTCCATGAGGGAGAACCTACTAAAGGAGAAGCACAGTGGTGGATTAGCAGGACACTTTGGCCAAGACAAAACATTTGCGAAGCTGAGCGAAGCCTATTTTTGGCCGAATATGTGAACATATGTCAAGAAGTTCGTTGACAGGTGCAGAATTTGTCAGCATTCAAAGGGGAGAAAGAAGAATGCAGGTTTTTATCAGCCATTGCCCATACCCGAGAGGCCATGGGAGGCAATTAGCATGGATTTTGTATTGGGTTTACTGAGGACGCAGAGAGGGGTTGATTCCATCTTTGTGGTGGTGGAAAGGTTTTCAAAGATGGAACATTTTATCCCATGCTAGAAGACCAGCGATGCGACTCACATCGCGAACTTGTTTTTCAAGGAGGTCATTCGACTCCATGGATTACCGAAAAGTATAGTTTCAGACAAAGATAGCAAATTCATAGGGAATTTTTGGAGGAACTTATGGAAGAAGCTAGGAACTAACTTGATGTTTAGTTCAGCTTACCATCCTCAGAAGGATGGGAAAATAGAGGTGGTGAATAGAAGCCTAGGAGATTTATTAAGAAGCCTAGTGACAGAGCACCATAGCAGTTGGGATAATGTGTTGCCACAGGAAGAGTTTGCGTACAATGAATCAGTGAACAGAAGCACAGGAAAAAGCCCATTTCAGATTGTGTATGGGACACAACCGAGGGGAGTTTCTGAAATCAGGGAGTCAGAACAGACTGCGACTAGCAGCGCTAGTGTAGAAGAGTTCACCGAAGCGATGAAGGAACTTCACTGCAAGGTGCAGCAACAACTGATGGAGTCAAATCAGGAATACAAAAGCAGAGCAGATCAGCATCGTAGACAACTTCATTTCAAATTTAGTGATCTGGTTCTGGCACATTTGAGAAAGGAAAGGTTCCCAAGGGGAACATACAACAAGCTGAAAATGAAGAAAATTGGGCCATGCAGAGTCCTAAAGAAACTCAGAGAAAACGCTTATGAGATTGAATTGCCGGATGACATCGGGATATCTCTGACATTCAATGTCTTAGATTTATAACCATATAAGGCTGAGGAAGCAGGAGCTGGGGGAGATGAACAACCAGAGATCCAGTGGTAGAAGCAGATGCCGATTGCAGAGAAGCCACAGATGGAGTGCATACTGGACAAAAGAGTGGGTAAGAGGACCAGGCGAAAGGAATACTTCGAGTATCTGGTCAAGTGGAAGAATCACCCAGTGGAAGATGCTAGCTAGGAGAGCGAAGCAATGATACAAAAGCATGGACAGACTGTGCAGGAGCTCATTGATAGGATCCCATGAAAATTTTCAAGTCGAGGAGTATGATGCAGGAGCATCGCCCAAGACAAGCGAGCCATCACATCAAGCGGAAGACAGCTGGACAAGCCAGCACACATTTTGAAAATATTTTGGGATTGTTGCGTAATCTTAAATGATCCATTTAAGAGATGGCGCACTTGTATTTTAATGGACCTTGAGCCTTTAAGCTCTCGTCCTTAGGTAGATAGACGACATTTACTCTAGTTAATGTAGGTAGATCAGGGATGATTTTAAGGATGGAAATTTATTTTAAAATGTAGAATCCTTGGCGAATATTACTAATCCTTCATATGCCAACTACAAAATGTTTGGCGATATTTTTGTAAAAATATTCAAATTTCTAAGGATTTTATATAGTTTGTATAAAATGTTGGCTATTTTAAAGGTAAAAAAAAATTATCCTATAGAATTTGGGCAAATCATTTTTAGAATATCGAATCATTTTTTGGGAAAAACCATGGAAAATTAGCCCATGAGCGAAATTTAGCCCCTAAAATCATCCCTGAGGTAGATAGGATTTTATTTCTAGATTAGACAGTTTTAGATGAAAGGAGGGAAAAACGGATATAGACACCCTCACTTGTACATTGTAACATTATTCAGAATTAGTCATTCAGGATCAAGAAGAGAAAAAAAAAACAGAGAACTGTGTAGAGAAYATCCATGTAYAKATATGAATTAATAGAAGAAAGCTTTGATTCAAATCCATGGTTATGTGTCTATTCTCTGTGTGTTTATGTTATGCTTATGAATGTTTGTTTTCTGGGTATGCATTTKCTTTGTATGTGCTGTGCATATGATTTCATGTTTTGAAACTGAAGTCTGAAAGAGGGAGAGAATAAGTTTCAATTGTTTCTCTGTCTGAGCCAGGACATTCCTGCAAGATGTGTAGCTGAATTCATCCACAAGGAGTGCATTGATGAAGGCTCGGTAGTTTAAATTTTGTTCTTATTCACCCAGAATTTGATTTCAGTTGTTGAAGCCGTGAAAGGAGTGCGTGGGATGAAAAAGAAGTCTCAGGGTTGTGATTCTAAGCAAAATTATTCAAAGACTGTTGCTGCAGGAAGTGCGCAAAGTCGGAAGGATTCAACACCAGGGAGTTGTTGAATGATTGTCGCAGAGAGTGCAGGCAAGTTCCTCTGAAGGAGTCAAAGTGGAAAAGATCAGGAGGTTTGGTGCCTTCGAGATATTGTTGAGAAGGAACACCGAAGAGTTTGGTCGAAGAGGTTCGAGAAAGGTTTGCTAGTGCAGACTTTGAAGAACAAATTCTGAGGAAGAACATTCATTCGTCTCAAGAAATCTTCAAGAGGGAGAATCGATGGTCAGGATTTGCAGGAGATTGACGAAGTACCATCAGCCATCAGATCTCGGAAAGTTGCACAGGTTTTAAGCCTAGCAAGCGGGGAAGGAGCCCGGGAGTCATCGGGACTCGGCTCATCGGAGAATCGGGGATTACGGAGACAAGAGTCTTGTGTATTTCGGTATCGCGATTGACGATTTCCCGACACGATCGAAGCCGTTGATTCGAAGGATGCATGTCCGAGGATCCAGTGAAATCGGAGTTCGACATTTCAGGGTTTTTGAGGGTAGAGGAATTGTCACCCCAGGAATCACAATATCGCGAAATACGATAGCCCGACAGTCAAAGTTTTGGGTCCCGGAAGGTGTGATAGGGGGAAAGGTGGCATCGCATATCAGAGTTCGGGATTTGGAAGGTCCTGTGGACCTGCACAACAGAAATTGTGAATTCCCGAAGCACGATTTCCTAATCTACCCAGAAGCGTGGGGTCCAGGCGATAGTGTAGAGGATAGGTGGCATCGAAGATTGGGGATAAGAGATCCTAGGGACGTGAGTTCTTCATAGTGCGAATTTACGAACTCCGAAGTTTCGATAGGGAAAAGGGGCTTGGTCCCGTAGGCCGACAGGTCATGTGGAAAGAGTGTTAGTGGAAGGAGTAAAGAAGCCTTGGGTGAGAGACCATCGAGATTCGGGGGTTGGTGAGACTCGATTTCGTTGTTTTAAGGACTTGCGATCCAGCGAGTTCCGACTTCCTGATTTCGAGAAGGGAGGTCATACAGAGCATTCTGTGGGTGATAAAGTCCCGAAAGGGATTTTGAAGAGTGGTTTAGGTGTTCGGGCCTTAGGAGAAAGAAGGTCTCGGTGAGAGTGACTGTGCTCTGAGGAGTAAGGTCGGCGTCACGGCTCCTGTTCCCAACTGCACCTTTGGGATGAATGAGAACAAAAGTTATCTCTATTTGAACCCCTCTGTCAACGCACTCCTTTTGGACACTTCAACTGCACTCCTTGCAGGAATATCTGGCTCAAATAGAGAAACAATTGAAACTCATTCCTTCACCCTCTCAAACTTCAATTCATACATGAAATCATATACACATCATGTAAAAGCAAATGTATAATAGGAAGCAAACATTCATGAGCATATCAACATCAAATACACAGAGAACAACACAAACCATGAATTTGAATCAGAACTCTTCTATTAATTCAAATGTTTGTACATGGGTGTTCTTTACACAGTTCCCTGCTTCTTCTTGCTCCAAATTGCTTCTGAATAATCTTACAATGCACAAATGAGGGTGTCTATATCCGTTCTCTCGCATTCTTTCTAAAAATGGTCTAATCTATGAATTAAAATCCTATCTACCTTCATTAACTATAATAAATGCTAGTTCTCTACTAAAGGACGAGAGCTATCCGCTCAATTTCCATTTCAATATACAAGTGCGCCTCATTAAATTTTCCCATTAATGTTCACGCAACAGTTTCAAGGTGAAATTCAAAAAGAAATTGTGCTGGCTTGTCCAACTGTCTTCTGCTTCCACACTAGCTCGCTTGACCTGTGGGCGATGCTCCTGCATCATACTCCCTCGCTTGAAAAATTTCATGGGCTCCTATCCATGAGCTCTTGCACGGTCTGTCCATGCTTTTGTATCTTCGCTTCATTCTCCCAGCTGGCATCTTCCACTGGATGGCCCTTCCATTTGACCAAATACTCATAGTATTCTTTCCTCCTGGTCTTCTTACCCACTCTCTTGTCTAGTATGCATTCCATATGTGGCTTCTCTGCAACTGGCATTTGTTCCATCCACTGGACCACTGGCTACTCAATTCCAGTCTCTGATGCTCCAGCCCTGTATGGGTATAAATCTACGACATTGAATATCAGAGATATTTCGATCCCATCCGGTAACTCGATCTCATAAGCATTTTCCCCGAATTTTCTCAAGACTTTACATGGACCGACTTTCTTCATATTTAGCTTATTGTATGTTCCCCTCATGAACCTTTCCTTAAATGTGCCAGAACTAGATCACCAACTTCCAACTGAAGTTGTCTATTCCGTTGATAATCTCTGCGTTTATACTCCTGGCTTGAACTTTGTAATCTCTCCTTCACCTAACTGTGAAGTTCCTTCATCGCCTCCGCGAATTCTTCTGCACTAGCTCTGCTAGTAGCAGTCTGTTATGAATCCCTCAGTTTAGAAACTCCTCTTGGTTGCATCCCATAAACAACCTAAAATGTACTTTTTCCTGTACTCTGATTCACTGAGTCGTTGTATGCAAACTCTGCCTATGGCAATATATTGTCCCAACTGTTGTGGTGCTCTATCACCAAGCTTCTTAGTAAGTCTCCCATACTTCTGTTCACCACTTTTGTTTGCCCATCCATCTGAGGATGATAAGCTAAACTAAACGACAAGTTAGTTCCTATTTTCCTCCATAAGGTCCTCCAAAAATGCCCTATGAATTTCGTATCTCTGTCCAAAACTATGCTTTTCGCAGCCCATGAAGTAGAATGACCTCTTTGAAAAATAGATTTGTGATGTGAGTCGCATCACTGGTTTTCTGGCATGGGATGAAGTGTTCCATCTTGGAAAACCTATCCACTACCACAAAGATTGAATCAACACCTCTTTGTGTCCTTGGAAACCCCAATACAAAATCCATGCTAATCGCATCCCACGGCCTTTCTGGTATGGGCAACGGTTGATAAAAACCTTCATTCTGCTTCCTCCCCTTCGAATGATGGAAAATTCGACATCTGTCAACGAATCTCTTGACATATTCTAGCATTCCTGTCCAAAAATATGACTCATTTAGCTTCGCGAATTTTTTTTCCTATCCAAAGTGTCCTGCCAAACCTCCATTGTGTTTCTCCTTTAACAAGTTCTCCCTCATGGAGCATTTCAGAATACATAGTTGATTGCTTCTGAACAACAATCCTTCCTATATTATGTAGTCCATCCATTGGATTTTGTCTCTGAGAACTAGATTCTCAGCAGCTTCATATGCTTCCTGAAAATCTGGATCATCTACGTACATATCCTTGAGATCATCAAAACCCAATGTTTTGACTCGGAACTCCTGCAACAACAAACACTTCCTGCTCAAAGCATCAACCACTTTGTTAGCAGTACCAAAAATATGCTTAATTACAAAAGTGAAATTTTGCATGTATTCGACCCACTTAACATGCCTCTGCTTCAACTTCTCCTGTTGAGTCACAAATTGTAATGCATGGTTATCACTATATAAAACAAATTACTTTGGGCTCATGTAATGCCTCCATTTCTTCAGTGCCTAGATGATGGCATAAAATTCCTTGTCATATGTGGAGTATTTCAATTTCTCTTCATTCAACTTCTCGCTGAAATATGCAATCAGCTTGTCTTCTTGACTTAAGACCACTCCCATGGAAAATCCACTTGCATCGCATTTCACCTGAAATGTCTTTTGGAAATCCGACAACACCAAAACTGGTTGTTCTGTGATCTTCTGCTTCAACATATTGAAACTTTTCTCAGCCTCTGTTGTCCAGTGAAAAGACTTATGCCACTTCTTCAATGTATCCATCATTGCTACACTAATTCCACTGAAATTCCTGATGAACTTCTGGTAGAAACTAGCCAATCCGTGAAAACTTCTCACCTCAAAGATATTTCTCGGTGATGGCCAATTTTTAATTATCTCCACCTTATCTGGATCCATCCTCAACTCATTCACTGAAATAACGAACCCCAAGTAAATGATCTCTGTCTTCATGAATGAGGACTTCTTCATATTTATCAACAGCTTCTCCTGCTGTAGCTTCTTCATCACTGTAGCCAAATGCTTCAGATGTTCTGCCCTTGTCTTGCTAAAAATCAGTATATCGTCTAGATATATGATGACAAATTTTCCGATGAAATCTTTCATGACTTCATTCATTAACCTCATAAAGTTACTTGATGCATTCGTCAAGCCAAACGGCATGACTAGCCATTCATACAGTCCTTGATTGGTTTTGAAGGTTGTCTTCCACTCATCGCCTTCCCTCATGCGAATCTGGTGATATCCTCTTTTTAGATCAATCATTGAAAAATACCTTGCCCCACTCAGGCAATCCATCAGATCATCCATCCTCGGCAATGGGAATCTATACCTGATAGTTATTTTGTTGATGGCTTTCGAGTCGATACACATTCTCCAACCTCCATCCTTTTCTGGATTGAGTACCGTTGGAACGACACACGGGCTCAAACTTTCCCTGACCAATCCTTTGTCTAGCAGCTCCTGGACCTGCTTCTTGACCTCTTCATTTTCTTACAGCGTCAATCTGTATGTGGATTTGTTTGGAAAACTAGCTCCTAGTATGAGGTCAATATGATGACTCACACTCCTCATCGGTGGCAACGAATGAGGTAATTCGTCCACTATGATGTCAATGAACTCTCCCATCAGTTCCTGAATCTCATCTGGAAAATCATCCACTCTTGTGCTAGTCAGAACAATCTCCAGTTTCCTGACCATAAAGAATTGTGGATGTTCTTTGTTCTTCACCTCCGTAAGAAGCTCCTTCCCACTCATGAGCAGTAATGTGTTTCTCCCTTCTGGTTTTACCTCCTTATCTTTTATTGGAAGCAACATGTATGTTCTCCCATTCTTCTCTAGGGTATATGTGTTTATTCTCCCATCATGAATCACATTTCTATCATATTGTCATGGTCTACCCAGCAATAAATGACAAACATCCACGGGAATAACATCACATAAGATCTTATCATTATATCCACCTATCTTGAATTCAACCAAGCATTGTTTAGTAACAGTTACCTAGTTTCCTTTATGTAGCCATGAAACTCTGTATGGGCTTGGATGATCAGTCGTCTCCAGCTCTAGCTTCTACCATCTCTGTGGATACGAGATTATCCATGCTACCATTGTCTACAATGACCTTGCATACCCTATCCTTGGTCTTGCAAGCAGTCCTAAAGAGTCTGGTCCTTTGGACTGAACTTTCCACCTACTTCTCGGGTGTCAAAAGGACTTTTCGCATCATGAGCGATCTTCCGCCTTCAGCATCTTCTGCCTCAACATCCCACCTCTATGCTTCGGTGATGTGAGCTTCTCCAATTTCCTTCTTTTTCTCTGGACACTCATAAGACTTGTGCCCATTCTTCCCACATGTGAAGCATGTGATGACTCCACCTCTTCCTCTTCCTCTACCTCTAGTACGTCGAAACATATTATTATCAGTGTATCCTCCGCTCTTCTCTGTATGTTGTCCTCTCTATTCAACATATGGCCCTCGTTGTGAGGTCCCACCTCTCTCAACTTTACCCTGAGGTTTCTTCCATTCCTCCTTGGTCTTCTGGTATTTGTCCTGGGCAACTACTTTGCCTCTGGGCTGGCTTCTACCTCGGCCCCTCTGACTCTGTTTTTGGCTCAGCTTCTCTTCTTCTTTCAGAGCCATCTGATAAGCATCCTCCACCATTCAGATGGTTACCATGCTCATCTCGTCCTTGATATCGTATCTCAGGCCATTCATGTATCTAACAACTTTTTCATCATCGCTCTCCCGATGACCTTCCCTAATGTTTAGTTGATAGAATTCCTCAGTGTATTCTTTCACCGTCATCAACTTCTGTCTCAAGTTCTGAATCCTCCTGAACAGAGTAATTTGATAGTCCCTCGGGATGAATTTCGCTTTCATATTTGCGATCATCCTGTTCCATCTTTTAATTTTTTGCTTGCCCTTGCAGTGTCTATCTGCTTGTAGCTCATCCCACCATAATGATACGTGTCCTTTTAAGTGCGTAACAACATGCTTGACTCTCTTGTCCTCTTTGACATATTCATAGTCGAAGTAGGTGTCTAGAGCTCTGATCCAATCTAGAAGCTCCTCTGCATCCAAGTTCACCTCGTAAATTGGAATGTCCATCTTCGCTCTTGCACCCATCCTAGAAATATCTTTGATCAAACGCTCATTTGATGCATCTTCGGCTGTAACTTCCTCCTCTTGTTCAGACTCTATATCACTATCGGAATCACTCAGATCCCCTGCACTAGTTGTGCATCTTTGTTCTGTCTCCATGTCCTCGAGTTTTGCTCGGAGGTCTCTCATCTATCTCTCTATGGCTGGATCAGATATCTGCCTGCCTCTTCTTCTCTGCACTTCCCTATCCTCTGGATCAGGTGACTACCTATCTCTTCTTAGCGGCATGGAGAATTTTCTTCTTCTATACTACAGAAAGCAAAGAACAATATGTCTTAGCTCTGATACCAAACCTGACGCAGCCGCACCTGTAGGCATGCCCGCTCATAGGATCTTCTCTTTCCTCGGCCCAAAGAACACTAACCAGTCCTTCTATTTCCCTATTGAGAAATCCACACCCACAAAACTGTCGCTCGATCCCCGTTCTTTGCTTATTGGGGAATCGGACTTCGCGATGTCAAAGGTCGATCATTGGGCTCTCGAATCCCTGAGACCCGGTGGTCAGTCAACACTGACTTTTCTCTTTCCTCTATCGAAAATTTCCTTATCGTGATTTCGGTACTCGCGATACCAAGCACCTCATCTTACCAACTCCCGATACCCGATACACCGAAACTCTGACGCACATGTGCGAGATAACCTTTCCACTTCCCGTCACTTCTATCGAGATTTCGGGGTTCGTGGGGTCGCGAATCCTGATGTCAATGGGTTCGTGACTTTACTTTTCTCGAACTCCAATATGGTGTGCCACCTATCCTCCACTCGCTGACTCTGCTGTGGCCCACGCACACTACCCTTTGACTGTTGGGATATTGCATATCGCGATAACATGATTCTTGTTGCAATAATTTGGAGCCTCAACTCATGAAACCTTGATCCACGATATGCGTGTGAACCCAACGGCCCTCGTGGCCCTGATCAACGACTCCTCCCCTCTTGAGCTTGGAACCTTTTTGGGAATACTTCTCCGTATCTTCCCTGCACCTTTCCAAGATCTAACGGCTTACGGTGATTCGTGAATTCTCCTCGGGGAATTCCGACCGCCCGTTCCTTTCTGGTGGATTCTGCGAAATGAATCAAGTACTTCCTCCATGAAGACTTGTTCCCCTGTACGCAAGCCTGCAACGCCCTTGCAACTTCAAGTTGCAACTTGTCTTCATTGTTCTTCAATAACTCAGAGGCCTATCCTTCCTGAGATTTTCCCACAGCTTTACGTTTCAGGAAAATCCCTTGAATGCACTCCTTGCGGCAACCCTTCAACTCCATCTAAGTGTTGAAACTCTTCAACTCTGCACACACCTGCAGCAACAATCCTTCAAAGCTCCACTCAGGCTCGTAACCCTGAGACTTTTACCTGGCCTGCGCACTTCTTGCACGGCTCATGTGCCCAACTGCACCTTTGGGATGAATGAGAACAAAATTTATCTCTATTTGAACCCCTCTGTCAACGCACTCCTTGCAGACACTTCAACTGCACTCCTTGCAGGAATCTCTGGCTCAAATAGAGAAACAATTGAAACTCATTCCTTCACCCTCTCAAACTTCAATTCATACATGAAATCATATACACATTATCTAAAAGCAAATGTATAACAGGAAGCAAACATTCATGAGCATATCAACATCAAATACACAGACAACAACACAAACCATGAATTTGAATCAGAACTCTTCTATTAATTCAAATGTCTATACATGGGTGTTCTTTACACAGTTCCCTGCTTCTTCTTGATCCAATTTGCTTCTGAATAATCTTACAATGCAAAAATGAGGGTGTCTATATCCGTTCTCCCTCCTTCTTTCTAAAAATGGTCTAATCTATGAATTAAAATCCTATCTACCTGCATTAACTATAATATATGCCAGTTATCTACGAAAGGATGAGAGCTATCCTCTCAAGGTCCATTTCAATATACAAGTGCGGCTCATTAAATTTTCCCATTAATGTTCGCGCAACAGTTTCAAGGTAAAATTCAAAAATAAATTGTGTTGGCTTGTCCAACTGTCTTCTGCTTCCGCGCTAGCTCACTTGACATGTGGGCGATGCTCATGCATCACACTACATGCTCCAAGGGTGCCACTCGCCTCTTTCCATTTTTCTTGTGCGACATGCCCTTCAGGATGCACCACGTGCTCCAAGGGTGCCACTCGCCTCTTGACTGACTTGGTAGACATAAAAAACCTTTGGAGTCAATAATCTGCTAGGTGATCTTGTGGGAGACTAAGGGCCTCTAAGGAATAAGGCCCTTGCCTTATTGCGCACCCCTTAGAATCATCGTGAACAACTGTCGCAATTATCCCTCACGACATCGTGGGTCTCCTCGAACTAGGTAATCGTTAACCTACAGTTCAAGCCACGGTTGGAGTACTAGTAAGCTATGGCAGGGTTGTTGTCCACACCTCTCCCTCAACATCTCTAGTAGTCATGCATGACCCCTCTACTCCACATGTGATTCTGGTCGACAAGCTATCATCAATCTGCATCATCAACGAATCATGTCAAAAATATATCCATAATCATAGCATCTAATCAGATGCACTAATATCTCATATAAAACAATCAAACCCCAATAGTTCACTCCTGGACTCAATCCAGATTCCAAGGGGTCCCATCGATGCCCTTGCATCCTCAAGGTCCAAAATCCTGCACACTCAATAAAACCGAGTCCATAGCACCTGTCTATGTCAATGTAGCAAAACAACATATCATCAACCCATAACGCCTCAGAATCATAAGTCAAATGGCCAAAAGTATATTAATCCAGATCAATTGCAAGCAAGTGTCCTCAAAGAATAAGTTTTTTCAGTGCGCGCAAGAGCAGGATGTTACAAAAATCGCTTACTTATATTAAAGCAAATTTTAATTTTACATATTAAAAAAGGTTAGATCATGGTTTTATTTCAATTTTTATTTCAAAGTTTATTTTTATTTCACATTTACTTGAATAAATATATTGAAAGATCGAAAAGAAACCAAGGATGAACATAACCAGTTTAGTGTTGGACTATCATTTCATTATGAATTTTCAATAAAGAAACCAAGGATGAACATAACAAATTTAGTTCTGGACTGTCATTTCAATGTGAATTTT
>JZKD02S2040727.1:37520-54822 GCA_000966675.3 Picea glauca
TTATATTATTGAATATCTACAATATCTCTGTGCATTTCTTTATTATATCTCCGCTCTCATTTCGTGCCGAAAATAATCCGGATAAGTCATGACCATGGACTCTGAGTTTCTTTTTATGTTTTCACTCTCATAAGAAGCTCTCACATATTTTTAATACACAATATTGTTTGCTATTTTTTCCATTATAATAGTATTAATAGGAGGCAATTGAGAAGTTTGAAACCTAACTTGGGCAACCCTCTAGTCGTCAACCCTCATCTATGAGTGTTGTTTGGGGTAAGGGGATCCAAATTGGGAAACTATAATTTGATGATTTGTTTGACTATTTTCAACCATATTTGCAAATCAAACAAAATTGAAATTATATGTTGTAGAAACTATAATTTGATGATTTGTTTGATTATTTTCAACCATATTTGCAAATCAAACAAAATTGAAATTATAAGTTGTAGAAACTATAATTTGACGATATGTTTGACTATTCAACCATATTTGAAAATCATACAAAATTGAAATTATAAGTTGTACTTGGCATAGTACAATGATTTTTATACAATGATGTTTATAAATAAAATGAAATAAAACATTTTTTATTTCAGCACATTATCATAAAACATAAATTAACCTTTTACGAGTTCATAAAAATTGAAATTATAAGCTATTGCCTATTTATAAATGAAAAATAAACAATATATTCCACCATCATAAACAATATAAGAGAAATAAAAGATGAAACAATAAGCAATATATTCCACCATCATAAACAATATAAGAGAAATCAAAGATGAAACAATAAATTTCTATTTTGAGTTCCATATATATATCATGAAAGTTTGAATAATTACACCGCCAAATACATAGATTCCACAACGATTCTAGGTTAATAACAAAAACCAAGAGGCTTGATTAAAACATTTAACTCCAAAATGATGGACTATAAGTTGTCACTTTAAGATAGAGTACTTCATACCTGCAAAAGAAAACATTTGTCAAATTTAAAATTTAAAAATTGAAAATAAAATATATCTAGAAATTTATAATAAAATGTACACATACAATTTTAGATAAATAAAACAAGTTGTGATTAAAGTAAAATTGACATAAATTTCAAGAGAGTTAAGTTATGTCTTCCAACATGCTCTTTTCCACCAAAGATAATGTAAACATATTTCCCACCAAATATAAAAAGAAAAACCAATAACACATATTAGCATATATATATTATTAGAAAATATTTTAAAGATATTTAACTAAATATTAAATAAGAAATAATAACATACCCAACCAGAGTTCCACAGATTTAAGATTATGCTTTATTTTTATACTTTTTTTAAACCAAACTTACATCACGAAGTTCCAAAAATTCCAAAATATTTACTCTACATATTAGGCATACATGATCTAAACAATGTAAAATCTTATCTAGAAAATTTTTAAAGAGCAAAATCGTGTTCTTGGTAACACATTTTAGTGTTTAGAGTTAGATAATACCCTAAAAATAAATATAGTTTTGTATGCAGAAAGTTCAAAAATCTTCATATACACATAGCATTTTAGATAAATAAAACAAGTTTTGATTAAAGGAAAATTGACATACATACCAAAAGATTTAAGTTCCATCTTCTAACATGCTGATTTCCATCAAATATAATGTAAACATATTTCCCACCAAATATAATGTAAACATCTGTAACAATAAAAACCAATAAAAAGAAAAACCAATAACACATATTAGCATATATATTTTATTAGCAAATATTTTGAATATATTTAACTAAATATTAGATAGGCAATAAGAAATAATAACATACCCAACCGGAGTTCCACAGATTTAAGATTATTGCTCTCTTTTTATTATACTTATTTTTCACTTTTTTTAAACCAGACTTACATCACGAAGTTCCAAAACTTCCAAAATAGTTACTCTCCATATTAAGCATACATGATCTAAATAATGTAAAATCTTATCTAGAAAAATTTTAAAGAGAAAAATTGTGTTCTTGGTAACCAATTTTAGTGTTCAGAGTTAGATAATACCCTGAAAATAAATATAGTTGTGTATGCAAAAAGTTCACACTTCTTCATATTAAATCATTCTTCCAATAAAATACTTATCTCCTCGTGGATAAAGTCATATATTCTTGAGGTTAAGTTCTCATGCCAAATTACCTTATTTACTCAGCATTAAAATACTTATCTCCTCTTCTGTAGTGGAATAAATGTTCTCATATAATCAAATTCTCTCAAATTCCCTTTCAAATTAAAGGACTCATAAATCTCCATATTAAGTCATCTTCCATGAAATTACTTACATCTATGAAAGTTCACAAATCTCCATTTTAAAAACCATTCTTCTATAAAATACTTATCTCCTCTTTCCACGGTGGAATAAATGTTCTCATATAATCTTTGATGTACATACAGAAAACAAAAATCTGCACATATATTAAGTCATTCTTCAAAAACCATTTAAATCTTTCATATTTCTACATGGGATGTATTCATATTACATATAATCAAATGCTCTTTGAAATATTCCTTCATCGATATCTAAACATAAGTGAGATCATGCATGGACGTAACTTATTTGTAAATCTACAAATGTTTGTTTTTGTGGTTAGTAAACAATTAATTAAGAGTTTGACAATACCCTAAGGAATTCACTTCATTGTATGCAGAAAACAAAAATCTCCATATTACGCCATTCTTGGACAAGAAGGAAAGGAATGCAATCAAAGAAAATTTAGAAACTTCCCCTTTTCTGATGTGGGATAGAGTATGTTCTCAAATAATCAAATCCTCAAGTTCAAAATTATGTCTTCATTGTGATCTAAACATAAATAATACTGAATGTACCATTTTAGACGACGATAAGCTTATATAGGAGTTCTATATGTTTCAAAATAATTGATCAAAGCGTTGAAAATTTATATAAACTCTAGTTGAGTAACTCTATGAATAGGAAATGCTAAACTAAAAAGTTGATCAAACAAAAATTTGAAAAAAGTAAAAAAAATAAGCATATTCAACAAAAATAAGCTTGAACACTTACATATAAAAGGCCCAACATAAAAGAAAATTAAAACTCATTAATGTGCAATGAACATACATTTAAAAACCATCATGAATAGACACATTCTTCCCAGGTATGGATGCATCCTCCTCAATCTCAATCTCCCACACTCCCTTCTCCACATTATGTCCAAGCACACTCTCAGGCACTCTCTTCTCCACATTTTCCTATAACACATTTCAAATTTCTACATTTGAAAATTAAATTTAAATTATTTTAACACATTAAATTGTAGTTTTAAATTTTGAAACATGTAATACTTGTGATGTGCCAACCTGAATATAAATAAATTATACCCACCATACACTAAGATTCAATAAATTATATATTGTTTAAGACATTTTTCTTTTAAATTAATAATTTAAATGACATTGCAATTTTCATATATAACTAAATTTGTTTTCAACATGCAATGATATATGTGAACTCCCACCCTCTTCAAACTCTCCCAATGAGAATTGGGACAAGCCTACCCAAGTAGTAGGAGATGGAATAGGGATCTATGAATAACACAACTAAGAATTAAATTTAGGATTCAATGTATTCACATTTATACAAAAAAATAAATGTCATGTTGTTGATTATTCAAAATATTGAAGATTTGGACAACTAAAGTGCTCATATGTGGATATTAGAAAATACATACTTGATTCAACCCATCCAAATTTAAACTCATGGAATCAGCTCCCCTATTTACTGGAGATTCATTTAACATATGACCAAACTACAATTAATGATGATAACAACTCAATTATTTCTAAAGATACAATGATATGTATCTATATCTAAAACTACAGGTAAACTATCCTCAAATGCATAAAAAATTTACTAACTACAACACATACCAATCTAATGTTCGGTTCATCATTCTGAATGAACACCTTCCAACCATTATGGAAAAAAATTTCATACTCCTTAAGATCTTCTACTGACATGGTATTTATCTCCTCATCTATTTTGAAAAAAAAATTGGCTCGAGAATTGGATTTCGCTCTCTGATGGTTCAAACCAACATCAACACCATAAAAAATCAATTCCAAGTTTTCCTTGTTTGCATTCCTAGCCTCCTTGCCAACCTCTGATGTAACTCGAAACTATGAATGTGAGGCAAATTCTACTGTTGGAAGAGATACTAAATTTCATGGAGGCCTCTACAATGTTGCATTTTGACATGCCCCATTTACGAACATATGCTCGTCCTTTACCAAGCCCATAATAATTGGACGATAGGCTAGTATAATCGTGGTGCATGTCCATGAAAATATTTTAATAAAAGTGTCTAGGAAGTTAATCTAAAACCTCATCATTCCATGACAACTTCCCATATGCTTCCAAAAATATACTATAAATAGGTCCTGCTATGTTAGGGTGCTTAAAATATTGCACCTTCAACATCTTTCACGTTTTCCCCTCTTTGAAATTGAACATATAAATTGCATCTTCTTTTGAAACTCTACTTTTTTCTACATCCCATTTATCAGGGCCCATCACCTTTGAATTTCGTCTCCTGATCAAATCAATAAAACTATCGGTCGTTGGCTCCATCTTTTGATATGCATCCATAAAGTTCTGCAGTGAATGCAAAACAATCTCCACGCTTTGCTTACTCTTCTGAGGGAGATCCAAGCTCCTCAAATCATTTTATCGCCTTCTTTTAACACCTGAGCATCACTCGAGGGTCATTTCTTCACTAATCCTTTCCCAAGGAATCTCATCACCAAAATTTGAGGGATAGGTGGACGTAGATGTGTAATATTATGTTTTTGGATAACGCCCCCTAAATCCTCCTTCACCCTCTTCACCATCATTGGAATCTTCATGATACCCACTCTCTCTTTCATTATATTCCCTCACATTAAACTCATCGTCTACACATAGACATTTGAAAGTAATTATAACATTTAACAAAACCATAATTTAACATAAAAATTTATAAAAAAAAACATATATAAAACACACACACACACACATAACATAAACATAAATAAAAAATAATAAAAAATACAAAAATATTACTAAACATATTTTTTTGTCATGATGTATTCCATACATTTTCCGGTATTGGAGTATTAATGTGCAAACTATCTAAGAAAGTCTCATTCATAGCACTATTTTGAGCACATTCTCGAGATGATCTATTCATAGATTCATTTGATAATCTCCTCCTTTGACTAGATTGTCGTTGGTCACTCAGAGACTCAGTCGAAGAAGGGGTTCCTCTTCTTCCTTCATTGGATAGACTAGAGCATTTACAAGGAATTTTTGGAGACTCTTTGTAACGATTCTCCCCATTACGACGACAAACCTCTTATAACAAGTGCAATTTTTTTTTATTTAGTTTTTTTTTAAAGTGTGTGCGCACGTGTACAAGGGAAACAAACACACTTGACTCCGTGTTGCCACCCGTCAACGAACAATACACAAACCACGATGAAAACCACAAGATGACACAAGATGCACAACAGGTAACTGCATGTATTAAACGACAATCAATCGACTATAAAAAGACTGACTTCCTGCCCATCCTACCCTGCAATGGTTAGGACCTCCAAGACACATAAACAACGCTCAAGCCCAGGTTCCCATCGATTTTAACCATTTAAGGTCTCAGGGCTGGGGAATGTTCTGAGGAACATGGAGGTGTCTACATCCTTCCCGACACAAACAGACCAAGCAATAAATTTTTTACAACCAAGTACAACAAAAGTTATTGAAGAACCACGTCCTCTACGGAAGGCCCAAGTCAGAAGAACACAGACAAATAATTAGCCATTAGTTAAGACTTAGCATTACCTATGACTCAAAAGCAACAAGTACAAATCAATCACTTCGTTTAAATTCCATTAGTAGACGAGTTACCAACCCAACCTTAAAAAGAAGTACATAGAATTAATTGCAACTTCCCCATTAACCAAATCATAATAATTTATTGTACTTAGTTTCAAGGACCTTACCCTTTACATGTTGTCAATAAAAATAATATAAAATAAACCTTACAATTAACTAACATATAATGAACTGAAATGGTCTTGCTTTAAAATACAATTATGTAAGGAGTGAACTGAGATGTTGTTGCTTTAAAATACCATTATGTAAGGAGATAGTGAGGGTTTTGGCTTTCCTAATTCTTAGTAAGCATATATTGAACTTATGAAAACCTTTGCATAATGATTTAGTTTAATTAATATTTATTATGGATATAAATCATATTTTTGAACTTTTATAAAGAATATGTTTGAACATGTATTTTTTTAATTGAAAAAAAATGGTAATTAGGGTAGATTTGAATCAACAACATCCTAAATAATACACTTTATAGCCGACTAATCTACATCCTTAAAGACATATGATTCAACATATTAAATTAAACCTTTTTTTTTTATATATATATACTTAAATTCAAACAGAAACAATTATAAAATAACATAAATATTTTATCCTACTTGAAAAAGAAAACATAAATATATAGTCCTTCCAAAGCCAAATTAAACTATTATTGAATTCATCATAAATTTCTTTTATTTTATTCAACTATATTTCTAATCAACGCAATCTATTATATAAACTCTTTTCTTACCTTAACCATGACAAAAGGCAAAAAAAAGATCACTCTGAAGTGTCTATCTATTTCTAAAATTGTCCAGTCCCAACCACTGGCCCTCATCTTTATCGAACCAAACCAAAAGGGAATACGAAAATGTTGCTAGAGCCACACAGTCTGTGAAGGAGGGCGGTATGGGGTGGACAACTGGAATGAACCTACCCCTTGGTTCTGCATTTCTAAACACCATACCCATAGCCAAAAATACAATTGTTGAACATTATCAGGCACAAGTAGGAAACTAACCATATCATTATTCGGCCATTCCTCAGATGCTCTAATTTCGAATGTTAATTGATATGTTCAACAAAATAAACAAAATATTACAAAAATTGATATTTCTTAATCCAGTCCTTTTAAAAAATTCAGATTAAATTTGAGAAATCTTACAGAAAACTATGATTTCTTAATCCATTTCTTTTATAAAATTTAGATTAAATTCGACTCTAGGATCTGACCCTGAGAAAATAATATATACACCACATAGGTCTCAAATAAAAAGGTCATATAGACTAGATGACTGTAATGCAGAAAGGGTTTTTAAAAAAAATACATAAACATAATCATNAAAAATAGTCATTAGAAAGATAATAAAATTCTTCACAAGTTTTGTTTTTACTGTAAAGTGAAATTCTAAATAAAAAAAATACTTTTGTATGCCGGAAGTTGAAGAAATTGTGAAAATACAATTTTTTTTCTCATAAAACAAGCAAAAGTGTAACCCATCTTCATGATTTTACCCTATCATAAGTCTATCAATCGAAAAAAAATGGAAATTGTTGGCACATATCATATGCGTCCTCCCAGGTCGCCGAGTGCAGACTATAATTTTCCCACTGGACCTTGACCTGATCTACCGTTCAACGTCGTAACTGTCGAACGCGATGATCTATGATGTGGACCGGCTCAGCCGTGAGAGCTCCCTCGTCTGATACCTGCAAGGAGCTCATGTCGATCACATGTGTAGGATCACTAATATAATGTCTCAAAACAGATACATGAAAAACATCTTGCATGCACCTCAAAGAATCAGGCAAGAATTCTTCCCAACGCTTTTGTTGGTCCATTACGTACATGCACAACATGTCCTCCAAGGTTTGGTTCATTCGTTTTGTCTGTCCGTCCCTCTCTGGGTGATATGTAGTACTAAAGTTAAGTTGGGTTCCCAAGGCCTCTTGGAAACTCGTCCAAAATCATCCAGTAAACATCGATCCTCGATCGGATATAATCCTCTTAGACACACCATGCAGCCTTACAATCCCACTGATGAAAACTCTAGCAATGTCAAGTGCCTGATACGTCATACGTACAGGAATAAAGTGAGAACTCTTCGTTAGAGTGGCTACTACTATGAAAATCGAGTCATGTCTCCTTGCCATCAGTGGAAATCCAACAACAAAATCCATCGAAATAACCTCCAATTTCAATTCTGGAATGGCATGTGGTTGAAGTAATCCTGTTGGGTGTCTATGTTCAGCCTTTACCTACTGACACTCTAGAAATATGGCCACATAATTGACTATGTCGACCTTCATTCCCTTCCAGAAGAATAAGGGTTTAAGGTCTACCCTCATATTCGTGACTCTCGGGTGAGCCTTGTAAAATGCTCTATGAGCCTCGCTCAGGATCAACATCCTCAACTCGTCGTTTGGTGGTATGTAAATCCAACTTCTAAACCTCAATAACCCATCGTTATCAAATGAAAATCCCTCATATCATGGTACCATCATTGTTTTTTGTCCGATAAAACCCTCGACCTCTTTGTACTAGTCGTCGTCACGCTGTAAAGTTAGAATATTTTCACATAGATTCATCTGAAGAGGCAACACTGAAAAGATGCGTGGCCTCCGACTCCAAGAATCCCCCACTTTGTTCACTATTTCCTCTATGTAAGTAATCTCAAAGTCGTATTCGCTAAGCAATTCTGACCAACTCCATTGTCCCGCGTTTAGGTCGCTTTGTGTAAAAATGTGTTGTAGTCCACAATCATCAGTCTTTAGTTCAAATTTCATTCCAAAAAGGTAGTGTTTCCAAACCTTCAAGGCATATAGTATGGATAATAACTCCAAATTGTGCATCGTGTATTTTTCCTCATGCCTTCTCAGTTTCCTTGAAATGTAAGAAATTACTCATCCGTCTTGCATCAAGACTCCGCCTAAACCTTCCTTGGATGCGTCTGTACATACCAAGAAGTTCGCGTCCATGTTAGGGACCTTTAGTATCGGCGCTATCATCAACAACTCTTTAGGCCTCCGAAATGCTTCCACGCATTTCTCGGTCCAAACAAACTTCTTATTTTTTTTCTCCAATTCTGTGATCGGATTTTCTATCTTCGAATATCCCTTGAAAAACCATCGATAGTATCCTTCTAAACCCATAAAGATATGCAATTCTGTGAAATTCGTCGGCATAGGCCATTCCATAATAGCCTCGACCTTGGCTAGATCCACGGCGATACCTTCACTAGAGATGAAATGCCCTAAGCAGTGAATCTTTGATTGATAAAAGGATCATTTGGACAACTTTTCATACAATTTGTGCTCTCGCAGACACTGTAGTACCAAGCACAAGTGCTCGTCATGTTCCTCCATCGTCCGAGAGTAGATCAAACTATCGTCAATGAACACTTGGACAAACTTTTCCAAGTACTCGCGGAACACCCCATTAATCAAACTCATAAATACTCCTGGGGTGTTTGTCAGTCCAAATGGTAAAACAGTAAACTCGTAATGTCCAAACCTCATATTAAAGACGGTCTTAGGGACGTCATCCTCCTTGATCTGCAACTGGTGATATCCTGATCGCAAATCGATCTTGGAGAACACTGTCACACCATTCATTTGATCGAATAGATCATCAATTCTCGGCAATGGATATTGATTCTTGATCGTAGCCTTGTTCAGTTGACGGTAGTCAATGCAAAGCCTCCATGATCCATCCTTCTTTCGTATGAAAATAACAGGTGCACCCCACGGTGACATGCTAGGACGTATCATTCCTAGGTCTAGCAACTCCTTCAGTTGCATTTTCAACTCTTGTAACTCTGGGGTGGACATCCGATAAGGCATTCTTGCTATCGGTTCAGTCCCTGGTTTTAGGTCTATGGTAAACTCCAACTCTCTCTTCAGTGCAATCTCAGGTAACTCCTCCAGAAATATGTCCGCAAAATATCTCACCACCGAAGGTGTTCTAGACCTTCTGCTACTCCCTTCTCGTTTAACACAAGGATCACATAAAGCTTGCACCCCTTGTGCATACTCTTCTGTAGTTGTAAGGAAGAGACGAATCTTAGGGAAACTCCCTGGTTCCGGCCTACAATCACATGCCTCTATCCCTTGTCATCAACCAAGCTCAACCGTTTTGTCTTACAGTTGAGTATCACCTCATGCAATTCCAACCANATTTTCCCACTGGACCTTGACCTGATCTACCGTTCAACGTCGTAACTGTCGAGCGCGATGATCTATGATGTGGACCGGCTCAGCCATGAGAGCTCCCTCGTCCGATACCTGCAAGGATCTCATGTCGATCACATGTGTAGGATCACTAATATAATGTCTCAAAACAGATACATGAAAAACATCTTGCATACACCTCAAAGAATCAGGCAAGAATTCTTCCCAATGCTTTTGTTGGTCCATTACGTACATGCGCAACATGTCCTCCAAGGTTTGGTTCATTCGTTTTGTCTGTCCGTCCCTCTCTGGGTGATACGCAGTACTAAAGTTAAGTTGGGTTCCCAAGGCCTCTTGGAAACTCGTCCAAAATCATCTAGTAAACATCAATCCTCGATCGGATATAATCCTCTTAGGCACACCATGCAGCCTTACAATCTCACTGATGAAAACTCTAGCAATGTCAAGTGCTTGATACGTCATACGTACAGGAATAAAGTGAGCACTCTTCGTTAGAGTGTCTACTACTATGAAAATCGAGTCATGTCTCCTTGCCGTCAGTGGAAATCCAACAACAAAATCCATCGAAATAACCTCCCATTTCAATTCTGGAATGGCATGTGGTTGAAGTAATCCTGTTGGGTGTCTATGTTCAGCCTTTACTTGCTGACACTCTAGAAATCTGGCCACATAGTTGACTATGTCGACCTTCATTCCCTTCCAGAAGAATAAGGGTTTAAGGTCTACCCTCATATTCGTGACTCTCGGGTGAGCCATGTAAAATGCTCTATGAGCCTCGCTCAGGATCAACATCCTCAACTCGTCGTTTGGTGGTACGTAAATCCAACTTCTAAACCTCAATAACCCATCGTTATCAAATGAAAATCCCTCATATCGTGGTACCATCATTGTTTTTTGTCTGATAAAACCCTCGACCTATTTGTACTAGTCGTCGTCACGCTGTAAAGTTAGAATATTTTCACATAGATTCATCTGAAGAGGCAACACCGAAAAGATGCATGGCCTCCGACTCAAGGAATCCCCCACTTGGTTCACTATTTCCTCTATGTAAGTAATCTCAAAGTCGTATTCACTAAGAAATTCTGACAAACTCCATTGTCCCGTGTTTAGGTCGCTTTGTGTAAAAATGTGTTGTAGTCCACAATCATCGGTCTTTAGTTCAAATTTCATTCCAAAAAGGTAGTGTTTCCAAACCTTCAAGGCATATACTATGGATAATAACTCCAAATTGTGCATCGTGTAGTTTTCCTCATGCCTTCTCAGTTTCCTTGAAATGTAAGCAATTACTCATCCATCTTGCATCAAGACTCCGCCTAAACCTTCCTTGGATGCGTCTGTACATACCAAGAAGTCCGCGTCCATGTTATGGACCTTTAGTATCGGCGCTATCATCAACAACTCTTTAAGCCTCCGAAATGCTTCCACGCATTTCTCGGTCCAAACAAACTTCTTATTTTTTTTCTCCAATTCTGTGATCGGATTTTCTATCTTCGAAAATCCCTTGACAAACCGTCGATAGTATCCTTCTAAACCCATAAAGATATGCACTTCTGTGACATTCCTCGGCATAGGCCATTCCATAATAGCCTCGACCTTGGCTAGATCCACGACGATACCTTCACTAGAGATGAAATTCCCTAAGCAGTGAATCTTTGATTGATAAAAGGATCATTTGGACAACTTTTCATACAATTTGTGCTCTCACAGACACTGTAGTACCAAGCGCAAGTGCTCGTCATGTGCCTCCATCGTCCGAGAGTAGATCAAAATATCGTCAATGAACACTTGGACGAACTTTTCCAAGTACTCGCGGAACACCCCATTCATCAAACTCATAAATACTCCTGGGGTGTTTGTCAGTCCAAATGGTAAAACAGTAAACTCGTAATGTCCAAACCTCATCTTAAAGACGGTCTTAGGGACATCATCCTCCTTGATATGCAACTGGTGATATCCTGATCGCAAATTGATCTTGGAGAACACTGTCACACCATTCATTTGATCGAATAGATCATCAATTCTCGGCAATGGATATTGATTCTTGATCGTAGCCTTGTTCAGTTGACGGTAGTCAATGCAAAGCCTCCATGATCCATCCTTCTTTCGTATGAAAATAACAGGTGCACCCCACGGTGACATGCTAGGACGTATCATTCCTAGGTCTAGCAACTCCTTCAGTTGCATTTTCAACTCTTGTAACTCTGGGGTGGACATCCGATAAGGCATTCTTGCTATCGGTTCAGTCCCTGGTTTTAGGTCTATGGTAAACTCCAACTCTCTCTTCAGTGCAATCTCAGGTAACTCCTCCAGAAATATGTCCGCAAAATATCTCACCACCGAAGGTGTTCTAGACCTTCTGCTACTCCCTTCTCGTTTAACACAAGGATCACATAAAGCTTGCACCCCTTGTGCATACTCTTCTGTAGTTGTAAGGAAGAGACGAATCTTAGGGAAACTCCCTGGTTCCGGCCTACAATCACATGCCTCTATCCCTTGTCATCAACCAAGCTCAACCGTTTTGTCTTACAGTTGAGTATCACCTCATGCAATTCCAACCAGTCCATACCAATTACGACATCATAAGATCCTAAGATCATGACGTACAAGTTGGCCCTCATGACAAACTCTCCTGGGTTAAGGGCACAACCCATAACCTTTCCTCCAACCTTTTGTTTGGCTCCTGAGGCCATATCCATGAAGCTAAACTCATATTGTTCGACTGCCTTTACCTTAATCCTTTTTAGCGATGCAAAAGAAATGAAACTCTCAATAGCACCGGGATCTATCAAAATTCTAAGGGTCTGGTCAGCGACAGTACCTGTCATCTCGAGCACAGTCGACTAATGCTCTGCTTGGCATTTATTCATCGCTGCATGAATCCGATGGGCCTTGCCCATATCTCCCACTATAGTGGGTCTGGTTGATCCGGACACTCTAGTCCTCTCCACAGGATAGTTGCGCTGGTAGTGTGGCTCCCCACATGTCCAACACCCCTTATTTGGCCCAGTAGTCCTGGTACCTGAAGTAGAATGTGACGGCCCACCAGCCTGGAACCCTAGTCTGTGCTGTTGAATAGGCCTAAACTATTGCTACTATGGGCGACACTGTTGCTGATGTTGTGGTCCCCTATAAGGTGTTTGTTGTTGATGTGGCGGTCATCGGGGTGTGGTGAAAGTGGATCCCCTCTGGAAGCCACAATATCCCAGTGTATGTCTCGCTGGTGTATGGCACTGCTATGTTCCAGATGATACCTGCCCTGTTGGTCTCACTAGAGTCCTGGTCTGACGCCCACTGATAAGCTCCTCCTCTGCTATGAGGGCCTTCTGGACAACATTGTGCAAGGTTTGAGGCATCAAAATCCTAACCTTTGCACACAGGCTTCCGTTAAGGCTGAACATGAACCGGTTGACCTTAAGTTTCTCTGTGTTAAGGTGTGGAGAATACCAGAGCATCTCTATAAAACGTGCCTCGTACTCGGGCACTATACGACCTCCCTGTCACAAGGCGTTGAACTCATTGAGCTGACGCTCAATGAATTCCTCTGAAAGGTACCTCTCTCAGAATCATTCCTCGAACAGTTCCCATGACACATATTCAACGGCCATGTTCAGTTGTAGCAGGAGTGTCTTCCACCATATAAGAGTGCTCCCATTCAGTTGAAAGAATGCCATCTGGACCTTCATGTTGGAGGTATAATCGTGAAGTGCGAAGCACATCGCCATGTTCTCCAACCATGCCTCGGTGGCTGTACCGTCCGGGGCACCAAAGAACTTGGGAAATCTGACCTTCTCGAGTTCATGGTGAATGCTACTACTCACGGCCAGTGCGCGTGGTGGAACCTTAGTGGGTGTCAGTGCCTTGGCCTCATCTCTGTCCAAACGGCTGATCAATTCTTCGAACATGTGCTGAAAGGATCTCATCATCCCGACTATGTCACCAACTATTATCTGCTCCTATCCGAGAACCTGCTCGTCTCCATGGGGGTTAGGCCCCTCAAGTGTGGATGCTACTAGAGGCGTCGCGCCTCCTCCCCTCGCACCCCGTCGTCTGCCTCCACGATGTCCTCTAACCATGATCACCTGCACACACACAATCAACTCGATCAACAACAGTATAATCAAATCAGGTCAACGAAAGCCGAAGCGATCCCAAGTAGTGGGTTGAACCCACTCTGATACCATATGTAACGACTCTCCTCATTACGACGACAAACCTCTTATAACAAGTGCAATTTTTTTTATTTTTTATTTTTTTAAAGTGTGTGTGCGCATGTACAAGGGAAACAAACACATTTGAATCTGAGTCGCCACCCATCGATGAACAAGACACAAACCACGATGAACACCACAAGATGACCTAAGACGCACAACAAGTAACTGCATGCATTAAACGACAATCAGTTGACTATAAAAAGACTGACTTCCCGCCTGCCCTACCCTGCAATGGTTAGGACCTCCAAGACACATAAGAAATGCTCAAGCCTAGGTTCCCATCGATTTTAACCATTTAAGGTCTCATGGTTGGTGACTGTTCTAAGGAACATGGAGGTGTCTGCATCCCTCTCGACACAAACATACCAAGCAACAAATTGTTTACAACCAAGTACTACAAAAGTTATCGAACGACCATGTCCTCTACGGAAGGCGCAAGTCAGAAGGACACAGACAAATAATCAGCCATTAGTTAATACTTAGCATTACCTATGACTCAAAAGCAACAAGTATAGATCAATCACTTCATTTAAATTCCATTAGTAGACGAGTTACCAACCCAACCTTAAAAAGAAGTACATATAATTAATTGCAACTTCCCCATTAACCAAATCATAATAATTTATTGTACTTAGTTTCAAGGACCTTACCCTTTGCATGTTGTCAATAAAAATTAAGTTAAATTAACCTTACAATTAACTAACATATAATGAACTCAAATGGTGTTGCTTTAAAATACAATTATGTAAGGAGTGAACTGAGATGGTGTTGCTTTAAAATACCATTATGTAAGGAGTTAGTGAGGGTTTTCGCTTTCCTAAGTCTTAGTAAGCATATATTGAACTTATGAAAACCTTTGCATAATTATTTAGTTTAAATAATATTTATTATGGATATAAATCATATTTTTGAACTTTTATAAAGAATATGTTTGAACATATATATTTTTAATTGAAAAAAATGGTAATTAGGGAAGATTTGAATCAACAACATCCTAAATAATACCTTAATAATACACTTTATAGCCAACTAATCTACATCCTTAAATACATATGATTCAACATATTAAATTAAATGTTTTTTTTTTATATATACTTAAATTCAAACAGAAACAATTATAAAATAACATAAATATGTTATCCTACTTGAAAAAGAAAACATAAATATATAGGCCTTCCAAAGGCAAATTAAATTATTATTGAATTCATCATAAATTGCTTTTCTTTTCTTCAACTATATTTCTAATAAACACAATCTATTATATAAACTCTTTTCTTACCTTAACCATGACAAAAGGAAAAAAAAAAAGATCACTCCGAAGTGTCTATCTATTTCTAAAATCATCCAGTCCCAACCACTGGCCTTCATCTTTATCGAACCAAACCAAAAGGGAATACGAAAATGTTGTTGGAGCTACATAGTCTGTGAAGGAGGACGGTCTGGGTGGACGACTAGAATGAACCTGCCCCTTGGTTCAACATTTCTAAACACCATACCCATAGCCAAAAATATAATTGTTGAACGCTATCAGGGGCAACTAGGAAACTGACCATATCACTACTCGTCCATTCCTCAGATGCTCTAATTTCGATTGTTAATTGAGATATTCAACAACATAAACAAAATATTACAAAAACTGATATTTCTTAATCCATTCCTTTTAAAAAATTCAGATTAAATACGAGAAATCTTACAGAAAACTATGATTTCTTAATCCAGTTCTTTTATAAAATTTGGATTAAATTCGACTCTAGGCTCTGACCCTGAGAAAATAATATATACACCACATAGGTCTCAAATAAAAAGGTCATATAGACTGGATGACTGTAATTCAGAAAGGATTTTTAAAAAAAATACATAAACATAATCATGGAATTCTTTTGGATATCCAGGCAATGTAATCGGCTTTGTGCTAATAATATGGTTATTTGGGGTTAAGATATTCTGATATAGATATAAATCTTTGTTGGAATCTTAAACATGAGAGTCTTTGGACAATGCTTAACTGTATAACATGAAATGGTTATTTAGTCTTACTCCAGGTAATCGCTACAGCTCAAGGCGCCCCTGGAGGAATATCGCAGTGATAAGTGTTGGCGCGAAGGGCGAGGTGATGCACCAGATTTATTGCAAGTAGTGCGCCACCGTTCACGGGTCTGGAGGTAAAATAACTTCTAACCATAAACAACTCTATGAGGGCAGGCCCCAGCTAATGGAGCGTTGTAATCTAGGAGTAAGAATGTTAAGTCTATAATCAAAATTTCAACTCTTAAACTATAAGGAGCAAGCTACTCAACCACACAAAATAGAAGTGTATGCAACGCCTCAAACAAGATATGCCCAGACATTCATATGGTGCCTTTCAAGAAGTTTCATAATGTGACTATATCGTGCTAACTACAACTCAACAGTCCCACCTCAATAAGGAGATCCGATCTGGATGTATCATCCATTTACCACTCTCGTTGGATGTACACAGAGGGCTCTTTTTCAGAACAGTAATGACCCAATCCTTAAGGTTCGTGGAGCCTTAGTTACATAAGGGAGTACGCCCTCATATTCCTTTTAAAAAACACGGAGAGCCTATCGCCAACAATCCACAGCATGCAAAAAAATGAATTCGCCAAGGACCAAATTTCAATAACCATAAACCAAAAGAATTTTTCTAGAAACCATAACACTGAACCATATACAAAAACGAAATGGCCAAAAGGGAGTTTTCTTCAGTAAGAATTTACAAGGCAATTTTCCAGAACAATTTATAGTAAGAATTTACCACCCGAATTTTACCAGAAAGGATGTTTTCAACATGACATTACACCGTGAGTTTCATCGTTCAGGGGATGGAGATGCAAGGCTAGAGTTTACTCAGAATTTACACAGTAAATTTTACAGCAATGATAAATACCCAAAATTTCTCCATGATACCCATCAAGGAACGAATTCAATTTTTCTTTATCTATTTAATTAACAGAGGTAAATAAATTTATTGACAGAGGTA
>JZKD02S2040738.1:25907-36543 GCA_000966675.3 Picea glauca
AGTACTTTAATATATGGTTTATGTCGAGTGAACCCTCACCATCTCCTAACATTGTTCCCCCTACTTTTTCACCAGGGGGAAACCACATAAACACCGTCACCGATATCACTCCTCATGAGGGGTAGAGTGATCCTCTATTGTCGAGTGCCCTTAATTTAAGTTTCCCTGATATTATCAATGGATGAATGTTTCATGCTGTCAGGGTTGATCTCTTTTGGTGTCAACCACTCTGTGATCTCTGATGTGTCTAATAATGGTGGGAAGTATGGCCTAAGGAGATCCACATTGAACATGGGGTGCAGGCAAAGGAAGGGGGGAATAATTAGCTCAAAAGAGTGTCACCCATGTTCTTGTTGATGTTGTAAGCTCAATAGAGAAGTGGACAAACCTTGTGATGGGGTTATGTAAGGTGCTCTTTCTACAAATGAAACCAGACCTTATCTCCCACCTAAAACTTGTGCGGCACCTGATGTTGATCATGGAGTTGTTCGTACTTAGCATTGGATTTATATAAATATCATGGACATGTTTTCGAATGTACTAAATTCATTGAATAAACTTAGTGTCTTTGTCAGCCTTAGATTGAGAATGGGATGATTATTTCTATGTGGATGCAAGGGGTAGTGCGACATCAATGGGATCCAATGGTTGATATACCAACCCCACCTGAAAGGGAATGTGGTCGGTTGAGCTATGAAGGTCTCTATTGTAGTTATGTTGAACATAGGTGAGACTCTCATCCCATGTGCGTGAAGTTTTGGAGTTGTACATGTGTAATATATGCACGGTCATTCTATTGACGACCTATATATCACCACCAGTTTAGGATGGATTTGGTGAGCTTGGTTTCCAATATCACCAAATAAATCATAAAGGCCTTTTAAACATAAATCATAAATGAGAAAAACCTAAACATCCAAAAACCTAACCCTATGAGATGAAGCACCAAAATCCATGTGGGCCTCGATGGGGTAAGTTGGTACATCAACTTCCCGGGTTCGTAACTTTTCCACGCGATCTTTGTTTAAGGTGCATGATAGCTCCTTGGAAAGAACTATCCAAGGAATACACATGTTGTCATCACACTCTATCTAAATCCTATTGTGTGACTGTGTCATGCCCAAAAAAACGTTGTTTAGGGCCTCAAAACAACCTTGAAAGTTTAGGACCTGAAAAAATAGGAAAAAATGCCAAAATGAAATTTTTTCTTTGAGCTAGTGGAATAGGTGGGTGGCCATCGATATCCACCTATATTAGATATGCAACTATTATATGACCATATAGATAAATAAATGAATATTGAGAAGGAAAGAACTTTGAATTTTTTTCTAAAAAGTTGTTTAGAGATAATGAAGGATGAGTCTACTTTGAGTATGCTACTCAAAATGATCGATTGTTTCACCTAAGAGAAAGAGATACCTTTCACACACAAATAATTTAACTATATTCACTGCAAGAAAAGAACGAATAGGGAGATTTGACTCAATGCGAGATAGGAGACTACAACATGGACAATATTATTTTGCATCTAGGTTATGATGTGAATATCATTCCAAAGCATACCTAGGAAATGATGGCTAAGATGAACTTGATATGGTTGCCCATTCAGTTGAGGTTATCAAATCATCATAATATTGTCCCAATTGGAAGGATGACATGGGTAAGTGTTAGTATTGATGGAGTGCATAACTCGACCAGTTTTGAAGTGATCAAGATAGTGGATGGGAGCACCCCTTACCCAACACTACTTGGACTTGATTGGGCCTTTGACAACCAGAAAATCATTGATATGAAGAGGAGATAGATTATATTTGAAGTAAAATACTTGAAGGTTACTACATTGTTGGATCCTACTTAAGGAACAATATATGTAGAACTAGTAAAAGGAAAACAACTTGATAACATGTATAATATGACCACGTAGATGGATGAGTATGTGAATCCTACAACTAATGGTGTACTTAGTTGGATAATTATTAGTTCATGCACATCATATTTAGAAGAATCTTTGGAGAATTGGTAGTAGATATTCAATGAAGTCTCTACAAGGAAATGCGCTCAGATTACCTACGCATTATGATGGATTGGAACTGAGGTATGTGATCCTCCAAGGTATGACGAACTAACCGATGTAGCTTATTTTATAATAGAATTTGAATTGAAAATATCACATCAGCATAGATTAATATATTTATACATCATGTTGAAAGAGACCCCAACAAGATGGCGAGTTGTGCATAAGGATGAAATAAGATATTGGAAGCAATGCAAAAGGTTATTACAGGCTCGGTTTGGGATAGAGAATGAAGATACTATGCAGAAGTATACATGATTGAGTTATCCAATGGAGCATGTTACATAGTGCATCACGACATGGAGTAAAGTACCTAGGAAATAATAGACACACTTATTTATACACACCTTGGACACAATCCTGAAGAATTGGTATTTAGAATTGGAAGTGCACAAAGAAATTGTAGATTGGGAATAATTCACTCGTAATTTTAAGGTAAATTTTAGTTTTGAATATAATACCCCTTCAGTAGACACAACTTTGCAGGTTATCAAGGACAATATTTTTACGTAAGAATACTTGATATAACTAGTACCTATATGTAGTGTGCATAGATCTTCTATGATGGCCCAAGAAGTTTTGGAGTTTTGTAATGTTACTGAAGAAGACCAAGAGGATGAAGATCCAACACATGTGTAAATACCTAAAACTGAAGGAGAACGAACAGTAGAAGGTTTAGAGATTGAATAGACAGTATATGCAAATCCATTGAGAATGCGCAAAGTAAATATCGGTACCCAAGTTTGCAAACATAGGAGACTATTGCAATGACGAAACTATTAAGAAGATTGTTGATTTACTATGTGAATATCATGACCTATTTTTGACTATGTTTTTAGAGATGAAAGGGATTATTGGGGAGTTAAGAGAGATGAAGATCCCCTTGAATCCATATGTTAATCCAGTGAATAAGAGACCATACAGATTGAACCCAGTGTATAAGAAAAAGGTGAAAGAAGAGATAGATAGGATGTTGGAAGCTAGAATTATTAAACATGTCGCAGAATCAGAGTGGATTATTCCAATGGTAGTTCAGGATAAGTAGATAGGAGGGATCAAAATTTTTGTAAATCTGAGTAAATTGAATGATGCTTGATTACATGATCTATTTCCAACTCCATTTACAAATGAAGTGTTGGACAATGTAGAAGGACATGACACTTATTCATTCACTGATGGATTTGCAGGGTATCATCAGATCAAGATTGCGTAGGAAGATAGATATAAGGATACATTTGTGATAGATTGGGGGTGTTAGCAATACACAATGATTCCTTTTGGATTAAAGAATGCACCGACAGTATTCTCTAGAGTGATTTTAGCATCATTTAAGGAATTCAATCATAAGTTCTTAGAAGTATACTTAGATGATTGGACATTGTTTATCTTGTTGAAAGATCATGTTAATACTTTTTTATTCATGTTGGATAGGTGTAGGAAGTTTTAGATATATTTGAATTTGAAGAATTTCATTTTATGTGCATCGTTTGATATCTTACTAGGCCATGTAGTGTGTAAGAAATGGCTATTGGTGGATCCCGCGAAGATTGTTGTAATTGTTTATTTACCACCGCCTACATTAGTGTGAAAGTTATGAGTAAGGTTGGGTCATACAAGGTATTACAGGAAGTTCATTAGGGGATATGAGTAGTTCACAGCCTCGATGGAAAGATTACTAAATAAGGAGAACAAGTTTCAATGGAAGGAGGAATTTCAAAAACTTTTAGATACTTTGAAGAAAAAATTAGTTACTATGTCAATTTTGATATTTCCAAATTGGAAGAAGGAGTT
The DNA here is from genome assembly GCA_000966675.3 of Picea glauca. NCBI lineage: Eukaryota > Viridiplantae > Streptophyta > Pinopsida > Pinales > Pinaceae > Picea > Picea glauca. The sequence continues at coordinate 29,773 of JZKD02S2040738.1, forward strand.
TCATGTTCACGTAGATGCATCCTCTGTAGCATTAGGAATTGTTCTAGCTCATCCAGGAGAAGGATATATAGATCATTCCATTGCATTTTCAAGCGGAAAGTTATCAACTACATAATAGAACTATACTGCTACAAAATGTGAAGGATTAGCAATGGTGTATGCATTGCAGAAGTTTAGAAATTATTTGTTAGGTTTACACTTTAATATGTATACAGATAATTATGCGATGAGATGCCTAGTCAATAAGCCAATGTTGGGGGGGAGAATATGTAGATGGTTATTATTGTTTTAGGAATATGACTTTGAGGTAATTTTGAAACCAGGGAAATTTAATTCATGACTTGATCACTTATCACGCATACTATCAGGCAAAGACATAGAAAATTTGGATGAAATTCTTCCAAATGCACACTTATTTGCAGTAAAAATGGTTGATGACTATTTTACAAATATAGTCCAGTTCTTGAGCATAGGAGAAGCCCCACCCAAATTTACAGTTGCACAGAAAAAGAAGTTAGTAGTGAATGCAATAGACTATCAACTTATAATAGGGAATTATTATTAGTTAGGCGCATATGGTATTATCCGACGTTGTGTATTAACGTGTGAAAGACATATGATATTATCATAGGGGAATGAAGGATTTGTGGGAGGCCATTATGCAAGGAAAGCAATATCTCAGAATATTTTTCGTGCAGGACTATGGTGGCCCACCCTTCATAAGGATGAAAAATAATTATGTCATAAGTATGATCTGTTTCAAAGACTTGGGAAACCTTCCAGGATAGATGAGATTTCGTTACTAATGCAAGTGACATTACAGTATTTTGATAAATAGGTTGTTTATTTTTTTGGACTGATTGATCCACCAACAAAGAGGTCAGGATCCAGATACATCATTACTGCTACAGATTACTTGACCACATGGGATTAAGCAAAACCAATCAGATATTGCAGTGTAGAGACAGTTGCACAATTTTGTTTGAATCTGTAGTTACAAGGTTTGGATGCCCCATAATAATTGTGAGTGATCATGGAACTCATTTTCTGAATAAGACGATTTCATCTTTGATAGAGGAGTTTCAAATTCATCATCATAAGAGCACACTATATCATCCTCGAGAAAATGGAATAGTGGAAGCATTCAATAAGATATTAGAGCATGCAATGATGAAGGTATGTAATGTAATTCAAGATGATTGGGACTTGAGGATCCCAACAATGTTATGGGCATATAGGACTAAAAGTAAGAAGTTTATAGGATATACACCATTCAAATTAGTGTATGGCTAGGAAGCAATTATGCCTATAGAATTTATTATTCCGAATATATGCATTTCCACGTTGATAGAGCTTACAGATTCTAGCATAGTAGAGAAGAGACTGTTAAAGCTAGTAGAGCTGGAAGAAGACCATTTTGTCAGAGGATTTCATCAGCAAGTTCAGAAAGCACGCAAGAAAGCATGGCATCAATGATACATTAAATAGAAGAAGTTCTAGATAGGAAACTTATTTTTTCTTTATGAAAACAAGTATTTGCAACACCTTGGAAAGTTTCATATGCATTGGTTGGGTCCATATGTGATCATATTTGTGATATAAGTAGGTGTTTTTTAGTTGGAAAAACTGAATGGGGAAGTTGTGCAAGGATTGGTTAATGGTAGTCGGTTGAAACTGTATAGGGACAACCGTGCTTCCATGCACTAGTCTGAGTGAACAGTATGTGTACCATAGTATTTGTATTATAGTGTATTATAGAAGAAAATGAAAAGTAAAAGAAGAAAAGAAATAAAAGTGTTGGAGTTAAGAGACAGAAGATTGAAGTTATGCATAAGGTATTGTTCAAACTAAGCAAGGAGAGAAACCAGAAAATTTTACATAGATGTAGAAAAGAGGAAGAAATAGTTGTTTAGGAAGGAGGATGGACTCGCAAAAAAAATATGTGTTGAAGGAGGGAAATGCATTAAATAACAGACATTATGGGACAATCATTTAAGAGTAAACATGATGATGAGTTAGTGAATCCACATAATCATAAATGAAAAAATGTAAAGAATATTTTAACATGATGGAAAATCTAGTGTATACTCCACCAGAGGATATGAAGTTAATGAATAATTATGGAAAGGATTGAATTTGAATCCAAGTGGATCATACTACAAGTTTGGGCACAAAGAAGAGAGGAAACAACTGGAAACAAGATATAAAATCATAGGAAGGGCCAACAGGGAAAGGTTATTATTGTTCGAGCATTTAATAGAGATAAAATGAGCCAAGTGAATTTAATAGAGCCAAGAAAGAAATTTGCAGATGTGATTAAGTTGCAGAGAATAATGGTGCCACCGAAGGCAGGATAAGCTTCATAAAAACAAAAGAAACAATGCAGTAAGAAAACATCAGCATAGGAAAAAGTCCCAATGGAGGAAGAAGCATATCCAAGTTTGGAAAAATTCCCCAAAACAGGAAGGAAGTGAGGTTGTAAATGATGCAGAAAGAGATACAAGAACCAAATAAGGATCAAGAAGAATAATGGGAACACGAAGAAAAAGGAAAGAGAATTTTTAGCATAGTAAGAACCTAGGTATTGCAACATTTATGAAACTTGTGAAACAAGAAAACCATCTACCTAGATTTAAGGATAAATTTAACATGGAGTTCCACACTTATTTGACTCTATTACTACTCAAGACGAATGCCTTAATTTAGCATTACTGCAGAGACAACAGAGGGAATTTTGCAGCAACAAAACCCAAGTAAAGGAAAAGGTTGTGACTGCAAGAGAAACGTTCCATAAGTTCATGGAGATGTGGAAGAAGGATTGAAGTGGCTCGGAATGAGCCACATGTGAGTGTTGGGGGCATGTTGGAGAAGGAAATTTTGGGACCAATTTTAGGAATCATGTAGGAGAAAACTATGTGACAAGTCAGCTAAGGAGCAATGCACATAGAAGAAAGGAAAATAGTTAGCACATTTTCAAGGGTCAACGCACGCAAAAGGAGGAAGTTATTTAGGCCTTTTGTTCCATTTTATAATGGATAAGACCTAATGTCAATGTATAAATATGTATGGGTTTTGGGTAGAAAGAAGGTTTTTTGTGGAATATTTTTATAAGATTGGAGAATCATAGTGTGCAGATTTTCACAATTTGTCATAATATTGTAGTTAGACTTCTGGATGTAAACTTTGTGTGGATTTTAGGAAACGTCCAATGTTTCGAGTGGAAAATCTACCCATCATTAGGGACACTCCACTCTCAACCTCAATAGTCCCTGATGATGGGTGGAGTGTCCACTCGAAACATAGGAAATTTCATAAAATCCACAAAGAGTTTACATTCAAAAGTCTAACTACAATAATATAAGTTTGGAGAAGTTTGGAAAAGTCTTGGAATGCGAGAGTATGTTATGGATGAGTAAGTTATGAGATAAGTGTGCACTGTATGTGTGAGCAGTAAGGACATGTTGGGTTAGAACTCAGATATCATGTATGAGAAAAGTGTGCACTGTAATAAATGATACTAAATAATAATATAATAATCATGTCATTATGGACGTAGCCCAGTTTGGGGTGAACCATGTTAAAAGATGGTGTCTCTGTGTGATGATATGATGTGTTTTGTTTATTTTTATGTTTATTTTGCACTTAGTTAATGAATGATTAATATGAATAAGTTATATTATGGTTTTGTGCACATGATGAATACTTTAATGAATGAATTTTAAGTTGAATGGATATGATTTATGTCCCCCTTCTTCTCATGACTGCAGAAACCTGCTTCTTGTAGTCCCCATAGGTACCTTGGGTGAGACTTCACCTTCTTACGGGTGATGCCGAAAGGGAAGTATCTTTAGGGTTTTGTTGGTGATTTAATGTTGAACCTCGGATCTTCTCATTGTGCGTCAACACATGACTTGTATGAAGGTTTCTTATGTAATCTTCCTACTACTCAAGTTCATCCCCAAAAAACCCAATCATTTTTTATGATTTCCATTCTTTCTTCCACGTTGTAGTATGGTCAAAATAATGAAATTGACAAATTTTAAAGGTATTGTTTCTCCCTTATTACTTGTCCCAAATTATTAGACAAATTTTAGTTTACCCCAAAACTATCTCAAGGGTATTCACCCAACCTGACCTTATTACCTTTTCCCACACTCCACAGGAACCATCTACCAATCAAAATAAAAATTAGGACCACGTATTTCTAGAAAATTAATTCATTATTATAGGATATAGAAGGAATTTTAATCCAATCCTCAATAGTATATAGATCCATATAATTTTGTGTTTCCACTGAGCTCCAAAGTCCCCTTAATGAGATAAGTCTCTAGACCCTCCTGGAAACCAAATACTTAGCACAATGGTGAATTTATTTTAGACCCCAACCACCCATATATTTTGGTATGAAAATTTTCCTCCATTTTACCATTACTATTCCTTTTTTTCCTTGGCTCCTAACCATATAAACGTAAAGCTAAGTTTTCTATTTTTTTCAGGAACCATTTCTGGAATAAATACTATGGACATCCAATAAATAGGGGTTGATTTTAAATATATTAAAAAGACCTAACCTCCAAAATTGAGACAGTCATCTATTATACAAAAATTTGATCTTGATTTCTACTTTTAGAATCAACCAATCCTAGACCTTGACTCCATAATCATTAGGTTTTAAATAAAAACATAAATATTTTAAGCCATTTTATAAATCAACTTGTTGAAAAGGGAATAATTGAGAGAATAAAATGTTGTCTTCTTCACTTATCCCCATTACAGACACAGTGGACATACCTATATTAATCACCATCCTAATTACTAATAAATAAATATCTTGTTGGATCATGTTGTCATTGATGCCAATGGTTTGATTGATTGATGTCAAGTGATTAAGTGATTGATTGATGTCAATGGATTGATTTATAAGCTTGATTGATTGATGATTGATGAAAATTTATATGTATTGTGCTTGATGAGAATGATAGATGTCAAGTGGAAACCAATCGATGAAGATGGATCAATAATTTATCATTGATATGATGCATAGATGAAGATGTATCAATGAGTTTTCATTGATACATGATAAAGATGTATTCTTTGATATATGATGCATATTTTGTTTGATGTAAATATGACTCATTATTTTTTTCATTGTTGATAAGAAGTAAAAATGGATGAACTCCAAATTGGTCCCCTTATGGTGAAATCCCTCACGGGAAGACGCTTTGCGGTTGAGTTATGGTTGAGATAACCCATGCTTGTATGTGGAATAATGAGATGAATATCAGTGATTTTGTCGGTGAAACTATCCTAGATGGATAGTGTTTGTCATGCCATTTATGGTGGTATGTGGAATGTCACATAACTCCTCACGGTTTGAGATTTATTTCCCTACGAAGTTGAAGGACCCCGATATGACGGCTTGAAGCCCCATAAGGTCAAAGAAGTCAAAGTTCTTGAGAAGAAGAAATTGTTATTTAAATGATAAAGTGAAGTGACAAAATCAAGAATGATTATTTGAATATTAAATTAAGGTGAAAAAATCGAGGAGGAATATTTAAATGATAAAGTAATGGAGAACTTTATATTTATGGAAAGTGGATTAACCCTAAAATGAGGAAAATAGGTTAACTGATCTAGAAGATGAAGAGTATAAATAAGAGGCTAGGATCTCTTGTGTGTATCTCTTGAGCATGATTGAAGATCTATTCTGAGAAAGAGAGCGTGAGGAGGATCTCATGGACGCATCAAAGTTTCAACAATGTCTGAGATCTTGACGGGAAAAGTCTTGAAGCTTCAGAAACCATAGTTTATGAGGTATACGTGAGATGTAATGGGCCAGGGAACGTACACACATGAGTTGTATGAGGACAAGGTGCATACAATGGATAAAAAGATGGAGATTTGTGTTTGAAATGATGACTGGTTTTTGAAGACTGAAGCAGGTTCCAAATATGCATTCTATGGACTCGTATCTGTCAATGAGACTCTGGTATGGTTATATTATTGTCTTGATGGATACTAGTGCTTGTTGTGTTGTGAATGCTTAGGGCATTCTTGGTATGACTGTTATGATGTGGTTTGAGTTGGTTGATGGAGTGAGCAACACTCTTATGATTCAGTATTGATATGATGGCTATAGTATACTGGTTGTTTACAAATGTTTGAGTCGCATTCATATTGTATGATTGAGAAGCATGAATAAGCTATTGGAGAGCTTGGATGTGTTGTGATTGGATAGATGTCAGTTTGGAGTGAAAGATAGAACAGAATGTAATTTTTGGTTGTAGAGGATCTGAGCATGTGAATCAAAGAAAAACCCCAGTTTATCGGAAGTATATGCATGATGCATTATAGACTAGCCATGTACATACGTTGGCTATAGTGAGTCAGGGCACATACACACACAGGATGAACTACTTATAGGTCTTGTACCTGTGAGAGATTGATATATGTGGAGGATTGTTGCCTCATCTCATTTGGTGTTGAGGATGTAGGTTGAGTATTGCATATAGAGTTGGTTCTCTTGTAGAGTTGTACTCTATTCAGTTGTTGTTGATAAACCCCAAGGATTGTAATCTGTAATAAAAAGAAAATTGTACATTCATCTTGTGTTATTTTTGTCCCTTGTGGTGATGACTTATTGATGATATATGTTGTTGATATATGTTCACATCTAACTGGTTATAAATGACAACAATTAGTAATGAGTAAATGTTGAATTTTAACTAATGAGTTTTGTGTAAGAGGGAAGTTTTTGAAAAAGATCCCCAC
>JZKD02S2040738.1:36593-48336 GCA_000966675.3 Picea glauca
TGGATACAATAAATAATCTATACATGATGAAGAAAGCACCTCAAAGAAGCATGAGGTAAGCCCCTCAAAGGATGAAGAAAATGTTGCAAATAAACCATCTACACAAGGAAAAGAATATTTCAAAAGAACAAAGCAAGGAAGACATCAAGAAGCTATCCATGGGACACCAAAGCAAAGGTATGAAAGTATTTTTTATGGGCATTGTTATTCATGTAATGGACATGGTAACAAAGATTTTGAATGTAGATATTATGAAAGGAGATATAATGGAAGATTTTATAACACCATGAGGTGTTGGAGATGTGATCAAGTAGGACACATTGTTGTTCACTCTAACACCATTAGATGCTACAGTTGTAGTGGATTTGGCCACAAATTCTAGGATTGTTGGAACACAAAAAGAAATTCCATGATGAGGACTTCACACAGCATGAATAGAAGAAGGAATGAAGTAAGGAAGGGAGACATATTTGAAAATATGGATGCTCAAAGCTCAAGTTCTGAGAAATAAGGACACCTTCATAAGTGGGTGAAGAAGAATGGTCAACCAGAACAGAATGGAAGACTAAAGGGAAGATCAAGTGTGTCATCTACTAAAGCGTACACGGGTGACAGTGGTAACAGTCACGTACATATGTAGGCTGACCTTGAATAGGTAGCATACATACGTGAGATATCTATGCAGCAGGCCGTGTATATATGGTAAAGCCTTGGGGAAAAGGCAATGCACATGGGTTGCAGCTTGAAGTGATGGTATAACACTCTGTTGCAAGGTCTGACATTATTTGTTGCAGGTTCTGACACTATTTGCTATAGGTTTTCATGATTCTATATTGGATTATGTAATGTGATGATAAAAATAATGAAAGGACATTTTGGATGCATGGTTGTTGGCACAAGGGCATACCCAAGGTTCAACGCTACAACAGTGCACCAACAAGCCCTAACTACTGGCCCTTTTGGCAACACCTGCGAAGCATATGCAGTCTCACCCAAAGTAGCTATAGGGGGTTGGAGGACACAGGTGTCTACAACCAGAGGAAATTCAAAGTGGATTCACAACAACAACACATAGTTACCTAGTTATTCTTTATCTTCCTTAAGCCTACTACGCAAGTTACATTTTAGATCTAACACAATATCACAATAGCAGCATATCAAAATGACAGATAAAACAACATCAATCACACATAACACAAGATATACATGGTTCACCCTGTCCCTAGGGCTACATCCATAGAATTGTGCTTTAAGATATATTAAGATGGAAGCATGCAGTTCTTATCTGTTCTCTTAGCTAGCAGATCTTCTCTTATTCTCTCTCTTTCTCTCTCCTCCTTGTGCACCCAGCTGCAAGGTTGATCTTCGCACCCAGCTGAAGATCTTACAATACCAGAAGGCTCTCATACTCAACACTTCGCTCACACAGTAGTACTCACTCAATCATACAATAACAATGATCTCTCAACCAACTTAGCACCTACCCATCTCAGGTCCTTTAGACCTTTATTTATACATTATAATATCTCTCAGACACCCTTAGGTTAAAACCTAAGTGTAAAAACCCTAGATACCAAAACCCTAGGTGTCTCAAACCCTAGGTCAACTTGACCCACTTTTTCAAGGCTTTGCCAGCATGTCTTTCCTTCCTTCATGCACAGTGCTTCAAATCATGTGTTAACATCTTCTTTTTCTTGCTAAGTTGTCCACGATCCCTCTTCCTTGTTGATATGTCATCCTTGATATCCTCATCCAACAACTTGCTTTCTCTTACTTCGCTCCATCTTTTCTACTCTTTTGCACAATTCGACCTAGTATCAGTCACTGTTTATTCCTCATAGTTCATATTTTTCCTTTTCTCCCTTAATCTTTGCTTTCTTCCATAACCAAGGGCCAACATGCCCCCAACACTCACTTATGACCCATCCCAAGGCACTCAAATATGAACTTCCTTTTCCATTTCAACTTCAAACTAAGTAGGGCAGCCTGTGTGCTCTGTTATGTTTCTCCCTTCTATGTGCAAACTGTCTTTTCTATGTCTAGTACCCAGTTTCAACTACACCTGGTACCTAGACCCTTTTCCTTTGGCTTTTACTGATATATGTGAGGCAGTTGGTTGTCATAATACAATTTCAATCGGCTTCCATTCACCAAACCTTCCTTCCATTCTCTAGTCAAAGTCTTCAACTGCACAGCTCCTCCTTCTGTAACATAGGAAATCTCATATGGCCCAAGACAATCTGTCCTAAACTTCCCTGGATGCCTTATGAACTTACTGTCATATACCAATACCAGATCTCCTTGCTTAAAATATTTCTTCTTGATGTGTCTGTCATGGTAGGCCTTTTCTCTTTCTTTTTGAACCTGCTGGTGAAATCCTGCAATAATTCTGTCTTCTTCCAGTTCGACCAACTACACAAGCCTCTCTTGCACAACGCCAGTGTCATCCATATCTGTAAAGGCTGCAATTCTCGGACTAGGAACCAAATATTTCATGGGTACAACTACTTCTAGACCATAGACCAATTTAAAGGGGGTCTACATGGACAGTTTCTTGCAAGTGGTTCTATAGGCCCATAATATTGTTGGTACTCTCAAGTCCCATTCATCCATGTTCATGTTGCATATCTTCATCAGCATTGTCTCTAAGATCTTATTGAATGCTTCAACTATCCCATTTTCTTGTGGATGATAGAGCATGCTCGTCTAATGGTGAACTTCAAATTCTTGAGTCAAGGATTCAATAGTCTTGTTAGTAAAATGTGTGCCTTTATCACTCATAAGGATCTTTGGGCATCCAATACTAGTTATGATATCATCAAATATGAAGCACACAGCTGTAGTTTCACTACAATCCTTAACTTCTCTTGCTTCTGCCCATTTGGTCAAATACTCTATTGGAGTGATTATGTATCTATCTCCTATGCACTTCCATGGTGGGTAGATAGGTCCCACGAAGTCAATGGCCCATTTCTCAAATGCATGTAAGGTCAGTCGCGGCGCTAAATGCATCTTGTCTCTTTTGGATGGATTCCCAACTATTTAGCATACATCACAAGCCTTATAGTATTCCTTAGCATCTTTGTGTAGAGTAGGCCACCAAAGGCCAACCCTAAGAATCTTCTTTGTTATTTCTTTCCCTGCGTAGTGTCCTCCTACGATGCCTCCATGTGCTTTTAATAGGATCAATGGTCTCTCTGCTTCCATAACACACCTTCTCAATATCTCATCAGGTTCCATCTTGTATAGTTGTCTAGCTATAAGTGAAAAATCCACAGCGCGTACTACCAACTGTTTCTTCTGAGTGATTGTATATTCACTAGGTACCAATCCTATTGATAGGAACTGCACTATCTCCATGAAGTGATCATCAACCTTACTGATGGCCAGTAACTATGCATCTGGAAGTGTATCCTCCAAACTAGTAGGCTCTTCTCCATTTTCCAACCTCGACAAGTGGTCAGGACCTTTGTTCATCCTTCCTGGCTTAACCACGATCTCGAAATCATATTCCTGAAATAGCAGAATCCATATGCATATTCTCCCCCCCCAACATTGGCTTGTTTACTAAGTATTTAAGTGTAGAATGATTAGTGGACATCTTAAAATGTCCTCCCAACAAGTAGTGGCGGAATTTTTGTAGCGCATACACCATGGCTAATCCTTCTCACTCTGTGTTGGTGTAATTAATCTCATCTTTTGATAGCTTCATGCTAGCAAAGGATAACGGGTGTTCAATGTCTCCAGCTCCTGGTTGTGCTAACACTTCTCCTAATTTGATAGAATATGCATCGACATTCATGTGAAATTCCTTACTCTAATTTGGGAAAACCAGAATGGGCACAATAACCATTTTCTGTTTCAGTGTGTCGAAGCTCTGTTGGCATTCTTTTGTCCAATGAAACTGACAAAATTTCTTAAAATCTTCTCCATGGGTGTTTTGATATATGTGTATCCCTTAATGTACTTATTGTAGTATCCAGTATGTCCCAGTGCAGTGCGCAGCTGTTTAACTAAAGTAGGAGGGGGTAGATTGACTATAATGGTGATCTTGGATGGATCTACCAGAAATCCCTACTTACACACAATATGGCCCAACAACACTTCAAAGGGTGAAAATAAGATGAACTTTTTCAGGTTCAAGACAATCTAACATTACCTGCACTTATCCAACATTAGTCTTAAACATTCAATATGATTTTGCAAAATGTTGAAAATAGTTCAATCCTCAAAGTATGCTTCTAGGAATTTATGTAAAAACTCCTTAAATGCTTCGACCACCACCCTAGAAAATATGGTTGGTTCATTCTTCAATCCAAATGGCATCATTTTATACTGGTAGGATCCCCATTCTATTGCAAATGTGGTCTTATAGTGATCTTCCTTGGCAATATGGATCTGATGGTATCCTGAAAATCCATCTGTACACTAATATACCTCTTGTCCTCCTACATTGTCTAACACTTCGTTAGTGAATGGTGTAGGGAATGGGTCATGCAAACAGGCATCATTCTACTTCCTAAGACCTACACAGATCCTGATTTCTCCTCTCTTCTTATTGTGTACCACCACAGGGCTAATCCATTCTAATTCTTCAACAGGTTCTATGATTCTTGCTTCTAGCATTCTGTCAAGCTCGATCTTCACTTTCTCCTTATATTTAGGGTTCAATCTGTAGGGTCTTTGTTTGAATGGCCTTGCATCTGGTTTCAAAGGGATCCTCATCTCTCCCATGGGACCTTTAATTCCCTTCATATTAGTGAACTTGGTTGGAAATAAGTCCTGATATTCATGCAGTAATTTTGTGATCTTGTCAATAGTGGCAGCATCCCAATAATCTCCAACATTTGCAAGCTTTGGTGTCTGTTCCATTCCAATGTTGACTTTTTTTTATTTTGATTGTCTATCCAACAAAAGGTAGTTTGACTCCTGGTCCTTCTACATCTCTTTGGCCTTTTTTTTCTGTGATGTTCACATTCCTAGGATCATCGTCTTCAACAGCATTGATATTGTAACAACCTTGCAACTTCTGAAGAGGCATAGTCCATTCATCCTCTTCTTGATCCAAAGGGAGGCTAGGTGCCTCCTAACACACCTTCTGTCTTACAACCTATAATTCTTGATCTACTGTAGGGGATTTTCTTTCAAACAAAAAGGTAGTTACAAAGTTCTGAGTCATACCTTCCCAATCTGTAGTGATGAGGTGTAGTTTTTCTTGAAGATACCAATTGATGGGAGTTGTTTCCAGTGTGTTAATGAATTTGTGTACCCACTGTTCTTGAGGAATGCTTCTCCAGAATTCCTCACAACTTTGCATATGGTCCTTCAGACAACTTCGACCTGTGTACCTAAATTCACATCCATCTACTTTCTTTGAAAATTGCACTGTCATCAAAGTGCGACATTGTACCCGGTCTATAATATTGTTTTTGTGTGTCCCCCACCATATCGCGAGAGTTTATTTCATAGCCTCATACATTGCCAACAATATTTGTGGTAGTGGTACAATTTATTCAAAGTAATGTTTCTAAATGATTCAGACCATCAAAGGTGGGAACATAACTTATTGTTGTGTCGATCTAGTGGACTTCCCTGGTTAATCTAGCACATCTCCTTGTAGATACTTCATACATTTTTTTATCCCATTTCTCTAGTGCTTCTTCTGAATTTGATGAGCATGTGTTGTCACTTCTCCAGCTCAAATTCCCATCTGTTGTAGGATTAATGCAGTCATGTTGTCTAGCTGTCAATTTGTGTATGTTTTCTAGTTCATATGCGTAGTCTTCTTCTCTGATGGGTTCTGTGTATATCGGACCTTCATCGGGATCCAAAGGTGCAATGACCCTAAGTTCATATCTTTCAAATTCCATTCTTGTTTTCTTTAAATCAACCACAGTGGAATTATTGAAAGCCCAATCAATTCCTAATAGTGCAGGGTAAGGACAACTATCATCAACTATCTCAATCACCTCAAAGTCTGCAAATGTCCTTACTCCATAGATGTCCATAGGGACACGCTCCAGTCTTCCAAAGGGGATTATAGCTTGTTGATTATCCATCCTAAGCCTGATAGGGGAATAGCTCAACTTAGGTTTTCCCATAAGTGACCAGGTCTGCTTCATCATGACATTGACCTTAGACCCTAAGTCGAGGACCACATAGTCTATATCGTACTCTCCAATCTGAGCATTAAGGTGTAGTTCTTTATTTTTCCTTCTCTTCTTGTATAGTTAATGTACTTATTTATTTAGAAAAGGATCTACCCTTCCTATCTCATATTTTCTAACCAAATTTTGTATTTCTTGTATGGATTTTTCATCTTTAATCAACTCAATAAACTTATACAAAAAACTGACAAGTTTACTCACCTCTTTTCCATCTCTGGGTGAAGTAGACTAATCAAATGCCAGAGGAATTCCACATTCTCTTACTTTTGGTCGAACCTTTGATGAAGAAGCCTGATCTCTTACAAAATCCTTTTTTTCTTCCTCAAATACTTGCTTCTCTTTCCTTGGGTCAAATTCTTGTGTCTTCTCTGCAGCTTTACTGACTCATGATTCTTCTGTAGTCTTTCCTTGGATCACTTTGTCTTCTTTTGTAACAGTTCCTCCTAATGTGATAATAGTGACTCTGGGATCTACTTCACAAGGTTCTTCTTTCATTAGTTGTATTTTTTTATTTCCTCCTCACTTCTCCTGAAGATTAGATAACAATGCTAGACATTCCTCAATAACATGCTTGAATGAGTTGTAGTAGCTACAAGTGGTACAAGGGTTCTAACAATCCCTTGCCAAGTGTCCTGGTTGTGCACAATTATAACAGATGATCTATCCTTGACCTCAACCCATACCTCCTCCTCTTCCTCTTCCTCAGAATCCACCCTAAGGGTTGAAGTTTCCTCTCCCATGGGAATTATAATGTGCAGTGCTTCCTTCTTGTTGTAATTCACCTTGAAATTTGTATATATTCCTTGAGATTTCATGCATGAGATCGTAAGCCCTAAAATCCCTATCATCGTGTCCTACCAACTTACAGAACGTGCAATACAGATTTGTGGGTGTCTGGACATTTTTTTGCAGATAGTAGCATTCACCAGGGCGATGTCGATTTCTACATACCTCACACCAGGGTAGGGTAACTTGCTTCAAAGGGCTCAGAGCTCCAGAGGCCACATATTCCTTAAATAAGGGACAATGTTCCTTTTCATGTCCTTCTAATAAGAATCTAATACACCAGATGTCTTCTCTTTTATCTTTTCCCTTTTCTTTCTTCATATCTTTGACCTGCAGTGATAAGCTAGTTAATTGATTCAATATTTGACTCATACCTGAGTTAGATTCTCCCATAGGGGCTGATTCTAATTTCATGGAGATCTCCAGTGCCTCATCCTGTGAAGTAATATTTTGTTGCATCAGAGGAACTCTGATGTGTGGAAAGAGGGTAGAAATGAACCATTCATTGTTCTTCTCATCTAGGATCTGAAAACTCAAATGGCATGTCAAGGTATTAAATCTCTAATCAAACTCCCACACATGTTTAGTTTTTCTCTGCTTGATTTCTTGTAGTTCTATAATGCACTGCAACTCTGATTTAGGTTTCTTGAATTTGGTAGTTAGCGCGATCTCAGAAGTTTAGATGTATTTGCTTGGAAAAATTTCATGTACCATATCAGTGCGTGATCTCTTAGGGTAGTGTTGAATTGATCTTATTTGATAGCTTCATCGGTGATATTCTTAATACTCCACACAAATTCACACAGAAACTAGTGTTGATAAAGATCTTCATATCCATTTCCTCTAAAGGTGGGTAACCTCATCTCATCTTCCATAGATATTCCTAGGTTTCCTAACTAAGTATGTGGTGGACTGGTAGTGGTAGTGCTCTAAGCATTATGATGAATTAGGTTACTCTGGTTACTTAACGTTATTGCAGTAACATGAGGAATAATAGTACTTACTTCAAAAGTCGGCATAGTTCTTAAAGTTTCTAGCTCTTATCGGTGAGGTTCCTCTATCCTAGAAAATTTTGAATTCTCTTCATCTGTCAGATCTACCTCTACTCCATTGTAGAACCCTTCATCTCCATAGTTCTTCTTAAATAGGTTCATGAGGTGAAATTTTGTGAATACTTTCCCACTATGCGTATGTCCAGCCTCTGTGTCGTTGTCCTTGTATGAATTTTTAAACATATATCTCTTTCGATCTGACTGATTACTATATCTTCAAGATGTTCTTCTCATTCAATAGCATCTTGATCTTCAACTTTAGAAAATGTAAAAATTTTCCTCTAGGTCCCTTAAAGAAATATCTCTCTACTTGGTTATACGATTCCATTCTATCAACAACAAACTCAGTGATATACCCTCCAATAGTGATATCAAACCAGTGATCTACTGCTCTTGACACAACGTTATCAACTTTCTTGACCTTCTTGATTAGCACTGATGTCCAAACCACAGGTGGTCTAAATCTAACTTCGAACTAGGTATCTGCTAACCTAGCTAGCCACTCATATAGATCTTGATGGATTCCCCCAAAGAAAATCTCATGTATATCAGTAAATATATATCTTCCCAACCAATCCTATGTACTAAGATTAGGGTTCTTGTTCTGGGCTTCATCGAAGTCCTTTTCTTGATCTTCTATCCACTTCTGAATCTCTTTCTTCAATGGAAACCACCTTGACATTCCCTCAAGAAGATTCGTGTCCCGACAATGGAACCATTTGTTGGCACGGGGGCAGACCCAAGGTTCAACGCTACAACATCACACTAACAAATCCCTAACTACTGGCCCTTTCGGCAACACTTGCAATGAAGATGCAGTCTCACCCGAAGTAGCTATAGGGGGTTGCAGGACATAGGTGTCTACAACCAGAGGAAATGTAGAGTGAGTTCACAGCAACAACACATAATCACCTAGTTATTCTTTATCTTCCTTAAGCCTACTACGCAAGTTATATTTTATATCTAACACAATATCAAAATAGCATCATATAAAAATGACAGAGAACACAACATCAATCACACATAACACAAGATATGCATGGTTCACCCTCTCCCTAGGGATACATCCATAGAACCGTTCTTTAAGATATATTAAGATGGAAGCATACAGTTCTTATTTGTGCTCTTAGATAGAAGATCTTCTCTTCTTCTCTCTCTTTCTCTCTCCTCCCTAGGCACCCAGTTGCAGGGTTGATCTTCACACCCAACTGAAGATCTTACAATACTAGAAGGCTTTGGCACTCGGCACTTCTCTCTCACATAGTAGTACTCACTCAGTCATACAATAACAATGATCTCTCAACCAACTTAGCACCTACCCATCCCAATTCCTTTAGACCTTTATTTATACATTATAATATCTCTCGGACACCCTTAAGTTAAAACCTAAGTGTCAAAACCCTAGATATTAAAATCCTAGGTGTCTCAAACCCTAGGTCAACTTGACCCGCATTTTCAGGCCTTCACGAGCATTTCTTTCCTTCCTTCACATGCGGTGCTTCAAAGCATCTGTTGACATCTTCTTTCGATTGTTGAGTTGCCCATGATCCCTCTTCCTTATTGATCTATAATCCTCGATCTCCTCGTCCAATGGCTTTCTTTATCTTACTTCGCTCTGTGTTTCTGCTCTTTTTCTCACTTCGACCCAGTATCAATCACTGTGTCTTCCATGCAGTTCACATTTTGCCTTTTCTCCCTTAATCTTTGCTTTCTTCCATAACCAAGTCCCAACAATGGCACTAACCCATGAGTATGGATTGAGGCATTTTTTGTTGAAGAACAATATTGGTTATGACAGTGAAGTTATGGCACCTTGGTTACGTGATATATCTTGAGATATCATTGATCTATTGAAGAATAATACTAGTACATGTGTTGTTGAATGCTTAGTATTTGTTGTAGTGAATGGAGGATTGATGATGATCTATTGGTGTACATGGTTGGTACATATTTTGAGTTTCACTGATATATATTATGATGTATTATTGGAAGCTTACTTGTTGGAAAACTTGATGCATGCATTTGGCATATGGATGGGCTACACATTGGGACATGTAGTTGGTGATTTGATGAGGTGATCATGTTGTACATCATTGATGATATATAGTTGATGCATCATTGGTAGAGGTACCTACTAGCAGTTTGATTGACACATATTTATGGAGGATTCAACATACATGTATGAGGATTCATCATGTTGTGGTATTGGTGCATGGTTGATGTACTTGCTTGGTATAGGTGGTAATACATGTTGATATGCATGTTTGGTACACTCATATATGGAATATGCTTGATGATAGTACACCATTGGTATTACTTGATTATCACAATAATTGGTTTGAGATACATGGTTATGACACTTGGAGGCATATTGATATATGCACATGGTTGTCATATTGGGAGATGCACATGTTTGCATATGGTTGATACTTTCCATTGATGAGATCTTATGGCACACTGTATGGTATTGATGGACATGGTTGTTTTACATGGGTGGTGTGCATGATGGGCACACAATTGGTGTAATATAATAGATATAAAATGTATGTATAACATAAATAAAATGCTAGTAATGGCAGAATAACAAAAATATAACTAGAACATTCACTACAATAACACTGAAATGATATAAGAAAAACAACAGAAATAACACTTTGAATCTGAAAGCAATGTTCAAGGGCCACTTTGAGGGGGAAACCTCCAGTTGAGCAGAGCTCTATTACAATAATATCCAAGCTAGGGTCCTCATATCCTCAACTCCATTTTATACTAAAAAGAAACATCTAGAGGAAGATCCTTCTAGAAGTGAAAGATTCTATTAGGTCTTCTTACATCCCCCTTATTCTATCTTATTGAAAGGCCTTAATAATAATGACCTTTATTACATATGAATATATTGTTCTACCTATGTGAAGGTTAGGACCCTAACATGTCCGCCCCCTTAAAAGAAGCCTTGTCCTCAAGGCTTGAGATGAGGAAATTGTTGCAGAATGGTAGTTGGTTCCCAAGTGGAATCTGCTGGAGTTTTATCTTTCCACTAGAGTATCACTTCCTTGATGGTTCTCTGACATAGGCGATGCTCATGCTAGTCCAAAACAACTTCTGGTTGTAGCCAAATGGATCCTTCTTCAACTAACTCTGGAAGGTTGGTTTGAATTTGGCACTTAGCTCCAATCACCTTCTTTAAGAATGAAACATGAAAAATAGGATGTAGCTTCGAATGGTTGGGCAAAGCTAACTGATAGGTGACTTGTCCCACACACTTGAGCATGGTATAAGGACCATAAAATTTGTGCGCTAGCTTCTGACAATTCTCAGCCTTGAGGGAAGTTTGCTTGTAAGGTTGCTGCAAGATACCAGATATATAAAATATGCAGAACATAAATAAAATGCTAGAAATGGCAGAATAACAGTAAAATATCCAGCATAATCTTCACAATAACACAGAAATGATATAAGAATAGAAATAAAAATAACACTTTGATTCACACAGCAATGTTCACAGGCCTCTTCGAGGGGGCAACCTCCAATCGAGCAACGCTCTGTTACAATAATCTTCAAGATAGGGTTTACATACCCTCGACCCTTATTTATACTAAATATGTTTATTAAGAGAAACATCCAAAGGAAGATCCTTCTAGAAGCGGAAGCTTCTATTAGGTCTTCTTACATCCGCCTTATTCTATTTTATTGAAAGGCCTTATTAATATTGACCTTTATTACATTCGAATACATTGA
>JZKD02S2040749.1:0-44065 GCA_000966675.3 Picea glauca
TCCTTTCCTTCCGCCTCCCGTCGATCTCGACTAGATCCCTCTGGCCGACAAAGACTATCTCATCTCTGAGCCTAGATGCGATTTCAATTTCGTTGAGCTTTATTCATGGCTTAGAGACATTTTCCTAGACTGGAGTGACGAGATTGGACTCTGGGAGTCCAATCTCCCACGGTACATTTTTCCCAGATTCACCATTTCTCGGAATTCTCCCTCAAATTCCAAGCACACTACCTTCCCGACCAGAGAACTATCGTATCATCCTCTGGGTAGACCCTGCTCGCTGTCACATACAAAGCCATTGACTAGATGTTGCAAACAACCAGAGCCAAAGCCTTCTCTCCGTTAACTCTTGAGGTCATGACTAGCATGTATCAAAAGTTGTCCTTTCCGCAGAGAGCATAGATTTTCGAAATATTCCTCCCTGAGAACACACCATAGCCAAGACCAATCCACCCTATCGATCATCGATTTTCTCTATGAAAGGAAATCAGATCATATCCGCCCTCTACAACCTACTTGGATACTACTCAGATGAATGGGTAGACAAGACAATTTTGGGTTACCTATCCATTTCTTCTACCGAGGGAAGCCTCACAATGCAGTTCAATTACAACATCTTCCTGGCTGACAATATTCACGATCAGTTGTTCAAATTTTCTATAGAAGGCATGTTTCGATACTCCTCAGTACTAGTGTACATGTTCTTGTTTTATAAAGCATATATGTTCCTTTTCCCCATGAAAAAACTGGACCAGGCTGGCAAGACACAGCCTATCACCTTTTGGATTTCATTACTGAGAAGGAACTCAACAGAGTTTAGTTTTAAGAAATTCATAGAGAAGTTTTACCACCCAGTGGTAAGCATGCTCAGTGGAAGGCAAGAGCAGAGGATAAATGAAGAGATCCAAATAATTTTACACCTCTTGGACCTCGCAAAGACGTGAAACTAGTATCTATATCAGAATCACATGGAAATTAGAATATATGGATGTGAGTTAGCTCCCTATAAGCTGCCCAAATACTTTCCTGTTAGAATATTCGCCTTGGAGTACATTAGGAAAATGATCAATTCAGATGATATACATTTTGTATCTTTGAAGAAGAAACAACAACTGAGAACTAAAGGACATATATGATCCTTTATTTGTAATAGTCGAGCTACCTGGGAAGAGACAAATAAACTACTCAAGGGAATGAAATTTCACATCAGTTCCCCCTGGCACTATGATCTCTGTGGGATGATAGAAGAAATGAGATTCAATAATAAAAGTTCCCCGTATTCTCATGTGCCCAAACCAAAGATCGAGAAATATATTAATCAAACAGAGTGGGAGGCCAACACTTTAGAAGACATAGAACCACAAACTCCTCCATCTATCATCTCAAAAAACACTACACCACAAGTACCAAAAGAGAAAAGAATCAAGAAGGATGTCTCACCTTCAGTCACTGAAGCGTCATCAAAAGAGTTCCAGGTTTACACAAAAGGCCCAAGATCAATCACACAACTGCAGCTCCGGAGAGGAAGAGACCTAGTCTACCATAGTATTCGAAGGAGAGTAGTCATCACTTTTCTCTAGCAGCCAACATATCACATCTACTCCTTCATCCAAGAAACAGACTAACACCTCACTGATCAATCAACCAACTCAAGGGGCTGTAAATTTGAGTATTTTTGAGAAATATGATATTATTAAGAAGAAAAATGAGAGGTTGGCCAACAACACTTATGCTCAATTCTGGAAGCAAACATCAACAACACAACATAGGATGCTCTATGATTTTGACACAAAGAAGGGGAGAATGTACATGGCCTTTCTGCAGGCACAAGTACCTCATCCAAAGGAAATCACTGACTACAAAATATCCACACTTGAATTTGATGCTAAGGCTGTACATCCAGCTGACCAGATGGATCTGCACAGGCAGACTGGAGAGATGGTTTTCTCAACATTGGCCAATGCTTCCACTACTGCTTCCAAATTACAAGTTTCTCTGAACAATCTTCAGACCCAATTAAATCTAGAGGAAATATCATCTTTTGCAAAGGATAACATGATTAAGTCTTTAGAAGAATTGATGCTCAAAATTGGGTATGACCCCTCAAATGTGAAAGAAGCTGAGGAGATGCTAAAAAAAAGAATGTTGACATAACATATCTGAGGAAACAACTAAAGATATCTACTATAGAAGACTCAAAAGACAAAGAGATGGATGAGACAGAAGGTGAGAAGGAGGAGATGCTAAAGTTGACCATGGAACATAATGCACAGATAAAAGAGATGGAATTAGAGCTGGAAAGGTTAGTAAAGGAGAAGGAACATGCAACACCCATGGAAGTTATCCCACTGAGTGAAATTCCCCTCATAGAAGTTATCATAGTAACAACATCAACAACTACCACAACAAAACTTTCATCAGTCACCCCATTAACAATGCTAGAGAAATCTGTGGAGCTAGCAAGATCAATGGAAGAGATGACCTTACAAGAATAAGAAATCAAAAGGATGGAAAAATAGATAGAGAATCTCCAGAAGATTAAATATTCATTCCAAGATAGCTACAATACAGAGAGACACACATTAGAAAAATTGAAGTAGGAGCTACAACATCTACAAAAGAAGACAGTAGTGGGAAAAACACTAGCAGAAACCAAAGAGACCATTTGGATGGATATCTCCAAATTCATAAATGAAATCTGGCCCATGGTGCAAATCATGCTTTAACAACATGAACTCGTGTTGAGGATTGGACGGAGACTATCCTCGAGGTCAAGAGGGTTCTGACCAAAAGAGGGCTGATGTCGCAATTGGAGGCGAATGCCCATAATATGGATGCTAGAGTCCATAAATTCTTCAGCAAGGTTTATGTTTTACAAAAGAAAGGACTTTCGGGTTTACTGGTTCTAAATGATAAGCTGATGACACTCTCCGACTACATGCTAAAGATCTCCATGGTGGCAAAGGATAGCTCTAAGTTTTCAGGAATACAAGGAAGCATAACCATCAAGGCATTCCTAGAGACTCTGCAGTTGGATCTCAGCATCCAACATGAAATCAAGTATATCTTCATCATCAAGCCAAATTTCGAAAAATACACAGAAATGGATGAAGTGTACCACAGACTGCTAAAAGTCACCATTCCAAATCAACAGAGATGGGAGGAGTTGTGAAAATGTATCGAGTAGAAGATGAGGTGGACATCCAAGTCAACATGTTGAATAGTCAAAGTCAAGTGAATGACTCACCAATGACCTTCCCCAAAATTAGTGTGAAGAATCCTACAGATCATCAACAGTTCCTACAATTTTGTATCTTGTTAGCTAGTTATTTAGATTTAGAATCCACCACGTCCTGATCATTAATGACATGGTCGTTCGCAATTTTTGCTATAAATACTTCAAACTTCGAAGTACTGAGGGTTGAGTTTTATGCCCAAGCAAGCTGTAAGCACTGTAATTTTTATCAAAGATCTACTAGTAATAAAAGGACTTTCACAGGATTCCCGTGTGTTAATTGTTGGTGATGTTTACTTCTCTTCGTTGAATGGTTTTTTATTTCTTCATTATCATCTATGTTTTCTATATCCGATCATTTAGAAGAAGTTAAAGTTGCATAATTTATCTTTGAATACTCTGTTTCTGGATTTTAAATATCTAAGTGTTTGTCTTCTGATGCTATGATAGAGAAATTCTTAAATGATTCTTTATTCTAACTAATTATCTCGTCTTTTCTTATCTCCATCATTTTATTCTAAAGGATCTAATAGTTGCATTATCTAGCCCTGTGAAAACGCCTTCTAAAATATGTTCTTTGATCTCAAACCTTATAAAGCAGACCCCATAGCCCAATGGATGCATAAGCTATATTCAACCATTCTATAAAACAAACAATACAATCTTATTTATTTAACTAGCCTAATATTTAAAAACTGAAACAAAGTTAAATCTTACAGAGAGATCCCTCTCTGAAAATGGAAGGGCTAGATCCTAGTTTCGAAGCGGTTGGATAAAGTTACCTCTGATAAATTTATTCTACATCTCGAAAGCCTCTGGAAATTTACAGAGCGATAACACATTTCTTAGCAGAGATTAAAGAAATAGTGATAGGAAACACTACCTCTGGTATCCTGTACAATTGTCTACCCAAAGTAATAATAACACTGTAGGGTCTAGACTCATACACAACATGTTTCTTCCACAAATATGGTTGTCCTAAAAGGTCATCACAAACTTCAAGGGGAGAAATATCACACAATACCTCGTCTTTGAAGGTCTTGATATCATATGGTAGAAGACACTGTTGGCTGACGCGAAGATATCTTCCTTGGTGAAGCCAACTGATGGTGTAGGGTTTCGGGTGTGGTTTCATCGGCATGTATAGCCACTTGATGACATATGCTGAGATATGGTTCTTCTAATTGACACAATCGACAATGAAATGAAGTGAAGCCCCCTTTACCCACATATGTGAGTGAAAGAGTCGTTCCCATTCCTCTAGTTATTTTTGTTCGCTTCGCTAGAATTTGGTGGTAGTGATAATGGCACTGGGTTCAATATTGATAATATGCTTCCCTCCTTCTATGTTTGATTCAGAGTGAGAATCCACCTCTAACTCGAAATATTTTATCTCGACCACCAATGACTGCTTGCAACGACATTCTTCGATGTTGTGCCAAGGGATTTTATGGTATTCACACCATTTTCCTATGTCGTTCTTCAAATTCTCATTACCCTTCCTGTGTTGCAGCTTGGACTAGTTTTCTTGAGAGTGGCCATATTTTCTTTGTCCCTTGTTTTGTGGGTTGGGGCTGTCTTTTCCCTTCTTCAACTGTGAGGAGTTTGCAGATCCAAACTCTTGCCTCTTCTTCTTAAATTTTTTCTCAATCTTGACAACATATTTATAAGTTGTTCCCAACGATGCGATGTCAAAAAATCCATTTCTATTTGAATGTATCTATGTAGAAAAATACGATATTTGAGCACCATATGTTGTTTAGAGTATTTGATACCCAATTTGGTGCTCATGGTATGGAAAATATTGGTGAAATCTAGTATTGTCTGGTCCCTTTCATGATGCAGGGTGGTCCATCTTGTGTATTGGTCCTCGTAGCTTCCAATGGGGTAGTACTATTATTTAATGGCATCCATGAACGAATCCCACGTGGGGGAAACATCGAATATTGCAGATTCCTCTATGGACCTTTTCTCAGAGTAAGTATCCCACCTGTCCTTAACATGGTGAATGACCTTGAGGAGTGAAAAAGTAATCTTTTCCCTATCGGAAAAATTGTGGACCGAAAATACCCTTTGAGAAGATTCAACCATTTATCCACAACAACTGCATATATCAGTCCTTCAAGTAATGGAATATCAAATTTAACTGTACCTTGAAGGGGGTTTCATGGTTGCTCGATGAAGCTACGTCTTCTGTGGGAAGCCTTTAAAGGATCTGTGCAAAGTTGTCCATCATTTCGTTCCTTTGTTTCGCAAGGGATTCCTCGAGAAACATTTTAAAAGGATCTCCTGCTCCATCATATTTATTTTCTTCCCCCATGGGTTGTTGTCAGGTTTGGTGTGTCCAATCTTGCAAAGGCTCGATTGGTTCGAGTCCCAACTTCTTGTACCCAGATCTTGTTGGGGACATGCACGAAGAAAAATAAATGAAGAGAAGACCGCTCTCATGCCACTGATCTGGATTTATGAGCGGAATGAAATGAGTAACAGACAGAATAAAATAACACAGAGATACAAATAACCACAACAGATATCCAGTGAAAAATAACTTCTATTGAATAAATAAAATAGGATGAAACTGTAAACTGCAACACGAAAATAACTTGCTCGAATGGTGGTAGCTATCTCTGAGAAGAGATGTGGCTACTATGTGCATCCGTTTGAGACGAATGATTATAATGAGGCTCCAGAGGTATTTTTAACATTACTTCATGAATTCCAAAACCCTATACATTCAAAACCCTAACCCTAGGATATGAAACGCCAAAAGTTATGTGGGCCTCGATGGGTAAGTTGGTACCTCAAATTCCCATGGTTGTAACTTTTGCATACGACCTTCATTTTAGGTGCGTGATAGCTAGTTGGAGAGGTATTTTCGAGAACTACCCATTATTTTGTAAAACACTCACTCCATTTACAATGTGATTGTGGAAAGAAAAAAAAAACATTTTTTAGGGCCCCAAAACGACCCCAGAAGCACATAAATATGTACTGACATGAAAAATTCCAAACTAAGCCAGTTGGATTAGGTGGAAAGCCACCAATATCCACTTGGAATCTATGTAGGGCTTCAAAAAACACTGAAAGTGTAGAACCCACAATTAAAAATAATTACAGAAGAACGTGTTGAACTAAAGCTGCCAAAAGGAGCCAGTTGGAATAGGTGGGTGGCCACCAATATCCACCTAGATCAAGCAAGGATTTAAATCTATGGGTTATTCATTATTCAATCCATCCAGTCACCATCATAAAAATAAACATTATCCTCGTATTAGTATTTCATATTGATAGGCATAGATCATAACAAATAATTACCAATTGAAGAACAAAGAAATAAATGATATTATGAATAAATGATCAAATAAATCAACTTATATGAAACACTTATATTTCAATTACAATTTATATTCATTCAATGGAAATATTGAACCACCCAACCATTCTTAAGATAGAGTTCTTGGTCAATTTGTTTTCATCTGAGCAAAGAACAATTTGCTAATCCCCAACCAATTGTAATATGCTTAACCAACAAAAATAGTAGAACATGATAAATATTTAGAGAATTTGAATGTAGTAAAAGAAATGCAAGATAAAGTAAGTTTAAATATGTAGAATATAAACCTTGTATTAAATATCTCCAAAAGCGTCAACAATTTTCATGAGCTTCTTAAAGGGGGAAACCTCAAATGAGTAGAGATACAAATACAATAAAAACACTTCATGAAATATTTCATACCCTTCTATATCCATAAATAACTTCTTAATAACAAAAAACTTAATTACTTGTGGTCATGTCACTAATGGGTACCAACCACCTAGTGGGCCTTATTTAATAATGATGACTAGTTTTACATTATGTAACTATCCACTGACTATCTAATGGGTATTATTCAAATAATATGGTCTTGTACATTAATTAACTAACTACTAAGTACCAAAAGTAGGGAGGTTAGGATAGGACCCTAACATGCCCCCACCCTTCAAAAGTAGCATTGTCCTCAAGGATAAACCTGTGGAAACTATTGTAAAATTGTTGCTAATTCCCAAGAGGTGTCCTTTGATTGAATATCTTTCTACTAGATCAAAACTTATTGGATGGTGTGTCGGCGTAGTTTATGCTCTCTACTGGCCAATTTTTCTCCTAGCTGGAGCCAAACAAACCCTTCTTCATCAAGTTCTGGAAGATTAGATTGAAATTTTCAATTTGACCTCATGAATTTATTTAAACAAGGGACACAAAATAATATATGGATCTTGTAGTGGGTTAGAAAGGTTAATCTATAGGCAACTTGTCCAATGTGTTGGAGGTTCTGATAGGTTCAATAGAATTTTGGTGCAAGCTTCTAGTGGAATTTATCTTTGAGTGAGGTTTTATTATAAGCTTAAAGGCAAAGAAACACCTAATCCCCTTCTTCAAAACAATACTTAGAGTGATTTTGGTCATCCTATTGCTTCATGCTATTTTGAGCCATCACTAGATTTCATTTAAGTGTGTAGAGAATGGCCTCTCTAGTGTGAAGCATGCAATTTAGTACTTGAACCCTGAATGTGCCTAGTAAATATGAAGCTACTAAATGATATTTTGGGCCATAAATAGCTTCATATGGTTTCATTTTAGTAGTGTCATGATAAGTGGTATTGTACCACCATTCTACAAGGGGTAGCCATTGTGCCCATTGGTACTAGTTTTTTGAAGCCAAACATCTCAAATAGGTTTCCAAGCACTTATTGACCACTTTCCTTTGACCATCAATTTGAGGATGATAAGATGTGCTCATGTTCAATAGGATTCCCTAGAATTTAAATAGCTCCTGCGAAAATTTTATGGTGAATGTGGGTCATGGTCTGACACACTAGAAGTGGGCATACCATGTAACTTAAAAATGAAATCCATGAAAACTTGGGCAATTGTGGAAGGTGTAAATGGGTGCGGTAGGGAAAAAAAGTGATCTTATTTGGAAATATGGTTAGCTACCACCATAATTACTAATTTGTTACTTTTTTTTAGAAGGCCCACTATAAAATCCATATAAATGTTAGTCCAAATAGTGATTGGTATTGATAGTGGTTGCAATTCCCCAGGAGTCTTCACTATCTCCCCTTTTGTTTCATTAACAAGAATCACATGAAGCTACAAACATTTGGATGTATTTTTTCATTCCTTACTATAATAAAGAGAACTTAATGTATTCATAGGTTTTGTGAAATCTAGAGTGACTTGTGGTGGGAGATGAACTCAACTCCTCTAACAAAATGGGTTTCAAATTTGAATACATTACCTAAAAAATGTGTCATTTATACTTCAAGGTATCTCACTGCCAAGTGTATCCCTTAGGTGGATTGGGGTCCTCTTGAATCCTTTGGATTATTTGAACCATAGAGTCATTGGTCCTCCATTCTTAGCAGGATTTTGTAGGCCAATTGGGCACAGATAAGGATAAGGCCAATAGAGAACCTTCCTCCTCATATTTATAAGACAAATAATCAATGACCATTTTCTCTTTTCCTTTCTTATATATAATCTCATAATCATACCCAATCATATTAGTGACCCAATTGTTCTTCTTTAGTGATGCCAATCTCTGCTCTAGAAAATAATTTAAGCTATGATGATCTATATTTATCTAAAAACACCTCCTAATGAAATATGGTGCCAAGTTTTGATGAAATGGAGGATTTTCATCATCTCTTTCTCATAGGTATACTTACCTAATATTTGTTCACACAATGTTTTACTAATGAAATCCAAGGGGCACATGTCTTGCATTAATACGAGTCCAAGTCCTTGTCCTAAATCATCACACTCTAGGACAAACATTTTAGTGAAATTAGGCATGGCTAGGACTAATGTGTTACACATGGATTCCTTTAAGGATGAAATATCTTACTAAGTAGACTCATTCCAAGAAAATACATTATTTTTAAGAAAGGAAGTTAAGGGGTTAAAAATTGACCCATAATTTTGGAAAAATTTCCTATATTTTCCCATTAGTCCTATGAACCCATGTAAGCTTTTGAGATTCACAGGGAATTCAATCTTGCACGGCCCCAATTTTCTTGGGATCCACTGGCACCCCATCTTGAATAAAAATGTGACTAAAGTATTCAACCTTTGAATACTTAGGGAACAACTAGTGGTCTTGGAGGAGTTGCATGGATTTACAACATGTTCCACATGTGCTTCCCAAAATTTTCTATAGATCAAGATATCATCAAAGAATACAAACTCAAAATTGTGTAGGAAGGATAAGAAAAATAATTCATGAGGTTGTGAAAGGTGGATGGAGCATTGCAAGTCCCAAATGGCATAACTAAAAACTCATAACGGCCTTCATGTATACAAAAAGATATTTTATGAATGTTTTCCTCCTTCATCCATATTTACTAGTATATTGAAAGAATATCTATTTTAGTGAAGAACTTGGCACCGCGAGCTCATCCATGAGATCATCAGTAGTGGGGATATGAAATTTGTCTTTAATGGTTAACTTAATGAGAGCAAAAAAATTAGGACACATATTCCAACTGCCTTATTTATTTGATACCATGACAATATTAGAGGCGTAAGGGTTCATACTTGGTCAGATGATGCCAACCTCCAATAGTTCCTAAACAACCTTTTCAATTCATTCTTATGGGAAAATAAGTGCCTATACAGGTGCACATTAAGTGGTTAAATATACATAGTCAAGGGAATAATATTGTCATTCTTACCATATGATGAGTGTAAGCCACACTTAGTTTTGATTTATTGATGTTTAGTCAAGAATAAATACAATTTTGGGTGAACTTATTGTGGGGGGATGTCAATCACTTGTATGAGAATGAATTGGGAAATAATGTCAAAGTGGCCTTTCTCTAATAGTTTCTCCATAAGATGAGAGATAATAATGTTGGAGGAGACGAACTTAGTCCCCTTGATAGTATGTTTCTGACCATATTTACTAAATCTCATGTACAATTCTTGGAACTTGATAGTAACTAGGCCTAATGTTATTAACCATTCTACTCTGAGTACCACATCACAATCCCATTTCAATAGAAAATGTGTTTGATTTGATTTGATATTCCTTGAGTTGAAATTTCACCTTCTCACATTTTCCACCACACTTCATCATGCCTCCATTGGCTATCATAATTTGAAAATTATGCACCACATGGACATAACAATGGGTTTCCTTTGTCACTCACCTATGAATGAAATTGTGGGTATTTCCACTGTCAATGAAAATAATCACATTTTTATTTTTGTATGTATCCAATCAAATTCATAGTATAACGATTTTATGGGCTTGGTAAAGCATGGAGTGAAATTAAGGGTTCCTCTTGAGCTGGTTTTGAAATGCGATCATCTTGAGGAGGAGGTGTTGTGTCCTCAACTTCCAAATTGGGAGGGGATTCCTCAAGAATTCCCTTAGGGTGGTAAGGTTGGGACACATCCATTTGAAACAATTGATGTTATTTTCATTTACACCCTTTGGAAAACTTCTCATCACAATTATATCAAAGTTGGAGGTGTTGGTGCTCGACCATTTCTTCCTGAGATAACTTGTGGACCCTCAATGGAGGATATATGGGGGATTTGGTAGTAGACACCATAGGAGGGAAAGTGAAATATGGAAAATATGGTCTTTTAACTTGTGCATTTACCACCATTTTATCTTCAAGAGATCATTGAGAGGCCTCCAACCACAAAAATGGGTGTTTCTACATAACTTGTGCTCTGATTTCATCCTTGAGAGTATTGATGAATCATTATTTAAAAGAAATAGTCAAACCTTATATCCATATTTTCAATTGATCAAAAGTTTCTATAAAGTATTTAATTGTGTTGGTTTAGCACAACTTGGTCAACCTACCAATATAGTGAGAGGATCTCTTTCAAAATAAGAATATATGGCTTTCACAAACTAGATCTAGGAAATGTAACCACCATAGGATTTCCTATGCCATTTACACCATTTCCACCATTATTGTTCCAAGTATATTACCCCCACCTAAAGTTTCATCATGTCATTATTAATTTCATGGAGTGAGAAATAATGTTCCATCTTGGTAACCCAACTAGTAGGGTTAGTCCCATAAAACATATTCATATCCACCTTAGGAAAGTCCCCCCATAAAATGAGGTTTATTCTTGGGAGGGATTGAAATGATCCTCTAGCTTCCCATTTGGTTTGGGGAGACACTAAAAAAACATATTCATTGTAAGGTGGATTTCATGGAGTTTATCACTTTGTTCTACAAGTTTTTTATTGATATGTTTGACTAAAATTTCTAGTGATGAAACCCTATCATCCATTTGTGAGGACTTAGTTTCTATCTAGTAGTCCTCGGTCACTCCCGGGTCTAGTAAAAATATTTTTACTAGATATTTATATCAATGCAATTGGCTTAACATAGGTTTCCAACAATTTTATGGTTGGGTACAAAGATGTTTTTTTACTTGAGAGTGGTGCCATGATGATTAATGTTGCACAAGGATGAGATAGATCATAGGTCTTTGACAAGAGTGTTGTCAAGACTAATTTTTGTATGTAAATGATTATACAAAATCACCATCATTGCAATTCCATTCCAAAAATATCACAAGGTCCATGCAAATCATCATTAAAGGCCATTCACAATCCAACCTCTAAATTCTTTCTAGATAAAATTGCTTACTTACTTCACTAAAGTCAAAATAAAAGCTACAAGAGAGAAATCAAATTTTAATTAAAAATCCACATAGACAAATACCCAATCCATGTTGTCATCAAACTAAACAACACCCCTTGTGATTATCACATCTCTCATGAGAATCATTTCCCAACTTTATACAATAATCATAAACCATAATTGATCAAACTCGCCATGCCTCTCAGGAAATACACATTCATACAATATTACACTTGCAAAGGATCTCAATACTTACCCATGAACATAATAAGATTCACAAGTTCACAATTGATTTATGTGAATAAAGTAAAGGAATACGTTCACAAGGATACTTGGAAACTCCATGCCTAGAATTCATCCCAATATATAAATAACCATGACATTGGAATACATAACTAGTTAAAACCTATTTTACATATCCAAGAGACCTACTCATTGAAAATACGTGTTTCTCGCAAGGATTGAACAACATTGTATCATAGAAATTATGATTCATTTTTATAATATGAATCTCACCTACAACAATTAAGATAGAATTTACAACAAGTGCAACACATTCCATTGCTAGAATACATGCCATTTTTTCCAACAAGTCTTATTTGAAGATGAGAATGTACAACCAAATATCAATGGTTTCACAATTAGTGGTTTTAAAGAAAACAACATAATACAAAATCATAATTTTCCAACAATCTTTTCAAGTAAAGTATTATGCTCAACAACAACCAAGACACGATAAAACAATAATTATGACCATCATTGTTTTACATCATAATCAGGTTTGGGCATTTGTGAAAACACTTAGCATATAAATGGATAATAGACAAATGAATGAGACAATAATGAAAACAATTGTAATGAAAACCATTCTCACTTCATGCTAATTTACAACCATCAATTCATTTCGCAACATTTCATTTTCCATAACATTAAGATTATAACATGCATACACAAGTCACAACATATGGATTTCTTAAACAAACCATGACATGTATCACTTCACATGAAACTCTACAATTCTTTGAATCAATCCTTTCCATGCTACATTATACTCATTCTAATTCAACTACAATACCATTAATTCCATTTTCATGTCTGTTTCATTTCATATACATATTCAAAAACATTTCATAACAATATAGATGAAAGGCTTTACACAACTAGGTTGAATTCCTCCTTTTCACATAAACAATTTTTTAGATCACCCCAAGAGACATTACAAGCATGAATTCAATATTCAAATCTTGCCCACATTCAAGCCAAGAAAATAGCTCTTGAAAATAAGAGCATACAAGCTACAACCAAGGATATTTGTTGCTAATACAAATGACATGCCATGTGTTAGCACCTAATTTGTAGTGATACATTTTTTCTTACCTTCTCCAAAGTTATATTGGGTAAGTATGGTCTGTCTAACTCAGTTTGGTTTGTTTAGTCTAGTCTGTTGTAAAAATTTACAAAGTATGTAATAAGTCTTAAGGGGTGTCTTCCATGAGTCATAGTCAGGTCAAAAATTCAGTATGTTTTATGAAAAGCATGGTTTCCCAACAACATAGTTACAAAGTAAAAAATGATTACTTTTGTTGAAGTTATGAACATCTGATAGTGAATTGTTGCTACTGGAAGTTCTACATTAGGGTTTAATGTGTAATTAAAGTTTATAGTTATACTGAGTAAGTCATGCAGATATTGGTTGGTGATTCAGTTGAAAGGTTATCACACGATGGTACATCGTGATATTGATGGCTATATCCTCTAACAAATCATCATTGATATTTGACATGTGTTGTGATGGAACAACAATCCTTTCCCCCATTTAAATTTTTTCAAATATTAATACGGGGATGCACATTTTTCTTTCCTGAGGTATTTATGGTTAAATGTTCATCTGCTTGTTTGGAACTAAATTTGGGCTTCCCATATAATTCTCTCTTTTCCTCCCTTCTTACCTTTTCATCTTTGGATTTTTCATGAAACATGCACACAAGCCTCCCTACATATTTCTCTAATGATGATGCCTCACAACGTCATCATCAGAATTTAACAATATGCTCTCATCATCACATTCCTATCCATCTTGCCGAAAATGATAATCCCTCTCTCTGCTAGTCACTTCCGAACTCATGTGTGACCCTCTCTCTTGAATACACCTCAGCCTTTTCCCCCTCATGGGCCCCTCTATTCAATCAATACGTAAGTATTTTCTCTTCCAATGCGTGCCAAGGTTATGAAGACTGGAAAGTTCATTTCAATGTCAGATTTCTCCTTGGGCTCTTTCTTATTTTTCTCCCCCTCCTTGCCGATGATGACACCACCCTTTGTTATCCAATTGTCACATCCTTAATCTCGTGGATCCTATGAACTGAGTCCTCGCCGATCACTCCTCAACCATATATCTCACTTGGTCTAGTTAATGGGTCCCCTCAATACCACCTTGACGTCTTGTTAGCCTTAGTTATTGAAGGATTAACACTCAACGGTCATTTAATTGAACATTAAAATTAATGTTAGGTTGAAATTAGACCTTGTAATCACGCTTAAACAATTAATCAAGTATTTTTCATCATCGAGGTTTGTTTCTCACCCATGTATGCACCTCTTTTCCTCATCATAAACCGACGACAATAAATATGATGTTTCACCCCACTTTTTAAATTTTCTCGTGCCTTAATGACTATAACCACTAATCACCTGGGCACACATTTACTCTCTGTGTACACCCCCGACCGAGTGCAAGCTATTTCACACTTTTATTTATTGTGTTTAGTTAGGAGGGAATTGATGGATTTTTGTTTTGTTAAAAGGGACTCTAAGGCTCATATTCTTTCTCATTGGTTCACAAATGTAAAAAATAGAAAACCGCTTTTGCAATCCTCAGTGATCTCTATCTGATCGACTATCGCTCCTAGCCTTTAAACGAGTATGATGTTATTTTTCTTCTTTTCAATATTTTTATTTCAAGGCCAATATGACTCTATTAATTATAATATGTTGGTTTGTACAGGTGAAGAGATGTATAGAATGCTCACTAGAAAAGGAAAATCCCTTACCTCTGGAGCTCCTGTTCCAGTCTCCATCCCAAATTCATACACTATCTTTGACAACAAAAAGAATGATGCAATGGAGCACTACCTAAGCTATGCCAAGATTCTAGACATGTTTGTGAAAATTCATTCCCTCTCGATGATCCAGACATTGAGGCAAACACAAATATCAGGAAGAGAAAAATCCACACAATAGCCACGTGCCTTGATATTTTTCCTTACAATGACGGAACCAAATGGTGTTTCTCATATCAAAAAAAGGATTAAGGGTTAATTTTCAATGCTTTAGGTCTCCCAATTGCCTCGCTCAAAGAGGATGATATCGGGGATAGATATCAAACCCTATAACCAACAACGATCCCGAATGAGTCTTTTCTTGAAAAGTTCAGAGTCGACCATGAAGACTTCGATACCCTCATGGAATATTGGTTTAATGATAAATAATGGCTGGAAAAAATGAGCGAAATGTATGTTCTAGAAGGGTATCTTAAAATTCCCTAAAGGGTGCTAAATACCATGATCTTTCGACTCTATGGCGAAGAAAGTAGCACTCATTTCAGGATGGAATGGTTCCCAATGGCCTACAAGATTGCACAAATGGATATGTGTTCAATTGGGAAACCATTCTCTCATTTAACATCTCTTAGTGTATCCTGGATCCTAAAAACATGAATAATATTTGTTTATGCATGTCATCATATATAATTGACACTATGTGCGGTGCAAATTCATTCCCAATTTTCAACTGTTCTTGGACTTCGGACAAGGGCCCAATTCACTTTTACTGTTCTCAATTATGGGAGGTAAATTGCAAGAGATTTTTTGATGATATATGTGATTAATTCTTGGCCCCTTTACATAATGGCATCTTTTTCCTCTTCCCACATAGGAACTCACTTGGTTCTTTCAAAGGCTTAAGGGACATCGAGGATTGGTAAGTGAAGAAATACTACACTTACATTAATATCTATGGGGCCACAGGAGCACCAAAATTTCTACCAAAGTATGTCTCTGATAAGTTGTTACCTAGGGAGATCACATACCAGACTGTTGAAAAAGGGGCCACCCCCTACCTTTCAGAAAATAACAAGAAATAATGGCCAATTTTCTCGATACAGGTGGGGTCATATTCTTTGGAAAACATGAAGCAAGATGAAAAGGAAGTGGAAGCACTCAAGGAGATGTGTCTCTATTTGGGGGAACCAAAATCACATGACACTCAGAATGTAGTTTATGAACACATGAAGGCCATCATATTAGTGCCACAGACCATGCATGAGTCTCGGTTATCCGAGGATGTTTTCCAAGGCGCACTGAGTTTCGAGGAAGCAGTGGAAAAGATTACTACCGATGTATCCCAACAACAATTGAGAAAGGATGAAGAACAAGACAAAATATTGTGGCTGGAGAAGTTCTAAGCTCTTTTCCACCAAGATAATAAAAAACTAAGTGAAGAGGAGAAAAAGAGAAGAGATAAAGAAATTTAACTAGCCAGGAAATATGACGAGGTCGAAGGAATTTACCAACTGTTGAAGAAGAAATAGATCAAATATGAGCATGCCACACTGGAAAAATGTATAAGTAAATATTATCCCTTTTGGAAGGTGTTACACCTCAATATCACTCACTTCGATAAGTGTCGTAAGTGTCACACGATCCTCTCAACTGTCGTAAGTGTCGCATGTTCCTTACAACTTTCGCAAGTGTCGCAAGTTGTTCACGAGTGTCGCAAATGTTGTTCAAGCATACTGCCATAATAACGACACTAAGGAGGCACTTAAGACATTTCATACACTTGATTTGGAGGAGGGAAAATGGTTAACTGAAATCAAGGAACTCTTATCACCTGAAAGGAGCTCTTAAACAAAAGTTTTGAAGGTGAGCGCTCCCGTACATCAACCTTAGGAGCGCTGACGCTCCCCTACAAGGTCTTAGGGAGCGTTATAATGCACCACTACCCCTCTGAAGGAGCGCTATCCATCCTTGGAGCGTTGGCGCCCCCCTCAAGCTTCCTAGGGAGTGTTGTAGCACCCTGATACCCCTTTTGAGGGAGCGCTGTCTAATCTGAGGCAGTAGTTGGCCCGTTGAGGAGAATAAGCGGAGGATCTCTCAAGTTTAGAAGGAAGTTGCATTCGAATTCTTGGTTCCATCAGGAGATCCCTGATCCAAGGAGGGAATTCCTCAACTTGTTCTAAATATAACCCAAGAGGTTAAGCTTCTCTTAACCTACATAAGCAGGCTCTATCATGGTGAAAAGGGGGAAGAATTGCTAGCATGAAACCTATGATCTCATAGGAAACACACAGTCAGTCAAAGGAGAGTGATNGAGGAAATATCATCTTTTGCAAAGGATAACATGATTAAGTCTTTAGAAGAATTGATGCTCAAAATTGGGTATGACCCCTCAAATGTGAAAGAAGCTGAGGAGATGCTAAAAAAAAGAATGTTGACATAACATATCTGAGGAAACAACTAAAGATATCTACTATAGAAGACTCAAAAGACAAAGAGATGGATGAGACAGAAGGTGAGAAGGAGGAGATGCTAAAGTTGACCATGGAACATAATGCACAGATAAAAGAGATGGAATTAGAGCTGGAAAGGTTAGTAAAGGAGAAGGAACATGCAACACCCATGGAAGTTATCCCACTGAGTGAAATTCCCCTCATAGAAGTTATCATAGTAACAACATCAACAACTACCACAACAAAACTTTCATCAGTCACCCCATTAACAATGCTAGAGAAATCTGTGGAGCTAGCAAGATCAATGGAAGAGATGACCTTACAAGAATAAGAAATCAAAAGGATGGAAAAATAGATAGAGAATCTCCAGAAGATTAAATATTCATTCCAAGATAGCTACAATACAGAGAGACACACATTAGAAAAATTGAAGTAGGAGCTACAACATCTACAAAAGAAGACAGTAGTGGGAAAAACACTAGCAGAAACCAAAGAGACCATTTGGATGGATATCTCCAAATTCATAAATGAAATCTGGCCCATGGTGCAAATCATGCTTTAACAACATGAACTCGTGTTGAGGATTGGACGGAGACTATCCTCGAGGTCAAGAGGGTTCTGACCAAAAGAGGGCTGATGTCGCAATTGGAGGCGAATGCCCATAATATGGATGCTAGAGTCCATAAATTCTTCAGCAAGGTTTATGTTTTACAAAAGAAAGGACTTTCGGGTTTACTGGTTCTAAATGATAAGCTGATGACACTCTCCGACTACATGCTAAAGATCTCCATGGTGGCAAAGGATAGCTCTAAGTTTTCAGGAATACAAGGAAGCATAACCATCAAGGCATTCCTAGAGACTCTGCAGTTGGATCTCAGCATCCAACATGAAATCAAGTATATCTTCATCATCAAGCCAAATTTCGAAAAATACACAGAAATGGATGAAGTGTACCACAGACTGCTAAAAGTCACCATTCCAAATCAACAGAGATGGGAGGAGTTGTGAAAATGTATCGAGTAGAAGATGAGGTGGACATCCAAGTCAACATGTTGAATAGTCAAAGTCAAGTGAATGACTCACCAATGACCTTCCCCAAAATTAGTGTGAAGAATCCTACAGATCATCAACAGTTCCTACAATTTTGTATCTTGTTAGCTAGTTATTTAGATTTAGAATCCACCACGTCCTGATCATTAATGACATGGTCGTTCGCAATTTTTGCTATAAATACTTCAAACTTCGAAGTACTGAGGGTTGAGTTTTATGCCCAAGCAAGCTGTAAGCACTGTAATTTTTATCAAAGATCTACTAGTAATAAAAGGACTTTCACAGGATTCCCGTGTGTTAATTGTTGGTGATGTTTACTTCTCTTCGTTGAATGGTTTTTTATTTCTTCATTATCATCTATGTTTTCTATATCCGATCATTTAGAAGAAGTTAAAGTTGCATAATTTATCTTTGAATACTCTGTTTCTGGATTTTAAATATCTAAGTGTTTGTCTTCTGATGCTATGATAGAGAAATTCTTAAATGATTCTTTATTCTAACTAATTATCTCGTCTTTTCTTATCTCCATCATTTTATTCTAAAGGATCTAATAGTTGCATTATCTAGCCCTGTGAAAACGCCTTCTAAAATATGTTCTTTGATCTCAAACCTTATAAAGCAGACCCCATAGCCCAATGGATGCATAAGCTATATTCAACCATTCTATAAAACAAACAATACAATCTTATTTATTTAACTAGCCTAATATTTAAAAACTGAAACAAAGTTAAATCTTACAGAGAGATCCCTCTCTGAAAATGGAAGGGCTAGATCCTAGTTTCGAAGCGGTTGGATAAAGTTACCTCTGATAAATTTATTCTACATCTCGAAAGCCTCTGGAAATTTACAGAGCGATAACACATTTCTTAGCAGAGATTAAAGAAATAGTGATAGGAAACACTACCTCTGGTATCCTGTACAATTGTCTACCCAAAGTAATAATAACACTGTAGGGTCTAGACTCATACACAACATGTTTCTTCCACAAATATGGTTGTCCTAAAAGGTCATCACAAACTTCAAGGGGAGAAATATCACACAATACCTCGTCTTTGAAGGTCTTGATATCATATGGTAGAAGACACTGTTGGCTGACGCGAAGATATCTTCCTTGGTGAAGCCAACTGATGGTGTAGGGTTTCGGGTGTGGTTTCATCGGCATGTATAGCCACTTGATGACATATGCTGAGATATGGTTCTTCTAATTGACACAATCGACAATGAAATGAAGTGAAGCCCCCTTTACCCACATATGTGAGTGAAAGAGTCGTTCCCATTCCTCTAGTTATTTTTGTTCGCTTCGCTAGAATTTGGTGGTAGTGATAATGGCACTGGGTTCAATATTGATAATATGCTTCCCTCCTTCTATGTTTGATTCAGAGTGAGAATCCACCTCTAACTCGAAATATTTTATCTCGACCACCAATGACTGCTTGCAACGACATTCTTCGATGTTGTGCCAAGGGATTTTATGGTATTCACACCATTTTCCTATGTCGTTCTTCAAATTCTCATTACCCTTCCTGTGTTGCAGCTTGGACTAGTTTTCTTGAGAGTGGCCATATTTTCTTTGTCCCTTGTTTTGTGGGTTGGGGCTGTCTTTTCCCTTCTTCAACTGTGAGGAGTTTGCAGATCCAAACTCTTGCCTCTTCTTCTTAAATTTTTTCTCAATCTTGACAACATATTTATAAGTTGTTCCCAACGATGCGATGTCAAAAAATCCATTTCTATTTGAATGTATCTATGTAGAAAAATACGATATTTGAGCACCATATGTTGTTTAGAGTATTTGATACCCAATTTGGTGCTCATGGTATGGAAAATATTGGTGAAATCTAGTATTGTCTGGTCCCTTTCATGATGCAGGGTGGTCCATCTTGTGTATTGGTCCTCGTAGCTTCCAATGGGGTAGTACTATTATTTAATGGCATCCATGAACGAATCCCACGTGGGGGAAACATCGAATATTGCAGATTCCTCTATGGACCTTTTCTCAGAGTAAGTATCCCACCTGTCCTTAACATGGTGAATGACCTTGAGGAGTGAAAAAGTAATCTTTTCCCTATCGGAAAAATTGTGGACCGAAAATACCCTTTGAGAAGATTCAACCATTTATCCACAACAACTGCATATATCAGTCCTTCAAGTAATGGAATATCAAATTTAACTGTACCTTGAAGGGGGTTTCATGGTTGCTCGATGAAGCTACGTCTTCTGTGGGAAGCCTTTAAAGGATCTGTGCAAAGTTGTCCATCATTTCGTTCCTTTGTTTCGCAAGGGATTCCTCGAGAAACATTTTAAAAGGATCTCCTGCTCCATCATATTTATTTTCTTCCCCCATGGGTTGTTGTCAGGTTTGGTGTGTCCAATCTTGCAAAGGCTCGATTGGTTCGAGTCCCAACTTCTTGTACCCAGATCTTGTTGGGGACATGCACGAAGAAAAATAAATGAAGAGAAGACCGCTCTCATGCCACTGATCTGGATTTATGAGCGGAATGAAATGAGTAACAGACAGAATAAAATAACACAGAGATACAAATAACCACAACAGATATCCAGTGAAAAATAACTTCTATTGAATAAATAAAATAGGATGAAACTGTAAACTGCAACACGAAAATAACTTGCTCGAATGGTGGTAGCTATCTCTGAGAAGAGATGTGGCTACTATGTGCATCCGTTTGAGACGAATGATTATAATGAGGCTCCAGAGGTATTTTTAACATTACTTCATGAATTCCAAAACCCTATACATTCAAAACCCTAACCCTAGGATATGAAACGCCAAAAGTTATGTGGGCCTCGATGGGTAAGTTGGTACCTCAAATTCCCATGGTTGTAACTTTTGCATACGACCTTCATTTTAGGTGCGTGATAGCTAGTTGGAGAGGTATTTTCGAGAACTACCCATTATTTTGTAAAACACTCACTCCATTTACAATGTGATTGTGGAAAGAAAAAAAAAACATTTTTTAGGGCCCCAAAACGACCCCAGAAGCACATAAATATGTACTGACATGAAAAATTCCAAACTAAGCCAGTTGGATTAGGTGGAAAGCCACCAATATCCACTTGGAATCTATGTAGGGCTTCAAAAAACACTGAAAGTGTAGAACCCACAATTAAAAATAATTACAGAAGAACGTGTTGAACTAAAGCTGCCAAAAGGAGCCAGTTGGAATAGGTGGGTGGCCACCAATATCCACCTAGATCAAGCAAGGATTTAAATCTATGGGTTATTCATTATTCAATCCATCCAGTCACCATCATAAAAATAAACATTATCCTCGTATTAGTATTTCATATTGATAGGCATAGATCATAACAAATAATTACCAATTGAAGAACAAAGAAATAAATGATATTATGAATAAATGATCAAATAAATCAACTTATATGAAACACTTATATTTCAATTACAATTTATATTCATTCAATGGAAATATTGAACCACCCAACCATTCTTAAGATAGAGTTCTTGGTCAATTTGTTTTCATCTGAGCAAAGAACAATTTGCTAATCCCCAACCAATTGTAATATGCTTAACCAACAAAAATAGTAGAACATGATAAATATTTAGAGAATTTGAATGTAGTAAAAGAAATGCAAGATAAAGTAAGTTTAAATATGTAGAATATAAACCTTGTATTAAATATCTCCAAAAGCGTCAACAATTTTCATGAGCTTCTTAAAGGGGGAAACCTCAAATGAGTAGAGATACAAATACAATAAAAACACTTCATGAAATATTTCATACCCTTCTATATCCATAAATAACTTCTTAATAACAAAAAACTTAATTACTTGTGGTCATGTCACTAATGGGTACCAACCACCTAGTGGGCCTTATTTAATAATGATGACTAGTTTTACATTATGTAACTATCCACTGACTATCTAATGGGTATTATTCAAATAATATGGTCTTGTACATTAATTAACTAACTACTAAGTACCAAAAGTAGGGAGGTTAGGATAGGACCCTAACATGCCCCCACCCTTCAAAAGTAGCATTGTCCTCAAGGATAAACCTGTGGAAACTATTGTAAAATTGTTGCTAATTCCCAAGAGGTGTCCTTTGATTGAATATCTTTCTACTAGATCAAAACTTATTGGATGGTGTGTCGGCGTAGTTTATGCTCTCTACTGGCCAATTTTTCTCCTAGCTGGAGCCAAACAAACCCTTCTTCATCAAGTTCTGGAAGATTAGATTGAAATTTTCAATTTGACCTCATGAATTTATTTAAACAAGGGACACAAAATAATATATGGATCTTGTAGTGGGTTAGAAAGGTTAATCTATAGGCAACTTGTCCAATGTGTTGGAGGTTCTGATAGGTTCAATAGAATTTTGGTGCAAGCTTCTAGTGGAATTTATCTTTGAGTGAGGTTTTATTATAAGCTTAAAGGCAAAGAAACACCTAATCCCCTTCTTCAAAACAATACTTAGAGTGATTTTGGTCATCCTATTGCTTCATGCTATTTTGAGCCATCACTAGATTTCATTTAAGTGTGTAGAGAATGGCCTCTCTAGTGTGAAGCATGCAATTTAGTACTTGAACCCTGAATGTGCCTAGTAAATATGAAGCTACTAAATGATATTTTGGGCCATAAATAGCTTCATATGGTTTCATTTTAGTAGTGTCATGATAAGTGGTATTGTACCACCATTCTACAAGGGGTAGCCATTGTGCCCATTGGTACTAGTTTTTTGAAGCCAAACATCTCAAATAGGTTTCCAAGCACTTATTGACCACTTTCCTTTGACCATCAATTTGAGGATGATAAGATGTGCTCATGTTCAATAGGATTCCCTAGAATTTAAATAGCTCCTGCGAAAATTTTATGGTGAATGTGGGTCATGGTCTGACACACTAGAAGTGGGCATACCATGTAACTTAAAAATGAAATCCATGAAAACTTGGGCAATTGTGGAAGGTGTAAATGGGTGCGGTAGGGAAAAAAAGTGATCTTATTTGGAAATATGGTTAGCTACCACCATAATTACTAATTTGTTACTTTTTTTTAGAAGGCCCACTATAAAATCCATATAAATGTTAGTCCAAATAGTGATTGGTATTGATAGTGGTTGCAATTCCCCAGGAGTCTTCACTATCTCCCCTTTTGTTTCATTAACAAGAATCACATGAAGCTACAAACATTTGGATGTATTTTTTCATTCCTTACTATAATAAAGAGAACTTAATGTATTCATAGGTTTTGTGAAATCTAGAGTGACTTGTGGTGGGAGATGAACTCAACTCCTCTAACAAAATGGGTTTCAAATTTGAATACATTACCTAAAAAATGTGTCATTTATACTTCAAGGTATCTCACTGCCAAGTGTATCCCTTAGGTGGATTGGGGTCCTCTTGAATCCTTTGGATTATTTGAACCATAGAGTCATTGGTCCTCCATTCTTAGCAGGATTTTGTAGGCCAATTGGGCACAGATAAGGATAAGGCCAATAGAGAACCTTCCTCCTCATATTTATAAGACAAATAATCAATGACCATTTTCTCTTTTCCTTTCTTATATATAATCTCATAATCATACCCAATCATATTAGTGACCCAATTGTTCTTCTTTAGTGATGCCAATCTCTGCTCTAGAAAATAATTTAAGCTATGATGATCTATATTTATCTAAAAACACCTCCTAATGAAATATGGTGCCAAGTTTTGATGAAATGGAGGATTTTCATCATCTCTTTCTCATAGGTATACTTACCTAATATTTGTTCACACAATGTTTTACTAATGAAATCCAAGGGGCACATGTCTTGCATTAATACGAGTCCAAGTCCTTGTCCTAAATCATCACACTCTAGGACAAACATTTTAGTGAAATTAGGCATGGCTAGGACTAATGTGTTACACATGGATTCCTTTAAGGATGAAATATCTTACTAAGTAGACTCATTCCAAGAAAATACATTATTTTTAAGAAAGGAAGTTAAGGGGTTAAAAATTGACCCATAATTTTGGAAAAATTTCCTATATTTTCCCATTAGTCCTATGAACCCATGTAAGCTTTTGAGATTCACAGGGAATTCAATCTTGCACGGCCCCAATTTTCTTGGGATCCACTGGCACCCCATCTTGAATAAAAATGTGACTAAAGTATTCAACCTTTGAATACTTAGGGAACAACTAGTGGTCTTGGAGGAGTTGCATGGATTTACAACATGTTCCACATGTGCTTCCCAAAATTTTCTATAGATCAAGATATCATCAAAGAATACAAACTCAAAATTGTGTAGGAAGGATAAGAAAAATAATTCATGAGGTTGTGAAAGGTGGATGGAGCATTGCAAGTCCCAAATGGCATAACTAAAAACTCATAACGGCCTTCATGTATACAAAAAGATATTTTATGAATGTTTTCCTCCTTCATCCATATTTACTAGTATATTGAAAGAA
Source organism: Picea glauca (assembly GCA_000966675.3). Lineage (NCBI taxonomy): Eukaryota > Viridiplantae > Streptophyta > Pinopsida > Pinales > Pinaceae > Picea > Picea glauca. Next base: position 24,875 of record JZKD02S2040749.1, read on the forward strand.
TATCTATTTTAGTGAAGAACTTGGCACCGCGAGCTCATCCATGAGATCATCAGTAGTGGGGATATGAAATTTGTCTTTAATGGTTAACTTAATGAGAGCAAAAAAATTAGGACACATATTCCAACTGCCTTATTTATTTGATACCATGACAATATTAGAGGCGTAAGGGTTCATACTTGGTCAGATGATGCCAACCTCCAATAGTTCCTAAACAACCTTTTCAATTCATTCTTATGGGAAAATAAGTGCCTATACAGGTGCACATTAAGTGGTTAAATATACATAGTCAAGGGAATAATATTGTCATTCTTACCATATGATGAGTGTAAGCCACACTTAGTTTTGATTTATTGATGTTTAGTCAAGAATAAATACAATTTTGGGTGAACTTATTGTGGGGGGATGTCAATCACTTGTATGAGAATGAATTGGGAAATAATGTCAAAGTGGCCTTTCTCTAATAGTTTCTCCATAAGATGAGAGATAATAATGTTGGAGGAGACGAACTTAGTCCCCTTGATAGTATGTTTCTGACCATATTTACTAAATCTCATGTACAATTCTTGGAACTTGATAGTAACTAGGCCTAATGTTATTAACCATTCTACTCTGAGTACCACATCACAATCCCATTTCAATAGAAAATGTGTTTGATTTGATTTGATATTCCTTGAGTTGAAATTTCACCTTCTCACATTTTCCACCACACTTCATCATGCCTCCATTGGCTATCATAATTTGAAAATTATGCACCACATGGACATAACAATGGGTTTCCTTTGTCACTCACCTATGAATGAAATTGTGGGTATTTCCACTGTCAATGAAAATAATCACATTTTTATTTTTGTATGTATCCAATCAAATTCATAGTATAACGATTTTATGGGCTTGGTAAAGCATGGAGTGAAATTAAGGGTTCCTCTTGAGCTGGTTTTGAAATGCGATCATCTTGAGGAGGAGGTGTTGTGTCCTCAACTTCCAAATTGGGAGGGGATTCCTCAAGAATTCCCTTAGGGTGGTAAGGTTGGGACACATCCATTTGAAACAATTGATGTTATTTTCATTTACACCCTTTGGAAAACTTCTCATCACAATTATATCAAAGTTGGAGGTGTTGGTGCTCGACCATTTCTTCCTGAGATAACTTGTGGACCCTCAATGGAGGATATATGGGGGATTTGGTAGTAGACACCATAGGAGGGAAAGTGAAATATGGAAAATATGGTCTTTTAACTTGTGCATTTACCACCATTTTATCTTCAAGAGATCATTGAGAGGCCTCCAACCACAAAAATGGGTGTTTCTACATAACTTGTGCTCTGATTTCATCCTTGAGAGTATTGATGAATCATTATTTAAAAGAAATAGTCAAACCTTATATCCATATTTTCAATTGATCAAAAGTTTCTATAAAGTATTTAATTGTGTTGGTTTAGCACAACTTGGTCAACCTACCAATATAGTGAGAGGATCTCTTTCAAAATAAGAATATATGGCTTTCACAAACTAGATCTAGGAAATGTAACCACCATAGGATTTCCTATGCCATTTACACCATTTCCACCATTATTGTTCCAAGTATATTACCCCCACCTAAAGTTTCATCATGTCATTATTAATTTCATGGAGTGAGAAATAATGTTCCATCTTGGTAACCCAACTAGTAGGGTTAGTCCCATAAAACATATTCATATCCACCTTAGGAAAGTCCCCCCATAAAATGAGGTTTATTCTTGGGAGGGATTGAAATGATCCTCTAGCTTCCCATTTGGTTTGGGGAGACACTAAAAAAACATATTCATTGTAAGGTGGATTTCATGGAGTTTATCACTTTGTTCTACAAGTTTTTTATTGATATGTTTGACTAAAATTTCTAGTGATGAAACCCTATCATCCATTTGTGAGGACTTAGTTTCTATCTAGTAGTCCTCGGTCACTCCCGGGTCTAGTAAAAATATTTTTACTAGATATTTATATCAATGCAATTGGCTTAACATAGGTTTCCAACAATTTTATGGTTGGGTACAAAGATGTTTTTTTACTTGAGAGTGGTGCCATGATGATTAATGTTGCACAAGGATGAGATAGATCATAGGTCTTTGACAAGAGTGTTGTCAAGACTAATTTTTGTATGTAAATGATTATACAAAATCACCATCATTGCAATTCCATTCCAAAAATATCACAAGGTCCATGCAAATCATCATTAAAGGCCATTCACAATCCAACCTCTAAATTCTTTCTAGATAAAATTGCTTACTTACTTCACTAAAGTCAAAATAAAAGCTACAAGAGAGAAATCAAATTTTAATTAAAAATCCACATAGACAAATACCCAATCCATGTTGTCATCAAACTAAACAACACCCCTTGTGATTATCACATCTCTCATGAGAATCATTTCCCAACTTTATACAATAATCATAAACCATAATTGATCAAACTCGCCATGCCTCTCAGGAAATACACATTCATACAATATTACACTTGCAAAGGATCTCAATACTTACCCATGAACATAATAAGATTCACAAGTTCACAATTGATTTATGTGAATAAAGTAAAGGAATACGTTCACAAGGATACTTGGAAACTCCATGCCTAGAATTCATCCCAATATATAAATAACCATGACATTGGAATACATAACTAGTTAAAACCTATTTTACATATCCAAGAGACCTACTCATTGAAAATACGTGTTTCTCGCAAGGATTGAACAACATTGTATCATAGAAATTATGATTCATTTTTATAATATGAATCTCACCTACAACAATTAAGATAGAATTTACAACAAGTGCAACACATTCCATTGCTAGAATACATGCCATTTTTTCCAACAAGTCTTATTTGAAGATGAGAATGTACAACCAAATATCAATGGTTTCACAATTAGTGGTTTTAAAGAAAACAACATAATACAAAATCATAATTTTCCAACAATCTTTTCAAGTAAAGTATTATGCTCAACAACAACCAAGACACGATAAAACAATAATTATGACCATCATTGTTTTACATCATAATCAGGTTTGGGCATTTGTGAAAACACTTAGCATATAAATGGATAATAGACAAATGAATGAGACAATAATGAAAACAATTGTAATGAAAACCATTCTCACTTCATGCTAATTTACAACCATCAATTCATTTCGCAACATTTCATTTTCCATAACATTAAGATTATAACATGCATACACAAGTCACAACATATGGATTTCTTAAACAAACCATGACATGTATCACTTCACATGAAACTCTACAATTCTTTGAATCAATCCTTTCCATGCTACATTATACTCATTCTAATTCAACTACAATACCATTAATTCCATTTTCATGTCTGTTTCATTTCATATACATATTCAAAAACATTTCATAACAATATAGATGAAAGGCTTTACACAACTAGGTTGAATTCCTCCTTTTCACATAAACAATTTTTTAGATCACCCCAAGAGACATTACAAGCATGAATTCAATATTCAAATCTTGCCCACATTCAAGCCAAGAAAATAGCTCTTGAAAATAAGAGCATACAAGCTACAACCAAGGATATTTGTTGCTAATACAAATGACATGCCATGTGTTAGCACCTAATTTGTAGTGATACATTTTTTCTTACCTTCTCCAAAGTTATATTGGGTAAGTATGGTCTGTCTAACTCAGTTTGGTTTGTTTAGTCTAGTCTGTTGTAAAAATTTACAAAGTATGTAATAAGTCTTAAGGGGTGTCTTCCATGAGTCATAGTCAGGTCAAAAATTCAGTATGTTTTATGAAAAGCATGGTTTCCCAACAACATAGTTACAAAGTAAAAAATGATTACTTTTGTTGAAGTTATGAACATCTGATAGTGAATTGTTGCTACTGGAAGTTCTACATTAGGGTTTAATGTGTAATTAAAGTTTATAGTTATACTGAGTAAGTCATGCAGATATTGGTTGGTGATTCAGTTGAAAGGTTATCACACGATGGTACATCGTGATATTGATGGCTATATCCTCTAACAAATCATCATTGATATTTGACATGTGTTGTGATGGAACAACAATCCTTTCCCCCATTTAAATTTTTTCAAATATTAATACGGGGATGCACATTTTTCTTTCCTGAGGTATTTATGGTTAAATGTTCATCTGCTTGTTTGGAACTAAATTTGGGCTTCCCATATAATTCTCTCTTTTCCTCCCTTCTTACCTTTTCATCTTTGGATTTTTCATGAAACATGCACACAAGCCTCCCTACATATTTCTCTAATGATGATGCCTCACAACGTCATCATCAGAATTTAACAATATGCTCTCATCATCACATTCCTATCCATCTTGCCGAAAATGATAATCCCTCTCTCTGCTAGTCACTTCCGAACTCATGTGTGACCCTCTCTCTTGAATACACCTCAGCCTTTTCCCCCTCATGGGCCCCTCTATTCAATCAATACGTAAGTATTTTCTCTTCCAATGCGTGCCAAGGTTATGAAGACTGGAAAGTTCATTTCAATGTCAGATTTCTCCTTGGGCTCTTTCTTATTTTTCTCCCCCTCCTTGCCGATGATGACACCACCCTTTGTTATCCAATTGTCACATCCTTAATCTCGTGGATCCTATGAACTGAGTCCTCGCCGATCACTCCTCAACCATATATCTCACTTGGTCTAGTTAATGGGTCCCCTCAATACCACCTTGACGTCTTGTTAGCCTTAGTTATTGAAGGATTAACACTCAACGGTCATTTAATTGAACATTAAAATTAATGTTAGGTTGAACTTAGACCTTGTAATCACACTTAAACAATTAATCAAGTATTTTTCATCATCGAGGTTTGTTTCTCACCCATGTATGCACCTCTTTTCCTCATCATAAACCGACGACAATAAATATGATGTTTCACCCCACTTTTCAAATTTTCTCGTGCCTTAACGACTATAACCGCTAATCACCTGGGCACACATTTACTCTCTGTGTACACCCCTGACCGAGTGCAAGCTATTTCACACTTTTATTTATTGTGTTTAGTTAGGAGGGAATTGATGGATTTTTTTTTTGTTAAAAGGGACTATAAGGCTCATATTCTTTCTCATTGGTTCACAAATGTAAAAAATAGAAAACCGCTTTTGCAATCCTCAGTGATCTCTATCTGATCGACTATCGCTTCTAGCCTTTAAACGAGTATGATGTTATTTTTCTTCTTTTCAATATTTTTATTTCAAGGCCAATATGACTGTATTAATTATAATATGTTGGTTTGTACAGGTGAACAGATGTATAGAATGCTCACTAGAAAAGGAAAATCCCAGACCTCTGGAGCTCCTGTTCCAGTCTCCATCCCAGATTCATACACTATCTTTGACAACAAAAAGAATGATGCAATGTAGCACTACCTAAGCTATGCCAAGATTCTAGACATGTTTGTGAAAATTCATTCCCTCTCGATGATCTAGACATTGAGGCAAACACAAATATCAGAAAGAGAAAAATCCACACAATAGCCACGTGCCTTGAGATTTTTCCTTACAATGACGGAACCAAATGGTGTTTCTCATATCAAAAAAAGGATTAAGGATTAATTTTCAATGCTTTAGGTCTCCCAATTGCCTCGCTCAAAGAGGATGATATCGGGGATAGATATCAAACCCTATAACCAACAACGATCCCGAACGAGTCTTTTCTTGAAAAGTTTAGAGTCGACCATGAAGACTTCGATACCCTCATGGAATATTGGTTTAATGATAAATAATGGCTGGAAAAAATGAGCGAAATGTATGTTCTAGAAGGGTATCTTAAAATTCCCTAAAGGGTGCTAAATACCATGATCTTTCGACTCTATGGCGAAGAAAGTAGCACTCATTTCAGGATGGAATGGTTCCCAATGGCCTACAAGATTGCACAAATGGATATGTGTTCAATTGGGAAACCATTCTCTCATTTAACATCTCTTAGTGTATCCTGGATCCTAAAAACATGAATAATATTTGTTTATGCATGTCATCATATATAATTGACACTATGTGCGGTGCAAATTCATTCCCAATTTTCAACTGTTCTTGGACTTCGGACAAGGGCCCAATTCACTTTTACTGTTCTCAATTATGGGAGGTAAATTGCAAGAGATTTTTTGATGATATATGTGATTAATTCTTGGCCCCTTTACATAATGGCATCTTTTTCCTCTTCCCACATAGGAACTCACTTGGTTCTTTCAAAGGCTTAAGGGACATCGAGGATTGGTAAGTGAAGAAATACTACACTTACATTAATATCTATGGGGCCACAGGAGCACCAAAATTTCTACCAAAGTATGTCTCTGATAAGTTGTTACCTAGGGAGATCACATACCAGACTGTTGAAAAAGGGGCCACCCCCTACCTTTCAGAAAATAACAAGAAATAATGGCCAATTTTCTCGATACAGGTGGGGTCATATTCTTTGGAAAACATGAAGCAAGATGAAAAGGAAGTGGAAGCACTCAAGGAGATGTGTCTCTATTTGGGGGAACCAAAATCACATGACACTCAGAATGTAGTTTATGAACACATGAAGGCCATCATATTAGTGCCACAGACCATGCATGAGTCTCGGTTATCCGAGGATGTTTTCCAAGGCGCACTGAGTTTCGAGGAAGCAGTGGAAAAGATTACTACCGATGTATCCCAACAACAATTGAGAAAGGATGAAGAACAAGACAAAATATTGTGGCTGGAGAAGTTCTAAGCTCTTTTCCACCAAGATAATAAAAAACTAAGTGAAGAGGAGAAAAAGAGAAGAGATAAAGAAATTTAACTAGCCAGGAAATATGACGAGGTCGAAGGAATTTACCAACTGTTGAAGAAGAAATAGATCAAATATGAGCATGCCACACTGGAAAAATGTATAAGTAAATATTATCCCTTTTGGAAGGTGTTACACCTCAATATCACTCACTTCGATAAGTGTCGTAAGTGTCACACGATCCTCTCAACTGTCGTAAGTGTCGCATGTTCCTTACAACTTTCGCAAGTGTCGCAAGTTGTTCACGAGTGTCGCAAATGTTGTTCAAGCATACTGCCATAATAACGACACTAAGGAGGCACTTAAGACATTTCATACACTTGATTTGGAGGAGGGAAAATGGTTAACTGAAATCAAGGAACTCTTATCACCTGAAAGGAGCTCTTAAACAAAAGTTTTGAAGGTGAGCGCTCCCGTACATCAACCTTAGGAGCGCTGACGCTCCCCTACAAGGTCTTAGGGAGCGTTATAATGCACCACTACCCCTCTGAAGGAGCGCTATCCATCCTTGGAGCGTTGGCGCCCCCCTCAAGCTTCCTAGGGAGTGTTGTAGCACCCTGATACCCCTTTTGAGGGAGCGCTGTCTAATCTGAGGCAGTAGTTGGCCCGTTGAGGAGAATAAGCGGAGGATCTCTCAAGTTTAGAAGGAAGTTGCATTCGAATTCTTGGTTCCATCAGGAGATCCCTGATCCAAGGAGGGAATTCCTCAACTTGTTCTAAATATAACCCAAGAGGTTAAGCTTCTCTTAACCTACATAAGCAGGCTCTATCATGGTGAAAAGGGGGAAGAATTGCTAGCATGAAACCTATGATCTCATAGGAAACACACAGTCAGTCAAAGGAGAGTGATCAGTGAAGATTCTATCATCCAGGTTGTGGATCTTTTGAGCAAGGGTTAGACAAAGGGGACTTGACGAAGCTGTCGCATTCGCATCTACGATTGTAAGTATTGTTGTCGTCATTCTCATTAATATGACACGCTTGGCCTGTTTCTTTCTATTTTGTGTCTGATCTTACATGAAATTATCATTGATAGATAGATCTATTTTCAAGCTAATATCAATAGAATAGGAAGTGGTTGTACTTTGTTTGTCTACAGGACTCAGCGAGGAGCGAGAGTTTGGAGCTCGATTTGGAGCGTGCAGGGACAAACATCGATAAAGAGGTACTACTATTCTCCTTCCTTCTCATGTATTAGTTTGTATAGATTTGAAAGGAAGTCAGTGTCCACATTAAGCACTTTCTGTCTTAGAGTTAGGGTCTAGCTCTTTGAGGTGATCTACCTGTCCGCAGGAAGATTTTCCTTTAACAGAAACTGGCGACTCCACTGGGGAGTTCCTCAAATCGAAACTTCTTGTTTTGATTTCTCCTCATAGACCTTGTTTTACCCCTTGAATGTTTCAGACCTGGTTCACTCCTATTTTGATTGGTTTCATGAGATGATTGACTCCCTACCCCATCAAACTCAGCCTAATTGTCGAAATTAAACTGCAATTTTTGGATTTTTGAGACTTCTAGGATCTTTCTGAACCTGGCGCCCCTGTCCCTGTGTTAACAGAGCGCCAACGCTCCCTAAGTGTCTTACACAGAGCGCTATAACTCTCCTTGTCCTTGACAATAGAGTGCCAGCCCTCCCTTGGACAATAAACCTTCCAGAATTGTTTTTTCAGAGTTTTACCTCTGTGTTTCTCTTGCTGGGTCACATTGTGATTCAATCCCTCTTCCTTTCCAGCTTTGACATCTGTCTTTTTTGAAGAAAAAACATCTTGCTGTTTGGATTTTGTAGCCTCCTTCACTATTGTTGTTGAGTTTTTCTGTCATTCGGAGTTTGAAACCCATGCATTGTCTTTCTCTCCCTTTTTGAATGAACAAAAAACACTGGTGAAGGTCATTAGAGGTCTACGGATCTTTTCATTTGATTTTAGTCAAGGTCATTGTTCTTCGACATTTCTTTTGGTGTGAAGTTCTTGATTCTTCCTTGATTGTTTCTTTTCTTCCGCTTCTTGTTCTGATCGCAACGAGAGGGTGTATTGTTTGTATGATTCTTGCTTGTGTTGGTCTGATTTTCATTCATCCAAAAAGATAATTAGAAAGACGAGCACTGTTTTGAATTAATCATTATCCATGTGCAAACAATAAAGAAGCATATTCATGATTGATTTTGCATATTAGAAGGTATCTCTAAAGTTTTAGCATCACATTAGGATTTGATTGAAGAAAATTTGTTTGAGGACATTCCTTATTGGTGCCTATTAGTGAAAAGAACTCTCTCTCTCTCCCTTAGATAGATGTTCATCGAAAAGAAATGACTTCTTATCATCTTTGATGAATTTTTGGGACTGAGTCATAATTCCATTCATTTCACTTCCATGCACGCCTTTTGAGTAAAGAACAACTATAAAATGAACGCTAATTAAAAATCATCTAGAACTTTTTCTTTTCTAGGATCCTCCACCAACAGTAGACTAGGCTTAGTACTTTGGATTAGGCTATGAGCATAACTCTCCAAAGTTTCCAAAACAAACATTAGCATCCTGAGTTAGGGAGAGTCAAATCCAATTATTGTATAAGTCTGCCTGGGATACCCCTCTCACACAGGGGTTACGCACGAGGTCGCATTCGACTGAGCTACGAAGATTATCCCTCCGTGTTTTAACTGATTGTGGTGGTCAGATCGTATTATGGGGATCGCTTAAAGGTAAATCCACAATTACTACGTGGAAGCCTTTTATTTGATTTCAGGCTCGATACCCTACCCGTACGTTCGGATCGAACTGTCGACTGTTCCCGCCCAGGGGCTGACTGTGAATTGGTAACCTTAGTGGCCATAATATTTAGGGTCGTACACAAGGTGACAGTGAAGGGAAGTCTCACTGTACCTGGAGCAGACATTGGTCAAACTCACTCGAGCTCCTTGGAGGGTAACTCCACAATTACTGCATGGAAGCTTGCACCAAGGCGTAAGTCCGTTAAGCAGGTCGCCTTTGTAATTGTTCCACTCTATCCCTGCCCCTTCTTGACTTGATCACACGACGTTGGATTTCATCACCAACTAGTACGGTCATTGAGAGAAGGTCCTGTTTACTTGGTTGTGATTCTTAGATTCTATTAGCGTATGTTGTTTCTTTTCGGTAGTTGGCCATAGATCTTTTTCGCCGACTCTTTTTCGCTAACATCGACCCTCCACACTGTTCATGGAGGCTACATGGACTTCCTCCAAAAAATATGGAAGGAAACACCCCTTTACCCCCTCATTCTACGGAGGAATATCCTCAACAGAGCGAGGTTCAAGACACTACAACTTCCCAGGAAGAAGTTCCCACTCCTTTAGAGAATTTTCGAATTGTTTCAGAGTCTCCGGAAGCTTTCCGCATTCCGGAGGGATATGAACGACGTGTCCTCCAACTGAATTCTGCTGGTGAATTTTTCGTCGTCAATCCTTCTGACATTCCGACTAGGTCTCATCAAAACCCTTTAGCCGATGACCCTTTTTGGACCATAGACATTGTTCGAAGTCCACCGCGCATGGTGCGAGATCTTTATGGAACGGGAATGGGTGTTGACGCACCTATTTCCTACACCGTACCCCTAAACCATTTTATCGGTACCACCATTTTTATGGCCACACCACCCGTTGGTCCGAACACATCGCCCATTGGCCCAAGGTATACTATTCCCCTCCAGATGGCCCATTCTACCATAGTCCCTCACATTCCGACTATTCCCACCGGTAACGCGGTGGTTAACCAAGCTGTGATCGGCACACCTGTAACACCAAGACCTACATCATCACTCAATTTTGGGTACATAGCACTGAATTCTTTCACTGCCACTACCACCCAAGCCACTACTACCCAAGTTATGATGGGAAGTTCCATACCTATCCAACAACCCGTAGGGACCGGTCCTGGTGGCCCTAATCCGCTCAGCAGTACTCGTTAGTCATTTACATCTGGTTTTCAAATTCCAGGAACTCTACCTCAAGCTGGGGGGCATCCTCCCACTGGAGGAAAATTTCCATTTGGGGGGCACCCTCATGCTGGGGGGCAAACTCAATCCAGAGCCTACCATCAACCATATGGACAAAATGTGTCCACCACACCCAATCCGTGGAATGTCCCTTTTCCAGGAAACCCACAGTTCTCGGCAGGACACAATGCTCAGACTCCACAACAACCTCCTTATGGACAAATGCCAAACCCAGACTATAACCCTCAAAACCCATCCGATTATCCTCCGCTCACACATGCTTCTCAAAACACCTCAAATCCTATGTAACCTGGTCAACACCAACCTCATACAAGAGGGCCCACTAGTTACAATTATCCACATAACCCAGTGATTGGCCCCACTAGTGTCCCCATGCCACACCAACATTACCCACATGTTAACCGACAACTACCTTTTCTAGATACCATGGACCTTCCAGACTTGTCTCAGTTAATGAATGATCCTATTTATCATTCTCCGGTTTGGCCAACTATTCCAGCTAAACTTCCTTCCGATATCCCAAAATTCGACGGAAAGTCCGGAGAAGACCCAAACAACCACGTGATGAATTTCCATTTGTGGTGTTCATCCAACTCCCTCATGGACGATTCTATACGTTTTCATCTTTTCCAACGAACACTTACGGGTTCCGCGAAAAAATGGTATATTGAACTACCATGCACATCTTTTCAAGATTTCAACTCCCTCGCCGTGTCCTTCCTCACACACTTCCAACTACCCATTCGATACGAGACGGGTACTGAACTATTAACCTCCCTTCGTCAGACAACTTCTGTACATATCTCCGATCATATTCATGAATGGAGACGATGATGAAGGATAATCAAAGCGGTCATTCCTGACCAATTGTTAGCAGAATGATTCACTAAATCATTGTTACCCCAGATCGCTTGTGATGTTGCCATGGGTGGTGTAGTCATCGAGGAAGAAGCTATCGCCCGAGCCCAGTATTTAGACTTATTCTATTCACAGTCCGATACTCTGTATAAGTTGATACCGAATGCTACCCGTGCCACTAACGATCCATCCAAACCATCTTCTTCTTCGCACGCGGATGGATTTATTGGCTCCGTCAAAACCCAATCTACTTCCCAGTCGACTGGAATGACTCAGCAGCCCGCTTCGACGACTGCTCCCAACCCGACTGCACCCTCTTCTACCCCCCCTCAAACTCAGGTCTCTGAGGTGAATGCGGTCCAATCAACCCCTTCACAACAACTTGGGGGCAAGAATAAAGCGAGAAATAAACCAAAGAAAAACAATAACAATGAACAACCAAAAAATCAACCGCAAACCCCTACTGCCGGAAAACAACGACAACGAAAACTGAAATTCCCATGTCTCATTTGTGGTGACGATCACTACACCCGAGACTGTCCACATCGTGATCAAGTGGCCAATATTTTCAAGGGAAGTTCACAACCCTCCGTGCTTACTCAACCTTTTCCACAGTAGCAATCTTTGGTTGCTCAAACCCCCACCGCAGGGGGAAGTTCCAACCAATCCCATGATGAGGCCTCGACAAGTGCCCACATTTACATGTTTAATGGGGTCAATCTAACCACTCGTACTGTGACATATGACACGCCAGTTAAACCTGATAAGCCGAAGACTGCTAACGGTTCTTCACCAGACCCGTTACCATCCTCTGTTAATCCTCCATCTGTTATCCCTCCATCTGGGCCACTTCAGACTGAGAAACCTTCGTTTGACTCCGTTTTACGCCCTCCTAAGAGCACCATCCGGAAGTCTACCTTCAATCCTAATTCACGGGCTGCCCAAAATTACAACATTGTAGAAGATTTGACCCAAGCCCCGTGTGCTATGTCCGCCTTGGAAGTTCTACAACACTGTCCCAGCCAACATAGAACGCTCTTAGTTGCTATTGACGCTTTTGATCCTGAGTCATCAAATAACCTCACGTTTAATCTGGATGATCATCAACCGTGACTCTCCCACCAGCTAGCTTTTCAAATCGATGTTGTTGTTCACAATCAACAAGTCCACAGAACTATCTTGGATGAGGGAGCCTCTACTTGTGTCATGTCTCTAGCCTGTTGGAAAGGATTAAAATCACCTTCCCTTAACAAATCCCCCATGATGTTACTCGCTTTTGATGGACGAGGTTTTCATCCTCACGGATTGTTACAATCCTTAGCCATTCAGTTGGGTGGAAAAACTGTTACCGTTGATGTTGAGGTGGTCGATTCCCCCCTTGATTACAACCTACTACTTGGAAGAAGTTGGTTCTACGCTATGACTGTCGTCGCCTCGTCGGTGTTTCGATGTGTACAATTCCCCCATCAAGGAAAATTTGTCACTATCGATCAACTTGATTTCTGTACACCTAACGCTTGCGTCACTCTCACCAACAATCTTTCCTTTTTTGGGAGACCACCCAGTTACGTATGAAAGCGTTGGTGTTGTCTTATTGAAAGATTCTAGCCTTATGGGTACTTTCCCTACACCACTTCCACCTACCGCGCATCATATTTCCGCCGTTAATATGATATCGACTATGCCTTATCAATCCTTGGAATCATCTGATCCCTGGAATGTACCTAGTCCTCTGGAATTCGATGTGCTCGGTGACACTATGCCACTTAGCCCAGCCGAGGCCGCATACGTAGCTATTCAATCTACATCTCCCTCTTTGAACAATTCACATTCATTGGTACCTGATGCCTACTCGGTGCCCTCATGGTTGGATTCCCTGTCGTCCGCCGTTGATTACATTTCCCAAATTTTTCCTTCTAACAAATCTATTATGGAAATTCTTAGCATTGTCGATTTGCCTTGGGATGATAACCATCATCGATCCTCTTTTCTTCTGCCTTTGGAATAAATTCACCAAGACATATGCTCTATCCTCCCTCTCTATGTTACCGATGCTCCACAATCTCCTATCCTCACACAATATACTCTCTATGAGGGGAACATGGGTAACATCTCTACTATGATTGTTATTGACATTTCGATCAAAGAAGGTGTTGTGGAAAACATTAACCTTGGTTCTAATTGCACACCCGAGGAAGTGGTCTCTTACACCGCTTTGTTTAAGGAATTTCGCGATGTCTTCGCATGGAGCTACGAGGAAATTCCAAGGATCGACCCTTCAATCGTCGTACACGAAATCAAGACTTACCCTGACGTGAAACCTATTCGACAAAAGATTCACCCAGTTCATCCCAAGAAAATCGCAGCTATAAAGGCAGAAGTTGAAAAACTTCTAAAATCTGGATTTATCTACCCCGTCCCTTTGAACGAATGGGTCTCCAACCTTGTTCAGGTTGCCAAAAAGAAAGGGACCATGCGTGTTTGTGTTGACTATCGAGATTTCAACAAAGCTTGTCCAAAGGACAACTACCCTACACCCTTCATCGACCAAATCATCGATAATTGTGCTGGGAGCGTGATTTTCTCTTTCATGGATGGCTTCTCTGGGTATAACTAGATTGAAATCCTACCTACTAATCAACATAAGACAACCTTTATCTTCCCATGGGGAACTTTCGCCTATCGAAAGTTACCATTTTGCCTCAAAAATGCTGGTGCTACTTTCCAGCGGGCCATGTCGTACGCTGTCCATGATATCAAGCATATCGTGAAGCCTTACCTCGACGATTTACCCGCCCACTCATCCAATCGATATGATCACATTGATCACTTGCGGACGATTTTTCTTCGATGTCGGTTCTACCGTATTTGCTTGAACCCACACAAGTGCATTTTTTCTGTTGAATCCGGTCGACTCCTCGGTTTCATTGTCTCCAAAGATGGGATCAGGGTGGATCCCTTAAAGATTAAGGCCATTATAGCCTTACCCCCACCTACCAATTTAACCCAACTCCAAATTTTACAAGGCAAAGCAAACTTTCTTCGCCGTTTCATTTGCAACTACGCCGAGATAACTAAAGGATTCATGCGGTTACTACAAAAAAACACCCCTTTCATCTGGGATGACACTACCCAACGGTCATTCGAGGCTCTCAAGCACGCTTTGACCCACGCTCCCTTGTTACACCCTCCAGAGTATACAAAGGACTATATCCTTTACTTGGCTGCCTCCACTTCCACTATTTCGATGGTGTTAGTTCAGGAGGACCCCAACGATGAAGAACATGTGATTTATTACCTGAGCAAGAGTCTATCTGGTCCCAAACTCCGATATTCACATGTCGAGAAACTGGCTCTGGCAGCCGTCATCGTTGTTCAGAGATTCCGCCATTACATCTTATTACGCACCACCACGGTGATCGCGAAATCCAACCCCATGTACCACGTCTTGACACGTCAAGTACTTGGGGGCAAATATTCTAAATGGATCGTTATTCTTCAGGAATTCGATCTTGATTTTACGAAGGCCAAAGCCAAAAAATCCCTAGTGTTTGCAGAGATTATCTGTGATCTCCCTCATGTCGATGAAGACATTGAACCTAGAGATTCTCTCCCTGATGAATCTCTCTTCCTCATCAGCACCTTCGATCCTTGGTACAGAGACATTCTCCTCTACCTTCAAACCCAACGTTTTCAGCCCAACATTTCTCACGCAGAGTGTCCATGCATTCGTCACCACTCTCGTCATTATATCATCATCGGTGACACCTTGTATCGCCGTGGTATTGACACCATCCTTCGACGATGTCTAATTCACGAGGAGGCTGAATGTGTTTTGAACGATTGTCACCTTGGTGCCTGTGGCGGTCACCTTTCCGGGATGGCCACAGCCTAAAAAATCCTACGTGCTGGCTACTTTTGGCCCTCGATTTTCAAAGATTGCATCGAGGCCATCAAAAAATTCCCACCCTGCCAAATATTTAACAAGAAGGCATGCACCCACCCTACTGCGCTGCACCCCATTATCACCATCGACCCCTTTGCCAAGTGGGGTATCGATTTCATGCAGTGTAAGCCTACCTCAGCCGGGGGGCACGGTTATATAATCGTCATCGTCGATCACTTCACCAAATGGGCTGAGGCTATGCCTACCTTCTTGAACGATGGTCGTACCGTAGCTTTATTTCTTTTCAACCACATCATAACTCGTTTTGGTGTACCACGTGCCATTGTCACTGACCACAGTGCACACTTCAAGAACCAGATGATGAGCGAACTGCATGTCAAATTGGGTTTTCGCCATGAAAACTCATCCACTTACTACCCTCAGGCCAATGGACAAGTTGAGGCCATCAACAAAGTCCTAAAAACCATGATCCAATGCATGGTAGGGGAAAACAAGACATCATGGAATTTACAACTTTTTTCCGCTCTCTGGGCTTATCGCACCTCTGCAAAAACCTCAACTGGATTTACTCCTTTCCAGTTGGTGTATGGCATTGAAGCCGTTCTACCAATCGAGTGTGAGATTCTATCACTCAAACTTAAAGTAGAACTCCTGCCCCATACTTCTGCTGAAGAAGAATGATTCTTGTATCTATCCAAGCTGGATGAAACACGTCATGATGCTGCTCTCATTAATGAGGCACACCAAAAATGAATTAAGAGTCAATACAACAAATCCGTCCACCCTCAGACTTTTGCAGAAGGAGACTTAGTCCTCGTTTATGACCAAGCTCATGATAAATTAGGGACAGGAAAGTTAGAACCTCTGTGGCACGGTCCTTACATCGTGAAGTGTGTTCTACACAGAGGTGCCTACGAATTAGTAGATCATGATGGAATTTCCCTGGGAGAGCCCCGAAACGGGCTTTACCTTAAAAAGTAATATGCTTAGATTACCCAGCATGGGTACTTTGTACATTATTGTATTTTAGCTTGGTGTGTCTATTTCTTTCGTGTGCTCGAGTCTTTACCGTTGCCACTCATGATTGTGCTTGTGTTTTCATGCGCAGGTGACGTCTTCCTTTCCTATCTTTTTCAAGTTTGCAGATGGTGCTAGTTGACATATCTGGAACATTGCTTCGACAACATGGGTTATTTACCAATTCGAGGAGGTGGTGAATTCAGGAGGTATCTGCTTAGGAACAACAACCAACAATATGGCAGAATATCACGCTGTCATTGGACTATTGACCCAAGCCTCCTCCCTAGGTATATCTCGTATCATTGTTTACTTAGACTCCCAACTCATGGTCTATCAACTCAACCGTATCTACGCTATCCGTAATCCTATCCTGCTACGTCTCCACCTGCAAGTTCGTCGTCTTGAATGAATGTTCGATTACATTGAATATAGACACATTCCAAGAGAACTCAATAGTGTTTCGGATTCGTTAGCTAATTACATCATGGATCGATATCTCGCCCACATATAAGATTTAAGGAAAGAAAAATTGTACATTACATGTAAATTAAAAAACACATCACATACATCATCATGTACAAATCATTTGGCACTGTAAAAACTCAAGACTGTATATATATATATGGCCTGACTAAAATGTTTGGATTACATCAAAAAGTATGTAGAGGAGAAAAATATTGGGTCTTTACACCCATACAACGTCGCCTGACAAGGCATACAAAAATACGATCACCAGAGAGACTCTAATCTCCCCGCACTACATTGTGCTGAGAGTAACACATCACTGCGCGCACTAAGCGCCTCCGTAGAGAATTGATATTCTCTGGTACTCCCACAGTGTGCCTCTGCAGATGTAAAGGCACTTCTCCCCTTCGTAGAGGAGGAATGCCCATCGTGAGGCCTTGGAGGTTTCTTTCAACCTCCCGGAGACCTATCACTGGTACTACCGAATCTACTGCAACCGAAATTCCCCCGCGACGTCCTAGTATCAGTATATCGACCGGGCACACTGCTCCCTTGTCTGCATGTTGAAAACAATACATCTGTTAAAAACTCTTCTACATACCCCAGAAAAATATATATACATCAAAAACTCAAAAAAACAAAACTAGACAAGGTGTTTCTCAGTCTCTTACCTGAAGCATCCCAATATTCCCCTGCAGGTAAAATCAAATCCATACTCCCACGGAAATCCACCTCAGCATACGGGAAGTCCTCTATCCAGAGATACTGTTGTCTCAACCAAGCAAAGAAATCGCCAGTGAAACGGAACCATGACTCCGCTACTAGCCTCAGAGACAGACTAGTCCACCTCTCCATCCTTGGTTCATCCACTGGTCGCACCACCAGTGCTATTTGAGGCTACATCTAGGGGATGCACTCTAGAAAAAATGAGACCAGAAAAGAGCCATAACCAAACTGTTTCTGTCTCATTCTGCATCGTGAAATCTACTCCTTCACATTTCGAAGGAACCCTGCACTCCAGTTGAACATTGTTGGTTCTAAACACTGAACACCATAAGCCACCTGTGATCTTGATGCCAGATGTGCACTAGTACTTCCCATCACGCTCGTGATGGAAGACAGTATGGACCGGAGGGGTAGCTCTCGAATATCCTTGATAGGGATTCTACCCCCTACCAATATTGCTCCTGGGACACAGTGATGTGCCAGATACACGTCCACTTGCTCAGGTAGTGCCCTCTGCCCGAAAAAAGATATGGGAACCCCTATTTTCGAGAGGCCAGTTAAAAAATACACGTCTTCTAACTCAATGGTTAAAAGATGTGTGCCAATCTGGAATCCTTGCTCTGCAACATCCCATAGGCCGATCATGCGCTCAAGCAACAAAATCTCCTTCTTCATTTTTTGCAACTTGAAGAATTTGAGTAAGCCACAACCTCACAATGCGGCCCGTGTGTGGGGACTCCGCAAGGTATCCAAGTCATCAATCTCATGTTCTCGTTCTTTCCACTCGATCATGGTTGCCGAAATCACCTACAAAACAAAAATATTTTTTTTTCATTATTTCAACGTTTTGGCATTTCGACAATTTTCAAAAGAAATCTAAAAACATGAAATCTAATGCCCACGTCATTTAGAGTGATCACACCCTCTTTTACAATTACCATGAACCCTCTTAGCCATTTAATATCCATCATACAACAATGAAACGTTTTTGAATGCAAACGATTTCTTTATGGCTGCGTGGGCATATGTGGGGATTTTTTCATGGGTTCTTTGCAAAAAACAACCCATCCAATTAGCTATTGAGGCGTTGGCATCTTGGCCATGCCTTTCTAGAACATTTTTGCAAAAAGAATCCCCTTTTCCCATCATTTTTAAAAGAGGTTGATTTTGATCTTTTTGGGGCAACTTAGGGCTTCATATTTTAAATTAAATGATGCTATGAAAATGAATATTAAACCATGTAATTGAAATAAGGAGAGATGAAGATCTACCTAGTCTAAATGACAAGAGAAACGGTCAACCGTAGCCCCGACAACGAGCAAAACAAGATCCACCTCAAAATGAGAATCTCCACTACTCCAAAATCCTTGTGCAAAATGAAATGGTAAATGGAATTTTCATTGTATTTTTATTTATAAATTTCCATTTTTTATAAGGTATAGTCATTTA
>JZKD02S2040760.1:25488-47463 GCA_000966675.3 Picea glauca
TTTACCCACCCAGATTAAGAAGTCGGCCCTACCAGTGAAGAGACACTTCACACATGCCAGAACTTGTATAAATAAAGGAGGCTAGCACCTCATTTGAACACAACTCACTTGCTCATTATCTTATGAGGAAAGTTGCAACTTACCAGTTGGAGAGAGGGAGAAGAGTGGCGCATCTTTTGGAGAGGATTATCTGTATTGGTTTGAATTATCTCTTGAACATTGTATTGGCAATTTATGATAAGGAAGTTTTTGTTGGGTTTTCTTCCCCTAGAGGGTTTCCCAGGGGAAATGTTGTGTCTCTTGTGAATGTGTATTTCTTAGTGATCTTGTTCTTATGTTGCTCTTATCTATTGAAATGAAAAGAACTATACTAATGGCATAAACATTAACAATTGGGACATTGGAGATCAAGGGGAGAGAAAGCTCCCGAAATGCGAAAACCCTAAAATATCATACGAGATAAGCACGAGGTCATGGCATGTGGTCGCATGGGGTGATGGGAAGAAGTTGTGCAGTCTCAAGACGCCAAAATTGACTGAAAGGAATTATGAGTTCGCCTGGAACGTTCTTGGGCATCAGGCCTCGTCCTGATCCCAATAAAATCAATTAATGAGAATGAAGAAGGTAGTTGAAACCTCGTTTCACCACATTAATGGAAAGCATGGAAAATTTGGTCGTGGAGGGAAGACTGTCAACCAAAGGTTCCCTGTCATGGATTTTCTTGTGAAGCCCATACCAATCCGATCTTGCATCTGACAGAAGAATGTAAGTGCAATCTGACAGAAGAAGATGTAGACGCAAAGCCTTGAATGCATTGGTATGATTGTGTCCCTGGGGGTTGTTAGCAGTTCTTAGTATATATACTAAGTTTTTTTTATTTTGTAAGGGGGGCGATGGTAGAGAAAAGCTCCCAGATTGTAAAGTTTTAGTAAAGCCTCTGGCTTTTGGTTAGGTAGTTGTATTTGAGACTTCTTGTTTAATATAAGTCAACTTTCTTCCTCCATCTTATTATCCATCTGATACTAAATGTTCATGATTGAAGGATTCACATGGATTATTGTGACTGTGTTGTAATGGATGTTTGATTGCAGTGTTGTTATGGTGTTTTCAGTTTCCTGAAGCTCTGAATTCAAGAAGATCTTGTTTTTTGAGTTTTTCCTCCTTAGGTTGCTGGAAGACCTGATGTTCATAGCAGACCTTCACATTTTCTTCTTAAGCTCTTCCCCCTACTCACCACTATACCAAACTTATTGGCTGAAGTTAAACCAAGACCTCACTTATTTGTGTTGTCCGACCCAGTTTTCTGAGTTAAAGCGATATAATCCTGAGTCTGCATCCATTAGACCCCCCTTAAATTTATTCACTGTGACATAAAAATTGATAGGTATTGGGCTTACCTCTGCCACAATTCAGGGGTGACTTCTGGTGCTAACACAATGAACCAGAGATATGACATCCCTATGGATGTGCCCCTAGTGGATGAGCACTAGTGGGTGTATCAAATCCTTTGCTATATATTGTTCAAGGGTCAGACCTGCCTGTCACCCTAATTGTTATGTAAAGGGTATAGGTCGGCCCCACCTTAATGTGATTAATAATAAATGTGAAAGATAATTATTAATCCGGATAATATTAATTATAATAATAATTATTATTATTATTATATTATAAGTTAAGTAAGGTCAGCCCTATTTTTCCAATAGACACTTATGTTGACAGAATTAGGTTAGTATAAGTAAAGGTAAAATCCCCTTTGAGGAAACATATCTTTCATGTGAGTTTGGAAATTTCAGCAAGTACATTTACTTGGGACAAGTGCGCACCTCTCTTGGGCACTAGTCTTCTAGGGTTTGAGCACCCTCTTGTGTTCTAGGCCTTTCTTGGTGATGAAGGTCTTTCTCTTGAATGATATAGAAAAGGATTTGGTTGGGTTTTCTTCCCTTGTTGAGAAGGGTTTCCCAAGATACTTCTTGTGTTCTTGTGCATGGTGTTTCTTCTTGTGATCTTGGTTGTTGCAACACTATTGTCTATGGTTAAGTTAAATGCTAAAATGAAATGAACTTCATGCTTAACCTAGCTTATTGAAAAATCAACAGTTCTTGCCTCCATACAATCTAGATAGGGAATCAAACGTCTTCTTGGGAGTTGTTAAAGACAAGATGTGAGGGATCAGGTGATCCTTGATGGAATCTACAATGATTCTCTTCACCTTGACCAAGCTCTTCTTGTGCTTTTCCTTGGCCTCATCTCCTTCTGGTTTTGGAACTTTCTCCTTGACGAATCCTTCTAGGTCATGCTCTTCTAGAATGAGCATCACTTTGTACTTCCATGCTCGGAAGTTATTAGCACCCTCAAGCTTCCCATCAAGCTTAGTGTTGGTAGTCATCTTGCCCAGTGATGAAAATATGATAAGAAATAAAATTTCAAAGAAGGATTTTTTACTTACCAAAGAGTGTGTTAAGCCAAGTTGAAATTCTATTGTAGCTGCCTTGACTTAGGGTTTATGAGGAAACCTTAATTTTTCAAAATTTGAATTTTGGAATTCTGATCCGGGAACTAGATGTAGAAAACATAATTTCTTAAACTTGTCCAAACTGAAAATTGTTCCAAGGAGAAGGTGTGTTAGGGTTAGGAGAGTCTTCATGTGCCCTTGATTTGTTCAATGAGCTCTTCTATGCTATGAAAATGTCTTCTTTCAAACGTGTCTCTGACACCATGTTGAATTTTTGTCTCCAGCAGTTAACTAGATTAATGTTCTTAAACTTTTAATCAATTAGCACAATAGATACATATAAAGGATCACTGAAAGAATGACATCCACAACATACACAAGATTTACCCTGGGAAAACCCTCTAGGGGAAAAACCCAACAAAACTTCCTCAATATAGATTCAACAACCAAGAACAATGCCTCTCTCCAAGAGAGAACTAACAAAGTAGAAGATCCTTCTCAAACCCTTGACTAGGGAAGAGTAGTGCACCACATAACCAAGATAAACTCAAGAGATAGACCAAGATCCTCCACAAAATCATCTCCCAGTTGCAATAATGTCTCCCTCTAAGACTTTCGCACTTTTCTTCTTGACTAGAGAACTTGTGTTGTTTGTTGTCCAAATGAGGCGATGGCCTCTCTTATAAATAGTAGTTGGCCAGCCTAAAATTAGGTCTCGGCCGACCTGAAACTTTCACTAAGGCACAATAGGGCTGACCTTACAAAATACACTTTATAAAATATATTTGACCTTTTTACTTTGGCGCAATAGGGTCGACTTGACAAATGACACTTTATAAAATGTATTTAACACTTTACAAAGGCGCAATAGGTCCGACATGAATAATTACAATACAATAAGAATATCTTCATTGCTACCCAAAAATTTAACATTTCCAACAAACAAAAATGAAGGGAGCACCCTCTTTATATAGGAAGAGAGATCTCCAATACCAAAAATACAATATCATGGGCTACAAGAAAACCATGCGCTAATACCATGTGCTAAGTAAAACCATGAGCTCAATACCACTGGAAATCATAACCAACTCCTTAAAGGTAGGGCCCCCTCCTCAAAGTGAGAGAATGCTAGCTAACTCACACAAGTGTGAAGTCGATAAGAGACAAATACAAGTGTGCCCTCCTCATTTTGAGCTAACAAACCTTATCCACACATGTGTGAGGTTCGAAGGTGTCAAAAAACATGAGCGCCCCACTAACTAACTCCTCCAATCATGCAACAACTCACTCACACATATTAGACAAGTGAATATGATGGTGCACCCCTTCTAGAAGCATCTAGAGGCTCATGTGTGGATAGAAGAGAGAGAAAAGGCACCCAAGAGTGTCCACATGTGTGAGAGAGAGGAATTAACTCAAAAATATACAAAATGAGTCCCACATGTGGGAAATAGGCTCAAGAAAGGGGGCTCTCCCCATGTATGCTAAGAAAATGAACAAGTGGGCCTAATGGTCAAGAACATGTGTTTTCTTCCTGGAGGTCACAGGGTCAAAACCAGCGAGGGGGTAGAAGTTGTACATGTTGTTTAATATTTGGCCTATTGTGATGAGGCTCAAAGGATAGGCGACCCCTGGGATAGAAGCAGATAAAGTGGCTTCGAGACATCTTTTTTGTAACATACAAAATAAATATAAATATTACATAATAGTAATAATAATATTAACAAGAATAAAAAATAATGGTTAATTAATGAAAGGGCAAGAGACATACATTTTCACCTCTGGCCCGTCAATGCCTATGTGTATACCATCACGAGGGTCATTGTAATCATATTATCTCATTATTCATAATTTTATTAACATTATCCTATATGGATTTTGGTTATTTGTCCTTTTTACATTGGATGTTTTCTTAGCGAATGAACCTTGTTCATCACATTGGCCCTTGACAAGTCACAAGTTCCTGCTAGTATTGGCTTGCAGGTTGTCAGTACTAGCTACACCATTTTAGATCCAAAAAAAAAAAACATCACAACATGTCCAAGTATGCTCCAATTGATGCCAAGCGTACAAAATGATGTGGACACATCTATGATGATGTGGCATCCTCATCATCATCCATTGTGTTTTTATGGATCCCAATGCAGTGACAGGTCCCAATGTAAGTAGATATGGCCAAATATAGGTACACAATTCCCAATGTAGATACAGGAATCTCGAAGCAATGACACAAATCTCGAGGCATGATGCACATATTCCAATGTATGGAACCCCTCCTATAGTGATGAATCTAGCTTCAAATACAAGTCATTAGGAAAATCACATCAAATAATTCTCTTTAACAACCTCATAACAATAATTAACTTTATACATTTGCCTAATTTTACCATGGTAGGCCAACCTTGCCCCTATCAAGTGTATCAATGCTTAAAACATAAACTATTTCCTAGGTGATTTGGCTAAAGATATGTAAATGATGAATAATTAACAGAAAAGGAAGTAAAGGGCTTATGTATAGATAATGTATACCATGGTAGAGCTATATATATATATATATATATTGAAGTAAAGAGCTTAACATTTATACTTCAATTATGTTAAGCTCTTTACTTCCTGTAGAGCTAATTATTCATACATATATATACATAAGCTTATATAAAGAACTTATATATACCATAAGCTTATGTGAAGTTGCTTTTGGCTATGCTAGTTCAACATTGTGCATGTTGCAACAAGCACATCACATACCTAAACCAGCTTAACTTTACCTCTAATTTTGTCAACTCACATTTGATTTCAAGAATAGGTGTAATCTTAGCTATGCCTTTTTTAATTTAACATCTTCCAATGCTAACTAGAAACTAGATAAATCTTTATGTATGTGAAAATGGGACGCTAAGATTTGTGAAGTTGCATATGTATGTGACAACCAAATATGGCTCCAATTAAATGTCTAAAATACTTGGAACACAATGTGTGTGTGTGTGTGTGTGTGTGTGTGTGTGTGTGTGTGTGTGTGTGTGGATTCTTGGATTTATGAAAGACGAACCACTGTGGAAGCATTTGCCAAGGATGTTTTCATTAATCAAGAACGAAAGTTGGGGGCTTGAAGATGATCAGATTCTTAGACTTATGAAAGATGAATATATATATATATATGAATGATTACAATTGAGGGCCCGGTTATATATACCTAGGCGGAGTGTTGTTTCATTAATAGCTATATCTTTTCAATTAGATACATTTTTTTATTAATTAATTATTATTATTTGTTATTTATTATTTATATTATTATATATATTTATCTTATTTATGTTCATAACATTGTCTTCCTCTTTAGAAATGCTTTGTCCTCAAAGCATATTGATGAAAAGGATTTACATCTTTACTCTCGCTTGTAATGTCTTCACATAATTCTTTGTTCTCGAAGTTGTCAAGATTGACGATACGAGACGATATGAGTGACAATGAGTTGAGTAGAACTGTCAAATTATGAAAGGGTTAGACCACCCTAATTCAATTTTCTATAACATTGTGTGGAAACCACTTCTTTGATTTAGAAAATGATAAGATTCCACACTTGCATTTTTCGTCAATATAATAGGATCTTTTCTTAGCTTCTCACGTTGATTTTGTCCTTAGCTAGTTTGATGCATAATACGATGACTTTTATAGTTTGGATGACGATAAAGCATTTTTGTGTTTTGCATCTTATTTTTGGTAACCTCCTCTTTTAATACTTCTAATGATATGTCATTTGATAAGATCTTGTTTAGATTTGTATTGGTTTCTTTTTCCATTCTTTGGGTTTTTACGGTTGATGAGTTCTTTATTTTGATGGGATCAATCATTGTTTCCTTATCAACCAGTGCTTTCTTGCTAGTAAGTGCTTTAACGTTTCTTGTTGCAACTTATTCTCACCTTTTAATTTCTTAATCTGCATGATCAAGTTCTGACTATGATTCTTGAGGTGAGAAATTTTTTCGTTTTTATCTGTGATAATTTTGTCAATTACGTTTTGCATATTTTGTATTGACTTATGATTTTCTTGAAGGATTTTTTTGAGATATATTTAAGGTCTTCTTGTGTTACTGAATTTGGCTCCAATGTGACATCTTGTAATGTTATCTTCTTATTCTTGTAAGAGAATGTCAAAAACTTATTTTTCATGTTTAAGATTAAAGTCCCTAGTGCTTCCATCTAGTATGAACCTAGAATTATGTCACCATCATCCTTCCATAAGAATTTAACAATGAATTGCGATACTAAAGTATATTCTCCAATGTTCAGTTGTAAATTGCTTAGGTTATATTTTTTCTCATTTCACAAATCTATCTCTTCAATTATATTTGATTTAGAAATCAATAATTGGTTAGCACATTTGGTACTAACATAATTAGCATACAAAGTAGGATCAATAGTGATAGTGACATCCTTCCCTGCAAGTGTCTCATTGATTCTAAGTAGCACTAACACATATTTTCTTATAGTATTAGGAAATCTTCCTTTTTCCTGATTATTGGACTCCATTTTGATTTCGTTGAAAATTTGTGATAATTAATATCTTGAGTAATTTTTTTGATAATATCAATTACTTTTTATAAACTTTTTTTTTTTTTTAAATAGTGTAATGTTATAATTCTCCAATTAAAATATTTTATTATGTTACCCTTCTTGTAACCTTCATTGTACCAAATGTGACAACCAAATCTGGTTCACCAATTAAATGTCCAAAATACTTGAAACACAATGTAGAAATCCATATGGATGACAATATATATATATATATATATATATATATATATATATATATATATATATATATATATATATATATATATATATATATTGTGAGATGAATGATTACAACTGAGGCCTTGCTAAATATACCTAGGCATAGTGCCCTTTCATTAATAGCCATGTCTTTTTTATTAGACACATCTTTTCATTATAATGTCTTTTTATTAATTTATTATGATTATATATATTTATATTATTTATGTTCATAACAATGTACAAACCTGAGAACATAGATCAAAAGAGACTTATGTGGAGTATCCATGTTAGTGAAGCAAATGGGCTTTAAGTCCCTCATTTACGAATAAAAAGCTAGCATTGCTAGTAAGAACTAGCAAACTTATGGACATCATGGAACATTGAAGGCCAATAATACCCTACCCGAAGTTTTTGATGAGTTGTTGTTTGAGCAGCATGGTGTCCACCACAAAGTCCCTTGTGAAGATCCTTCATCAAGTCATTAGTCTCTTGGTCATTAACACCTCTACGCACTAGACCATAAGGATTCTTCCAACTAAGGCCCCCTTGGATAATGCAATACTTTGTGGCTTTCAACCTTAAAGCTCTTCTTTGGTGGTTGACCAAGTGGTTAGGACATGTCAAATGTTTTAAGTAATAGATGATGTCACTATACCACTCACTCTTTTCCAAGTCATCCAAAACACCATTGATATCTAAGGCCCTTTCATTCCCCTCATCGAGTAGCTTGGCAAGACCTTGACTTTTCACCAACTTAGTTGGTCTAATCTCGAAATCATACTATTGAATTCTAGATAACCCCCTTCCCACAAGTTCTAAGGCAATCATGCTGAGATAGCACATCTTTGACAGCAACATGTGGAACATAGGCAATGATTTTGGAGTAACCTACATAAGACCGAAAATGTTTTAAGGATTGAACTAAGGTGTAAGCTTGTTTTTCCGTGGTTTTATAGTTCAATTCTAAATCTCTAAGCACCTAACTCATGAATGTTATTGGTTGCTCTTGATTGTTGTCATTTTTTTGCAGGAGGACACCGACAATTGTTTCTTCTGAGAAAAAGGAAAACACTAGGAAATCTCTCGAATAATCTGCACTAACCAAGACCAATTCCATAATGATAGTATTTTTTATTGTCTTAAAGGAAACTCTACTGCGATCATCCCACTTGAACTCTTGGTCCTTTTTCAAAAGATTGGAGATAGTTTTAGTGATCTCAATAGAGTTAAGGATGAATCTCCTAATAAAGTTAATTTTACCAAAGAAAGATTGTACAACCTTCTTGGTTTCAGACAATGGAATCTTCTTGATGGCTTCAACCCTAGTTGGATCAACCTTGACCCCTTCATTTGACATGATGTGCCCTAACAACTTACCATCATCTACTCCAAACACGCATTTCATTGGATTTAAAAATATGCCAAACCTTCTACATATGTCAAAGATTTGTTATGCCAAACCTTCTACATGATCCTTCTTGAAAAACAGTGATATCATCTTGACAAATTTCAATAATCTCACCAATTAAATCCTTAAAAGCACAATCCATGGCCCTTTGAAAAGTAGAGCCATCATTCATTAGACCAAAGGGCATCCTAAGATATCCATATGTTCCCCAAGGTGTTGTGAATGTGGTTTTAGTTAAATCCTCTTCCTAGACCAAGATCTTATTATACCCTAAAAAACCATCAAGCATAAACAGCATTCTTGCCCTTTTGATTCTCTATAATAAATTCTCCATATTGGGGAAAGGGAAATTATCTTTTAAGGGTAATTGGTTAAGATTCTTGAAATCAACACAAAGTCTTATCTCTCCAGATTTTTTTCACACTACCACTAAATTAGCTAACCAAGATGAATGTCTAGTTCGAGCAATTATTTCGACAATCAACATTTTTTCTAACTCCCTTTTGATCAAGTGTAGGAGTTTGGGATTCATCTTTCTCAACTTATGCCTAAAGGGTTGTTGATGCTCAGATCTATCAAGACCAGAACAACAACCTCATGAGGACATTAGTCCCCCTTCGTTTTTAGAGAGGTGGTTCTCCTCTTTGGTTAAAAGATATATCTTCGAATATCTTGGATTAGGGAGAGTGCTAGGCAACAAACCCCAAATCGTTATTGCTTGGATTTATATGAAAATGGTTCTTCAATAACCCAGTATGATCTTTATGTGTAGCAACTAGTATTCTAACAATAGAAAAGATTAGAGGGCTTCAACATCAGAATTTTTTTGTGATGAGCATCACACACACATATTGTTTAATCATATATAAGTGCATCCATGTCTTCCTCACGAAAAATATGAGAGAATAATTTGATCATCTCAAAGAATTTTAAAAGAGTAATGCTATCAATATCAAAAGAAAATTTGATAGGTCAATCTCAAATACCTCATACTTAAAACTCGAAGTTACAAGATACAGTCAAAATCAACTCCAAAGCAATTATTTGTGGAGTTTTATTCATGAAAGATGTTCTTCATTACAAAATCTTTGGCAGTCGTGTATATGGTTGTAAATACTCCATGATCATACAAGAAAAGATTTTGGAAAAATACAAGAAGAACACTCAAGAATTCATCCTTGTGCCCAACTCAGAGACTCAAGCATAAAACTATGAGAAATGGTGTAGAAGAATATAAAGAGTGGAGAAGATGGAGATTTATTTTCCTTGATCAGAAGCTTGGCTATATATTCATGGTTGTACATTCTTCTTCCTTTCATCTCCTGCCCTACCCCTCTAATAATTATGATTCTTCGACCATTAATGAAGCCTCTCTTCTCTTTTCAAGATGAGATTTTATAATTCCCCGAGGTGTAGGACAGTAGGTGACGGAGTGTGCTGTTAAGGCACTCTATGATGTTAAGTCACCGGTTTGAAACCTGTGGGGACCAAAAATCCAGCCATGTTAAGGGTTGGTGTGGCTCAGGCCGGATGCGATCCCCTGGTGATTTTTACGGCTTATATGCTCATGAGTCGCAGTTTATCAAGCCACAGGCTAGTCCCTCAAGTAACGGACAAACTAGCAAACAAATAAAATGAGATTTTCTAACTACTTGAGTAGTTAAAGTTTTTTCCTCTCTTGAAATTCTCGTACAAGTTTCTTCTTGAAACATTCTCTTTAATTAATGTCTCATTAACTCCTCGTTAATGAACTCACACCATTAATATATGTATATTGAAAATGGGTCCCTCTCCTTTTTAATAAAAATTTTAAAATAAACTATTATTTTTCAAAATATAATTAATTTTCCATTAAATGAGGACCACTGTGTTTGAATTTTTTGGGAATGATAATCAACTTTTTAGCCATGGAAATCATTTCATATGTAATATTCATCGTCTTATATTTCCAACGATATAAAGTTTTCTCAAATCCGACTCCCAGATCTCAAGATAGGAACTCATGAAGTTCGGTTGTCACGTAGAGCCATTAAAAAAAATGAAGTTGACTGATATTTTAATTTCTAAGAAAAATGTAGCAACTTTCAACACTTTAAACCTATACCATCATCTTCTACGTCGAAATATATTTCCAACGGTATAAATTTTGCGCGATTCCAACACCCAAAGCTCAAGTTATGGCCTCCGCAAGATTAACACTCAGCCACCGTCAATCAAAATTGATGGGCAAATTTGGGCCCTTGGATCAAATTTCGTCCTCCTTAGCTTGAATTTTGACCTTGGTTCATTAATATTATCCCACATGCACGAGAATAGGAGAGTCTTAGTGGCATAAAATGGTAAGTGTAACATACACTTGACAAGAAACAAAGAAGAGAGGAGATTATGGAGCTTGGAGGATTCAACCCTTGGAAAATTTGTTGAATATAATAATAATTTTGGAACCCCATCATTATCCACCTCAAGCCCAATGAGAACTGATGACTCACCCAATCAAATATCACCATGTTTCATCATTCAGTAGGCCAACAATCTGCAAATAAGAATCCTCCATTTGTCATCCAATAAGACTATGCCATGTGTCTCTCTTTGTACGTTGCCACGTGGCACCAATAATCAAATTCCATGTCACCCCAATCGTGGGCTATCACTTGTCAAAATATGATTAGTTGAAAACAAGGAATCATTTGATTGGTTAATATTTCATATCCTATACTTAGGATAAAAAGCTTAAGGGAAAGAACTTGAGTTTAAGTGAGAGAAGGCAATATAGTATCGGGTTGGCGGACATGGAGTGCATGGCGGGTTCGCGGAGGGAAGTGAGGTGAATCCACCGACCCATGAACCCGATGGATTACCAAAAAAAATCGGAGTGTTGAGTGCATGGAGTGGGTAAGGAGATGAAAGGTAAGGGAAGTGGGGAAAATGAAGGGAGCGGAGTGGTGGGAGTGTAGTATGTAGGCAGCGGAGAAGCGGAGTTGGGGGTGAGGAATGTGAGGGAAATAACGGATGAGTGAGTCCGCCCGCCATGGAGAAATAAGGGAGAGGAAAGAAAATAAAGTTAAGTATGGAAAGGGGGGTAAGAGAGAGGAGATTAAGGAATGGAAGGCACAAAAATGGCTAAGTACAAGAAATGAAAAGAATTTGAGAGTAATGGAAAAATGACTAAGTATGGGATGAGAGTATGAAGAGAAGTGAAGGGATAAGAGAGAAGAGGAGAACATGACACTTAGAAAAAAATTCATATTTCTTCTTGCAATATCTCCAAGACAAAAGTATGCATATCTTGGGCATGGAGACTCGGATTTTGATTCTGCAAAATGCATGGGGAAGCTGATATCGAGTGTTATGCAATGAACGTATAATAGTTCAAAAATATTCATCTTTTGATATCATCTTTGATTATTCCAAGAACGGGAATATATAGATTACCAAATTTTGGTCAACAAGGGCTTGGCACCTTCTTTATAAGCTTCCAAGTCATCATATGACCAAGCAAATACATCCCGGTACTCCCTTATTAAATTTTCAATCTGATTTCTTTCATCCTTTGAAGTACCCTTTCCAATATTTATGATCCTAGGACTACTCTCTGACCCAATGTTGACTTCAATATATTCCTTAGGTTTAGTTGACTCAACCTTTTGTTTGTACATGTCAAGCCTATCAAAAATTTATTCAAAAGGAATTAAACCCTTTCGAATTTTAACTTTTTTTCATAAGTCAACTACTTCAAATATTTCAATCAAACCATCCCAATCAATCTTGTGGTTTGTGAACTTAGCCTTACTAGTCAAAAATATTTCCACTCGGTCACCTTCAAATACTTTACAATGTTTAAGGTTATATGGGATACAAGGTATGTAAAGAACATCACTAGTAATTTCCCCAGATGTGGCAACTTCCAAAGTTTGACTAGATGAAGCACTAACAGCTAAAGCATCAGTGAAATCGTCTTTACTTCTTGGGATGTACTTAATAGAGAAAGCTTTGAATTTATTTATTAAACCAATAATAGCTTCTCTATAAAGTTTCAATATTTCATCCTTAGTTGAATAAACACCTTTAACTTGAAGGATGATAAGTTTTGAATCACCAAAAACTTCCAATACTTTGATACCCAAGTCTTTGGTTAACTCAACCCCTAGGTGTAAGGCCTCGCACAGCAACATTATTGGTAACCTTAAACTACAATCTATAAGAAAAACTTAGGGTATTTCCTTGGGGTAATAAAAACACAATGCCGACTCCATTCGCTAATTGAGATTGGGCCCCATCAAAGTACATAGTCCAAATTTCCTTATCATTCCCATCGATTTCTTCTTCAATAAATCCAGGGGCTAAGGAAAGGGAAAGGATGGCATAATTTCCCATGTTGTCATCCAAAGTACACACAAAAATATCCATTGGATCTTTGGGGTCTTCCATGGGATATTTCCTAAGTTTCTCTCTATGCAAAGTCACTAAAGGTCCCTCCACAGGAAGGGCCCCAAAAATCAGGTACATCAATGGCCACATTAACCATCAAGACTCTAATATCGGGGTCAACTACCGAGTGTATACGCACATTCTTTATGACCCCATATATTTTGACCTCCCTTGCATCCATAGCACAAACATTTATGTAAGATCTAGTAGTCTTCATTCCTTATTGTTGCATAACTCCAAGTGGTATAGCATTGGTTGAAGCCCTAATATCTAACATACAATTGTGTAAAATCAACTCATTCACCCCTATAGAAATAAATAAAGGGTCATACTTGCCATTAGATCCTCCCTTATCTGTGGTTTGAAGAATTATAGGTTGATATTGAGAAGGATCATCATTAACCTCTGAGAAACCCATAACTATTTCAGCGTTCCTCCTGAGTGATGGGATTTTCATGGGTTCAAGGAAAGGAATAGTTATATGAGAGTTGGTGAGATAAGCATCTAAATCAATGTTGACTTCCATGCTTTCATCCCTAGATGATTTTGAAGTTGAACCACCATCTTGAGTTCTTATGAGTTGGACTTGTTGTTTTCTTTTAAGGGTCTCCTTGGGTACTTCTTGGTTAGGTTTTTAACCTCGAGAATCTTAGGGTGGTTGATGCATTCGTTTACCCCGTCTTTGATAAGTCACCCAATCCCTTTCTCTAGTTTTGCTTCTAATTTCTTCTTGAGAGGGATTAGGAACTAATGTGTTTTCAATCATTGCTTGCTCAACACCTTGGTCATTTGCAAATATACGAACATTATTAATCATGCTTGTACCATCCCCAACATAATTATTCAAGTC
This sequence comes from Picea glauca, assembly GCA_000966675.3. NCBI lineage: Eukaryota > Viridiplantae > Streptophyta > Pinopsida > Pinales > Pinaceae > Picea > Picea glauca. The sequence continues at coordinate 39,403 of JZKD02S2040760.1, forward strand.
ACTTGACCCTTCTTTCTTGTTTTCACTTACAAGTTGTGTTATTTCCTTAGCATACAAGCGCCTTGGCTATGGGGTTGGTCACAAGGACCACAAAAAGGAATATCTTCTTATTCAACCATATTGTTACCACTTAATGGGGTTCAGAGTTTTTGATTTTGTTGACTTTTTTTACTTGTCCCAATTAAATTTTACCCTAGATTGAAACCTATTTTATATCTCCAACTGGATGATCTCATTTTGCATTGTTTGGTTTTGTTGTTGGAGTGTCTCAATTTGCTTGGTAAAATTGGCTTCCATTCTCTTCATTGCATTAGCTAGAAATTGCTTCATATCTAGGGCAAGTTCAGTGGCATTAAATATCCCCTTCTTTGACTAACTCTTGGATGATGAAGCCCTAGATCTGTTGAAAGGTTCAACTTTGGAAGATAACAAGTTTTCTTCAATTTTACTTGCAAATTCATTTGTCATTTCCAAAGTTGTTGGGGATTTGTCCCTTAACAAAAAACCAAATGTTAGATTTTCTTAATTTTCAGAGCAATATATTTACTAGTGTTCTTAGATCTTCTTTTACATTAATAGTTATATCATGCACTAAAAATATAAGCAGCATAAACAAGTACAAGAGACATAAGAGTTTATCCTGGGAAAACCCCAAATGGGGGAAAAACCCAACCAACCTTTCTTAGATAGATTTCGTCCAAAATCATCCAACTTTGAACCAGCTCTTAAGAGCAAATAGATAATGAAGAACCCTAGCACAAAGCTAGCGCACAAGATAAACTAGACAGTTGTAGTAGCAACACCATACATATATAGCGCACCTCTTCCAAAGAGAGCGCACAAGAGAAAATCACCACAAACAATAACCAACCAAGAATCTCCAAGAGTGCAGTGTTGTGTATGCCTTCCTTGCCTCAGATTAGCACCTTCTCCTTGAGTGAGTGATGAGTGAGTGAGTGAGAGAAAATGAGCAAGACGTCTCCTTATTTATATCCTTCTATTCACTTTAGTTGGGCCGACTTCTTCACTAGAAAATACGATTTCCCCTTTATCTTTTCCTTGTAAGTCGACTACTCTTTCTAGAGGTTCCAAATTTACTTTATTCTTTTTCGGTGGGTTGACTTCTCTTCTTGGGTGTTCTTTCATTGTTCAATGGTCTTCCTTTGACTTCTGAAATCTTCTCTTCATCTAAGAAAGGTTGTCTAGGAGGAAAATACCTCTCGCAGCTACCAAAACATCAACACTCCCTCTTAGCTAGAGACGTATCTTTCCACGATGTTTTATTCTAGTAGTCAACTGACTACCTTGCAATCAACTGGTAACCCTAGGCTACCACCATGCCATCGATAGCTCAAATCATCTGCCACAGTCTCCACAACTATGTTGCAATCAACCAGTAGCACACAGCTACTACCATATTGTCTAGTTGTACACAACTACTGCCATAGTCCTCCCGACTATGTTGTGATGTTTCTTCTTATTTTCTCGCAGTCTTATTCACATCCATCCACCTCACATGGTATGGGAAAGACTGCCTCCATATCCCCATTCACACCTAGCCAACTCACATGGCTTAGGAAAGGATATGCCATGGTCCAAGACCATGTGCCAAGTCTTATTCACACCTAGCCACCTCACATGGCATAGGCAAGACTTGCCACAAATCTTATTCACACCTAGCCACCTCACATAGCATAGGCAAGACTTGAGCCAACTGTGATGTTTCTCCTCTCTCAGTAGTCTTATTCACACCTAGCCACCTCACATGGCGTAGGCAAGACTACGACCATAGCCCCATTCACACCTATACACCTCACATGGTGTAGACAAGACTTGATACAAGTCTTATTCACACCTAGCTACCTCTCATGGTGTAGGCAAGACTTGTACTCAATTGTACATTACTCCCTCGGTCACCTCACATGACTAATATGGGAAACCCTTGACCAAAGGGGAAGTCGGTCGGAGGAGAAACATCACACCTCCCTCTTAACAAGGGTGGACATTCTGCATCACGCCAAGCTTGTCTTTGAAGTACTCATACTTCACTCTAGACAAAGGCTTGGTGAGAATGACTTATATCTGCTCTTTTGTGGATATGTATCGGAGCTCCACAGCTCCTCTCTGCACCATGTCTCGAATGTAATGGTATTTGATCTCTATATGCTTCAACTTGTCATGAAAGACATGATTCTCTGAAAGCTTCGCGCAACTTTGATTATCACATTGTATCAAAGTTGGCTCCAATTCTAGATCAAATAACCCTGCATGCAACTTTCGAAGCCACACTGCTTCACAGCGTGCAACACCAGTTTCAATATACTCTTTCTCTGTTGTATTGAGTGCCACTGACGTCTACTTCCTGCTCAACCATAAGATCATGCATGATCCCAAACTGAAGAAACATCCTGATGTGATTTTTCGGTCCACTACACTCCCTTCCCAGTCAGACTCTGTATAACCCTACAACTTCACTTCTCCATCCGAGACATATCTCAATCCATATCCAACTGTACCATGTAGGTACCTCAACACATGCTTTGCTAATATCCAATGTAAATGTCTAGGTTCAACCATGTACTAACTCAAGGTGTTTACTGCAAAGCATATGTCTAACCTGATGTTAACCAGGTACATCAAGGATCCGATCAACTGTCTGTACATCGTGGGATCCACCAAATCTGAAAATGAATCACTCAAGAGCTTCAGATTCGTCACCATGGGTGTGGCCATGGACTTGTAGTCCATCATCTCGAATCTCTGCAGGATCTCAACTGTATATTTTCCTTCACTGAGGAAAATCTCATGTGGCCTTTTCCACGCCTCAAATCCTAGGAAATGGTGCATCAGACCTAGATCCTTCATTTTGAACTATGAAGTGAGCTCCCTCTTGCACCCAACTATGATCTTCTCATCTCCTGTTAGAAACAAGTCGTCCACATATAGGACCAAGATCACCGAGAAACCATTCTCAACCTTGTAATAGAGGTTGGGATCTGCATCACTCTTGATAAACCCCAAGCTCATCAAATAGATGTCTATTCTGGCATACCATGCCCTGGATGCATGCTTAAGCTCATACAAAGCATACTTCAATTTGCAAACATGGGACTCATTCCCATAGATTACAAAACCTTGTGGTTGTTCCATGTACACTTCTTCAATTACACTATTCAAGAAGGTTGTCTTGATGTCCATCTGGTGTAATTTCCATCCCATCACGGAAGCAATAGCAATAATCAATCTGATGGAAGTGTACTTTGCTACTGGAGAAAATGTCTCATCATAATCTTCTCCCTCTTTCTGGGAGAACCCTCTAGCCACAAATCTCGCTTTGTATTTCTCTATGATGCCATCTGCAACATGCTTGATCTTGTAGATCCACTTGGAGGTCACTACTGACTTCCCCTCCGCTCTCGAAACCACTTCCCACACATCATTCTTCATGATGGATTGGTACTCCTCCATCATGGCGTCCTTCCATACTTGATGCTTAACAACTTCTTCAAAGGTGGAAGGTTCTGAATCAATAATTTTACTCATCGGCACCACATAGCTGGAAAATGTCTGTGGTCTCCTTCTCTCTCTAAAAGAGCCTTTGGGAGTTGCATGTCCTTCAGCTTCCTGTAAAGTATTCCAAAGCCAAGTTGGTCTCTTTCTGGTGACTGCAGCTTCTCTAGGTGGATTGACAAGTCTCTCTAACTCTACCATCTCATTATGATCTTCTAGAATGGGTTCTTTTGGAGTAGAGTCAACCATGAATGCATCCCTTAGAGCCTCCTGCTCCTCTCTGTCCTCATCCATGTGAGACTCCCTAGATATTCTTGTTAAGGTTTAAGCTATTATTAGGTTTCTTTTCAATTTACTAGATAACCATAGCATAGATAGGATCACTAAGAGAAATACAATCACAAGATATGCAACATTTATCCTGGAAAACCCTCATGGGGGAGAAAACCTATCAAAAACTTCCTTAATATAGATAGTCAATACAATGCCAAGACAATAACCAAAACACTAGAGAATATCCAACACTGAGCAATGTGCCTCTCTCTTCCTTCTTCTCCCAACTGCAGCTACCAAACTTGCGCACTGGATGACCGAATGAGTGAGTGAGATAATGAGGCGTTGGATTCCTTTATTTATACAAACTGGCAGGTGTTGGAAGGGTGTCTCTTCACTAGGCAGGGTTGACTTGTCTTCTTAGTGGTTAAAACCACTTTAATTTTCCTGGGGGCCGACTTCTCAATTTGCATATTATATTTAGGGTTTGACCAATCCACAAAAGGGGATTTGGTCAATTACAATGCCCGACATGATTAATCCACACAATCTAATGAATAATAACTCAATAATAAATAGAATACTCTTTGCAATTACAATATTTCAACACTTATAAAGGCTTCATCTTCATCAAATGTCACATCCCAACTAATCTCAATCTATCTTTGTCCGGGAATATATATTATGTAAGCCTTTGAAGTCTCATTGTATCCAACGAATATGTCATTCTTTCTTGAAGGCTCCAACTTCATTCTCTTCTCCTTGAGGACATGTATATACACTGGACAACCAAATATCCTCAAGTGACTGACTTTTGGTTTCTCTCCAGTGAATACCTCTTCAGGTGTCTTGTTCCCCAATATCTTGTGAGGACTTCTATTCTGGACATACATGGTTGTACTGGATGCTTCTGCCCACAAGTGCATGGGTAAGTTCTGGTCATGGATCATTTATTTAGTTGATTCCACAATAGATCTGTTCTTTCTTTCTGCAACCCCATTCTGTTGGGGGTTGTAGGGAGTTGCCAGCACCCTCTTAATTCTTAGTTCTCTGCAAAAGTCCTTGAACTCATTTGAGGTGTACTCACCTCCATTATCAGATCTCAAGATTTCAATCTTCCTTCCAGAGAGATTCTCAACTAAGGCCTTTGAATTTTTGAAAGTTACTAAAGACTTAATCTTTCGCTTTCAAGAAGTAGATCCATGTCTTAGTGATTTGGATATCAACCTAGATTCTTCTTGGGTACAATCTGTCCATAGCTTGTCAAATTTGGGCAACTTACTTCTTGTGCAAATCCCTTGAACAAATGGGTCCCAAGAAGAGGGAAATCCATTGAGTGTAGTATTCACAAGCTCTGCATCATCTACTAAGTCTCCAATATCTGTTAACTGGTCCTTTATCTATGAAATTCTCATGAAATAGTTGGAGATTGTTTCTGACTTATTCATCATCACATTTCTGAGTTGATGCCTTAGAGTTAGCTTCCCGCTAGTGTTCTTGCTTTCATAAAGTTTGGTTAGGGCATCAAACATTTCCTTCGGTGTCTTAAGTTATGATACATTAGGTATCAGATGATCCTTAATCGAGTATGTCAAGATCCTCTTGGCCTTGACTTCATTCTTCCTGAAATTTGCTTTGGCTTCTTCTTCTTCTTCTAGTTCTGGAAGCACATGTTTGATATGATCCAATAACTCATTATATTCTAGGATGAGGAGTACCCTATGCTTCAAGGATCTGAAATTATCTGCTCCATCCAGACTATCCTCAACTCTCATAGCGGTAATCATTTTCACTGGTAGAAACCTTAGGACTGAAAAATCTCAAAAATTTAGACTTCACCAAACTGCAAACAGAGTGTTGTAGAGGGTGCGCTAGGGTTAGGCGAATTGCCTTGAGGTGTAGATTTGTCTCAACATCTTTGAAAGAGTGCTCAACGAGCTTGACAAAATAAAATTGTGCAGCAGCAAGGTACTGCGGCAAATCCAAGGAAACGATCTTCCTTCCAGTGATTAAACTGTTCTGAAGGTAACCAGCTCTGATTCTATGCTAGATTTTCTTAATTTTCAAAGCAGTAGATTTACCAGTGTTCGTAGATATTCTTTTACATTAACAGTTATATCATGTACTGAAAATATAAGCAACATAAACAAGTACAAGAGACAGAGTTTATCCTAGGAAAGCCCCAAATGGGGGAAAAACCCAGCCAACCTTTCTTAGATAGATTTCGTCCAAAATCATCCAACCACGAACCAACTCTTAAGAGAAAACAGATAATGAAGAACCCTAGCACAAAGATAGCGCACAAGATAAACCAGATAGTTGTAGCAGCACCACCATACAGATATACCACACCTCTTCCAAAGAGAGCGCACGAGAAAATCACCACAAAGAATAACCAACCAAGAATCTCCAAGAGTGCAGTGTTGTGTCTTCCTCCCTTGCATCAAATTAGCGCATTCTCCTTGAGTGAGAATAAATGAGCAAGAGGTCTCCTTACTTATATCCTTCTAGTCACTTTAGCTGGGCCGACTTCTTCACTAGGAAATTCTATTTCCCCTTTATCTTTTCCTTGTGAGTTGACTTCTCTTTCTGGAGGTTCCAACTTTACTTCATTCTTTTTCGATGGGCCGACTTCTCTTCTTGGGTGTTCTTCCGCTGTTCAATGGTCTTCCTTTGACTTCTGGAATCTTCTCTTCATCTAAGAAAGGTTGTCTAGGAGGAAAATACCTCCCGTAGCTACCAAAACATCAACACCAAATTGGTCTTCAAAGGCATTGGTATAATGAAGCAAGATAGCATCATCACTAGGTTTCAAGTTATTAGGAAAATCCCTTAATAACCTATCAAACGTCTCATCAAAATCCCTTACCATTTCGTTTTCCTTCTTCGTCATCTCATGTAATTGAGTGAGCATCAACCTACCATCCTTCCTAATAGCCACCTTTTGATGAAAGCATCATGGAATGATTGTCAATCCCTGATACTATTTGCAGCCAAGTCATTGTACCAAGATTTAGCATTCTCTTCCGAAGAGAAGACAAACAACTTCATCACATCAACATTTTTGTTTGGGATTGAGTGCTCAACAAGGACATCATAGAATTTGGAAAATGTGTTCCACAACAATAATGACATTGTTTCCTGAAAACTTAGGAAGCCACTTGTTGTATTTACCACACATACTATCAGGAAACCCTCTAATCCCAGTCATGTTAAGAGGCTTGTAAACATTTGTAACCCATGGTTTGTCACCCATATTGACTATCCTTGTATGAACTATAGAAGGAGTTGGACTTATTGGATTGTTGCTAGAGGAAGCTTGGGAAACCTCTCTTCTTCTTTCTCTATTAGCTTTTTTAGGATCAGAAAAACTTTTGTAGGGTGTTTTGATAGACCTTCTACTTGAGTTTTCTTCTTGTGGAATTTCCAAGTGAACAAACCCAAGGAAAACTTGGAAATCTACCCACCAAAGAAAAGATGAAGTTATACTTCATGTACCCAAGGAATGGACTTTGCCCCGACGACGTCGCCAAAATGTCACCTCTCAATCTCTCCCTAAAAGGAAAAATCAAGCAAATCACCCACTGACACTTTGGTGATTTGCTCCACTCTTTACACTAAGAAAATCCTAGCCAGGGGGGGAATCCCTATGTCAACCTAAGCCTAATCATTTACGTATGGGGTGAAAGGGCTCAACTAAAGTTTACCTCACTTAATCACTCACTTTTGAAGGTGAAATTCCAAATGTCTTAACGGTGAAGGAAATTCCTAAAGCCCAAACTCACAAAGAGATCAACATTGCTAGAACAAGGTGTAATAAAAAGGGCATGTTGAAGTAGAAATGAGAGCAGATTTATGAGGTTCAAACCTAGCACTCTCAACGTTTCTCTAGCTTTGTGAGAAGTGAAATATGAGTGTAAATTCCCAATAGTTTAATTGAGATGATGCTTCAAATATAAATGTTGGTAAATGATGCCAAGTGTATTGCAATCAAATTAACCATCTATGTTTTCAAACTGCAACATCTTTGGCTTATGAACAAATTTAAGACTATAGAAAATAAAGATGTAAAATAAATTATGAAATGATTTGAAATAACAGTTCTAAAAAACTTATGTATAAAATCACAAAAGCATTGGAGAGTGAATTAAATACATGAGTTTCCAGAAATGAATGTAGAGTATGTTAATGTTTATGCCATTATTATAGTTCTTTGCATTTCAATAGACAAGAGCATCATAAGAACAAGATCACTGAGAAATACACATTCACAAGAGA
>JZKD02S2040771.1:16684-31857 GCA_000966675.3 Picea glauca
CTTGTTTTGAGTGGTTTTTGAGGAGTTACTCAGCATGGCTTTGGCTAGGAAGAGGCATGAGTTGGCCTGATGCCAGGTAAACCTGTATGGTGCATTTTAGGGTTATAACACTCTTGCAGCAGCAGTCTTCCAAAGATTTTCTCAGGTTCACAACCCTGAGGCTTTTTCTTGGCCTACGCATTCCTTGCACGACACTATGCCTAACTGCACCTTCAACGAAATGAGAACAAAATTTATCTCTAATTAAACCCTTTTGTCAATGCACTCCTTGCGAACAATTCGACTGCACTCCTTGCATGAATTATCTGGCTCAATTAGAGAAACAATTGAAACTCATTCTGTGATGTCCCGTCCCCAAGATTAGGCCAGGAGGGAGTGACTTAGTAGTCGATATGTTCCCATAGACTATAGTCAGGCACAAATAGGGAACCAGATGGAGAAATAAGGAGAAATTAAGGCTAAACGATAAATTAAGCTTAAATACTTGGGAAAAGTCACTTAAGCCTAAGTCAACGGAGAATTAGAATGAAAAGGTGATAAGGGGGGCAACTTAACTGACAATTAATTCACTTAGGAGGAAAGGCGCCTAGGTTAAGTGATGTCAATGAAGAATTAGGTCGGGAAAGATATAAGAGAGGAATTTAACCTAATCCCTGATTATGCATTGTTATGATTTGATTTTGAGAGCTTCCAGATGAGGAGGACAACCAACCTTATTGTTTTGTGTATTTCTAGAGGAAACCACCACCCTTGATCGGCTTCAGTGTTGAGAGACACACCCTATCCCATCAGAGATACCATCCAGGTATTTCACCGTTTATTTCAGGAGCATTCACTGTGGAGGGCGCAACTTAGCCAAGGAGGGCGCAAGCTATTTGGGAGATTCAGAGATCTGCAGTAGACTGTGGTCCCGATTGCAGATTCATTCCGACCCAGTAGAGATCCAGCTAGGGCGCTTCCATTGAGCCATTCACCATCAGATTTCGATGGTGGAATCTTGCAGAGCGACCCATACAACTGTTTAGGGTGCAGTCATTCCAGACAGACATTTGGCCTTGCATGCAGGGGTTTCCTATCAGATCCGGCCAAACCCCTCCAAACCATTTCATTATTTGATGAGGCGATCATTTTGAGCTACATAACGGCAGATTCCGACGGTGGAATCCATTGGGGCACATTCAGTGCCCAAGGAGGGGCGCAAACCCCCTAGGGATTAAGATTTAGTGCTATAGAGGTCCGTTCTGAGTTCCGTCAGACATTATTTCCAGTGCAGAGGCCAGGGTGCATTCATTGGAGTAGTTTTGAGTTCATTCTGACGGTGGAGTTTTGAGTTCGATCTTTCCAGCTAATAACGGTCATCGTGCTCATCCGAGATCGTTCATTTTGGTCTTTCTATCCATGCATGCAGCAGATCTGTTGTCTTCTTGCGGTCATGGGTATTTCTTTTGTTATTTGATTGTATTTCAGTACAGATCCATGAGATTTGACTGACGTTTAGTCTTTATATTTCAGTAGGTGATTTGTATTCCCATGCATGCACTATTATTATTCATAATATTGAGCAGTTGACATTCTATGCTATTGCATGCGTCATTTTATGATTGTTAAACCTTTATTATGCAACATGCAACTATAATAACCTACATGCAACCATAATAACTGACATACAAACACAATAACCGAAGAACATCTCCATCAACCAACTAAAACGCATCCAGAAACCCCTAGTGTATCAAATCTGCACGCTAGAGCAGTAGAACAGTAGAAAATATGTTGATCATCCGGATAAGGGATATTTCAGTGGTATCAGAGCTTTAGTCCTGCCATCCTGTGATTAAAGACCATGAATCTAGCAGAAGAACCAGATGGCCGTGAGCATGAAGGTGACGAATATGTCACGTACAATCAGCGAAAGGGAAGAAGGGACAGACCTAACTTTCCTCCTTTCCCTCCCAGTTCAAAGGAAGAGGAAGAGGCACTTAGAGAAGTAGAGAGACGACCAGAGTGCGAAGCAGAGAAGAGGCTAGGTGATAGGTATGAGCGACCAAAGGGCAGTGGTAAGGCCCCAGTAGATCCAGATGTGGTCTTCATGCAGGTGATCAGTGACATGCTAGCTAGCCAGTGGACCATGTCCCAGTCTTTGGCTCAGGTAGCAGATAGACAGGCTATGATAGATATTTCGGTCACTCAAGGCCCACATGTAGTGCATGGGAACTCAGGGGCGGGCAGTAGACCCCAGTCACCCACTCGCATGTATACTTCTGCGAGTAGGATCCCACGCCCATTGTTTCCCAATTTTCAGAGGGCAGCCCCAGTAGCGGAAAAGACACCGATAACACAGGGGCCGACCACACATGCAGAGGAAATTACAGAGTATCGAAGAGAGTATGCGGCCTTGGGCCATGATTTCCAACAGGACATGACCCTAGTCGAGTATTGTGGACTCAGACTTAGGAACCGTCCCAGAGAGCCATAGAGGGGAGGGCAGCAACAAAAACAGCAACAACAATAGGGGCATAACCTTGACTTCATCCGCAAAGTTGGTAAACTCACCATACCATCTTTTGATGGATCATCCAGATGCACAACCAGAGCTTGGGTACAGAAACTGGATACCTACTACAAGCTCAACCAAATGACAGAGGCATAGGCCATCAGTTTTTCCACCCTACACTTGGAGGGTGAGGCACACGAGTGGTGGTATCATGGATTGGTGACATTGGTTCATGATCACATCACCTCCTATAGAGAGTTCACTGAGAGACTCATGGATATATTTGATAGGAGGGATCCAGAGATCCACTTCAGAGATTTAGCCCAGTTGAGACAAACTGGCATAGCAGAGGCATTCATTTCAGAGTTTCAGAGGGTAGCAGTGGTAGTGATAGACATATCTGAGCCTCATTTGGTCATGATATTCACCAAAAGGCTCACATAACCCTTAAGAGGTTGGGTGAAGGCATACCGCCCTCATTCCTTGTAGGATGTCGTCAGGTGCACTAGAGATTTGGCGGATTCGGTGCCAAAGACTAAACCCTTCACTAAACCCTTTGTACCACAGAGAGACAAGGATCAGAAGAAACCTCCAAGGGAATGGAAGGGCAAGCCCAAGTTGGATGATGACACATGATGAGAGTTGATGAGGAAGAAGCTTTCCTTCTCTTGCAGAGACCCTTGGGTCCCCGGGCATAGATGCATGGGGAAGGGATAGATTCACTATATTGAGGTGGAATCAGGTAGTGAGGAGGAGGATGAGGATATTCAGGCACCTACAGACAGTGATTCAGAGACTGAGACCACCCAGGAGCCAGAGCAGCAGCCGAAGAAACCACAGATACCAGCGAGGGCCAAGCCCCAGGAGGAGGCCAAGCCTCGTAGAGAGGTGAAAGGGGGAACCATAGCCACCCTTTCAGGAGTGCCCAAGTACAACACTCTCAGGCTTAAGGGCCTTGTACAAGGGAAACACATGACAACTTTAGTTGATGGAGGGGCCACCCACAACTTCATATATGCATCATTGGTAGCCAGGAGGGGGTTACACACTGAGGAGTTTGAGGGATTCCATGTGGCAGTGGCGGATGTATACACAATGACATGTTTAGACATGGTCCCTGATCTTGAGGTCAAGCTTGGCAACTACACCTTGACTGACACATTTTATGTAGTTGATCTATCAGATACAGATGTTGTATTGGGGGTACAGTGGTTATATTCATTGGGGGAGATTGGGTTCAACTATCATACCTTGACCATGAGCTTCAGAGATACCAGTGGATCGAGAGTTATGCTGAGAGGTATGTCAACATGGGAACCTCGGGCAGTATCGACGAAGAGGATGGAACATATTTTTTGTCATGGTGATGTGGCTTACGCAGCAGAGTGTTGGATCACCACACGAAAAGATGCAGAGGGTAGGGAGCAGTACCATCCACAGATCATAGAGCTTCTGGGATGTTATGATCCAGTGTTTGGGCCGATACCACCAGGGAGACCACCAGACAGAGGGTTTAAGCAAATGATTGAGCTAGAGGCAGGGGCTACACCGGTGATTACAACACCTTATAGCAACCCCAAGAAATTTAAGGACGAAATTGAGAAAGCGATCAAAGAATTTCTCGCTATGGGGCACATCAGGCCCAACAAGATTCCTTTTGCATCTTCAGTAGTACTGGTACTGAAGAACGATGGCACATTACGGATGTGCATCGATTACAGAGCACTCAACAAGAAAACGTTCAAGAATCGTTACCCTATTCCACGCATAGATGAGTTGATGGATGAGTTACATGGCGTAGTCTTCTTTAACAAGATTGATCTACGTTCAGGATACCATCAGATCAGCATTAGGGAAAAGGATATTGAGAAGACATCATTCTGATGCCATTTCGGACATTTTGAGTTCTTGGTCATGCCATTTGGACTGACCAACACATCAGCCACTTTCTAGTCTTGCATGAACCATATCTTTAGAGGACAGTTGAGGAAGTACATTATGGTATTCTTCGATGATATATTGATCTACAGCAAGACATGGGATGAGCATTTGGCACATTTAGAGACGGTCTTGGGTATTATGAAGACTCAGTCTTTATATGACAAGGAGTCCAAATGTGAATTTGGCATGAAGGAACTAATATATTTGGGGCACATCATCAGTGGGCAGGGAGTACAGGTTCATCAGGAGAAGATCAGAGCCATTGTGGATTGGCCAACGCCCAAGAATCTCACGGAGCTGAGAGGATTCTTTGGGCTATGTAGTTACTACAGGCGATTTGTCAAGGGATTTTCACAGTTGGGAGAACCACTCACTGACTTGACAAAGAAGGGTGCTTTTCATTGGACAGAGGATTCACAGCAGACCTTCAACAAAATGAAGGAGGTTATGAGCACATGCCCTGTTCTAGCCCTCCCAGACTTTTCGCAACCGTTTATCTTAGAGTGTGACGCATCAGGGGTGGGGATTAGAGCAGTATTGATGCAGGGGGGCCATCCCATTGTGTTTGAGAGAAGGAAGCTCGACGAGTCAGAGAGAATCTATCTTATTTACGACAAGGAGATGCTAGCAATCATGCATGCTTTAACCAAATTCAGGCAGTATCTGGTTGGCAGCAGGTTTGTAGTGAAGACTGATCATAACAGTCTCAAGTATTTCCTTGATAAAAAAGACCTCAGCGAGAGGAAACAGAAGTGGGTCTCAAAGATCCAAGCCTTTGACTTTGACATTGAGTATGTCATGCGAAAAATGAATGTGGTGGCAGATGCCTTATCCAGAATACCAGCAGGATGTTCAATGATGGATATCTGTACATATTGGAAAGCTCATTTGTTGGTGGAATACTCCAAAAACAAATTTGCTTGTGAGGTAATGGATGGGAAAGTTATTGATGATAGGTACCGGGTTCTTGACGTTGTCATTTTCTACAAGAACCAGATTTATTTGGTTCCAGAATCCACCCTGAAGGGGAAGATTCTGAAGGTGTCATGATTCACCAACAACAGGGCTTCAGGGATACTTCAAAACTTATAGGCAAATCAGGGAGAGATTCTCTTGGAAGGGTCTCAAGGATGACGTTCTGAGTCACATACGGGAGTGCACGACTTGTCAGCAAAACAAGTCCGAGCAGACACATCCTGCAGGGTTACTTCAGGCTCTACCCATTCCAGAGAAGAAATGGGAGAGCATTTCCATGGATTTCATTACAGGCCTCCCCAGGGTGCAGGGAAGGAATTGTATATTTGTAGTGGTCGACAGATTGACCAAGTTCACACATTTCTTCATCATACCCACCGAATACAAGGACATACAGGTAGCAGAGTTGTTCTTCAGGGAGGTATTCCGGTTGCACGGGTTACCCAGGTAGATAGTCAGTGATAGAGATGGGCGCTTCATATGCACTTTTTGGCAAGAGCTTTTCAGATTGGCAGGCACAGAGTTAGTCACGAGTACCAGGTACCACCCACAGATAGATGGGCAGACAAAGATCGTCAACAAATGGGTGGAAGGGTATCTGAGGAACTATATGGGGGGACGACAATGCACTTGAGTGAAATGGTTACATATGGGGGAGTATTGCTACAACACCACTTACCATATGTCCATGAGGATGTCACCATTCAGGGAATTGTACGGATACGATGCACCCTTCTTTATAGATGATGCATTTGGGGACAACAGGGTCTCGTGGTCTAAGGATTGGGTGGAGGAGAGTCAGAGAGTCTTGTAGTCAGCAAAGGAGAACTTGCAGTCAGCTCAGAATCAACAGAAGATATATGCAGATCGACACAGAGTTGAGCGCAGTTTTGAGGTAGGAGACTTGGTTTTCCTACGATTACAGCCATACAGACAATCCTCCCTAAAGAGGAGCAGAGTAGAGAAACTGAAGCCCAATTTCTATGGTCCATACAAAGTCATTCGGAGGATAGGTGAGGTGGCATATGAGTTAGAGCTACCAGAGGGTAGCAAGATCCATAACGTCTTCCACGTCTCTTGCCTTAAAAAGGCGGTGGGACAACAGATTAGCACTTAACAGGAGTTGCCACCCTTGGATGAGGAGGGTCAGTTGGAACTAGTGCCCGAGGAGATACTAGAGTAGAGAGAGGATAGGTTGAGAAGAAGGATCATCAGAGAGTGCTTGGTTAGATGGAGGGGTCTTCCAGTGGAGGATGCCACCTAGGAGGGAGAGCATATTTTACAACACCCAGGATTGATGTTGCTTGAGGACAAGTAATCTCGGGAAGGGAGGACTGTGATGTCCCGTCCCTAAGATTAGGCCAGCAGTGAGTGACTTAGTAGTCTATATGTTCCCATAAACTATATTCAGGAAAAAACAGGGAACTTGATGGAGAAATAAGGATAAATTAAGGCTAAACGATAAATTAAGCTTAAATACTTAGGAAAAGTCACTTAAGCCTAAGTCAACAGAGAATTAGAATGAAAAGGTGATAAGGGGGGTGACTTAATTGACAATTAATTCACTTAGGAGGAAAGGCACCTAGGTTAAGTGATGTCAACGAAGAATTAGGTCGAGAAAGATATAAGAGAGGAATTTGACCTAATTCCTCATTATGCATTGTTATGATTTGATGTTGAGAGCTTCCAAAGGAGGAGGAGAGATGACCTTATTGTTTTGTGGATTTCTAGAGGAAACCACCACCCTTGATCAGTTTCAGTGTTGAGAGACACACCCTAGCCCATTAGAGATACCATCCAGGTATTTCACCATTCATTTCAGGAGCATTTCGTGTGGAGGGCGTAACTTAGCCAAGGAGGGCGCAAGTTATTTGGGAGATTTAGAGATCTGCACTAGACGGTGGTCCCGATTGCAGATTCATTCTGACCCAGTAGAGATCCAGCCAGGGCACTTCCATTGAGCCATTCACCATCATATTCCAATGGTGGAATCTTACAGAGTGACCCATACAGCTATTTAGGGCGCAGTCATTCCAGAAAGACGTGTGGCCTTGCATTCAGGGGTTTCCTATCAGATCCGGCCAAACCCTTCCAACCCATTTCATTATTGGATGAGGCAATTGTTTTGAGCTACATAGCGGCATATTCCGACGGTGGAATCCATTGGGGCGCATTCAGTGCCCAAGGAGGGGCGCAAACCCCCCAGGGGTTCAGATTTAGTGCCGTAGAGGTCCGTTCTGAGTTCTTTCAGACATTAATTCTAGTGCAGAGGCCAGGGTGCATTGATTGGAGTATTTTCAAGTTCATTCTGATGGTGGATTTTTGAGATCGAGTTTTCCAGCTAATAGTGGTCACCGTGCTCATCCAGGATCGTTCATTTTGGTCTTTCTATCCGTGCATGCAGCAGATCTGCTGTCTTCTTGTGGTCACGAGTATTTATTTTGTTATTTGATTGTATTCCAGTACAGATCCATGAGATATGACTGACGTTTAGTCTCTATATTTTAGTAGGCGATTTGTATTCCCATGCATGCACTATTATTATTCATAATATTGAGCAATTGACATTCTATGCTATTGCATGCGTCATTTTATGATTGTTAAACCTTTATTATGCAACATGAAACTATAATAACCTACATGAAACTATAATATCTGACATGAAAACACAATAACCGAAGGACATCTCCATCAACCAGCTAAAACGCATCCAGAAACCCCCAGTGTATCAGATCTGCACGCTAGAGCAGTAGAACAATAGCAAATATCTTGATCAGTCGGATCAGGGATATTTCACATTCTCTCACCCTCTCAGACTTCAATTCAACCATGAAATCACATACACAACATATAAAGGAAAATGTATGACAGGAAGCAAATATTCACGAGCATAACATCAATACACAGAGAAACAACACATAACCATGAAATTGAATCAAAGCTTTCTTCTATTAATTCAATATCTATACATGGGTGTTCTTTACCTAGATCTCTGCTTTCTCTTCTCTTCTTTCTCCTATTCTCGATATATTACAATGATACAATGAGGGTGTTTATATCCATTTTCCCTCTTGGACTCTAAGCTATCAAATCTACAATTAAATTCCTATCTACCAGCATTAACTATTTTAAATGTCGTCTATCTACCTAAGGACGAGAGCTATCCACTCAAGGTCCATTATAATACACAAGTGCGTCGTCTCTTAAATGAGTCATTTAAGATCGTGCAACAATTCCAAATCTTTTCCAAAACTCGTGCTGGCTCATCCAGTTGTCCTCCGCTCCAGGCTGGCTCACTTGATGTGTTGGCAATGCTCCTGCATCATACTCCCCACCTTGAAAAATTTCATGGGCTCCTGTCCATGAGCTCCTGCATGGTATGTCCATGCTTTTGTATCTCCGCTTCATTCTCCCAGCTGGCATCTTCCACTGGGTGGTTCTTCCATTTGACCAGATACTCAAAGTATTCCTTCCTCCTGGTCTTCCTACCTACTCTCTTGTCCAGTATGCATTCCATCTGTGGATTTTCTGCTATCAACATCTTCTTCACCCACAAGATCATTGGTTCCTCAGTTGCAGTCTCTGATTCTCCAGCCCTGTATGGGTATAAATCTGCAATATTGAATATCAGAGATATTCCAATGCCATCCAAAAATCCAATTTCATAAGCATTCTCTCCAAACTTCTTCAAGACCTTGCATGGCCCGATTTTCTTCATTTTCAATTTATTGTATGTTCCCATTGGGAACCTTTCCTTCCTCAAATGTGCCAGAACTAGATCACCAACTTCAAACTGAATTTGTCTCTGATGTTGATTTGCTCTGCGCTTGTACACCCGATTTGAATCTATCAGTCGCTGCTTCACCTTGCTGTGAAGTTCCTTCATCGCCTTAGTCAATTCTTCTGCGCTAGCACTACTAGTCGCAGTCTATTCTGAATCCCTCAGTTCAGAAACTCCCCTCAGTTGTGTCCCATACACAATATGAAATGGACTCTTCCCTGTGCTCCAATTCACTGAATCGTTGTATGCAAACTCTACCTGTGGTAATATATTATCCCGACTGCTATGGTGCTCTATCACCAAGATCCTCAACAAGTCTCCCAGACTTCTGTTCACCACTTCCGTTTGTCCATCTGTCTGTGGATGATAAGAAGAACTAAACGCTAAGTTAGTTCCTAGCTTCTTCCATAAGGTCCTCCAAAAATTCCCTATGAATTTTGTATCCCTATCTGAAACTATACTTTTCGGCAATCCATGAAGTCGAACGACCTCCTTGAAAAATAGACTTGCGATGTGCGTCGCATCGCTAGTTTTCTGGCATGGAATAAAATGTGCCATTTTAGAAAATCTGTCCACGACCACAAATATGGAATCAACACCTCTTTGCATCCTCGGCAACCCCAATACAAAATCCATGCTTATCGCCTCCCATGGCCTCTCTCCTATGGGTAATGGCTGATATAAACCTGCATTCTTCTTTCTCCCCTTCGAATGCTGACAAATTCTACATCTGTTAACAAATTTCTTGACATCTTCTCGCATTCCTAGCCAAAAATATGATTCGCTCAGCTTCGCGAACGTTTTTTCATGGACAAAGTGTCCTGCTAATCCACCACTATGTTTTTCTTTCAACAAGTTCTCCCTCATGGAGCAATTCAAAATACACAGTTGATTACCTCTGAACAACAATCCTTCCTAGATCATGTAGTCTATCCACGGGCTTCGATCTCTGAGAACTAGATTCTCAGCTGCTTCATACACCTCTGCAAAATCTGCATCACCTGCGTACATGTCCCTGAGGTTTTCAAAACCCAATGTTTTGACTCGAAATTCCTGCAGCAACAAACACTTCCTGCTCAAAGCATCAACCACTTTGTTAGCAGTACCCAAAATATGCTTAATCAAAAACGTGAAAATCTACATATACTCTACCCATTTTGCATGTTTTTGATTCAACCTCTCTTGTTGAGTCACAAACTGCAATGCATGATTATCACTGTACAATACAAATTCTTTTGGGATCAAGTAATGCCTCCACTTCTTCAACGCTTGTATGATAGCATAAAATTCTTTATCATATGTGGATTACTTCAATTTTTCTTCATCCAATTTCTCGCTAAAATATGCAATGGGTCTATCTTCCTGACTCAAGACCACTCCTGTGGCATACCGGCTTGCATCACATTTCACCTGAAATGTCTTCTGGAAATCTGACAACACCAACACTGGTTGTTCCGTGATCTTCTGCTTCAACAGATTGAAGCTCTTCTCAACCTCTTTTGTCCAGTGAAAATACTTATGTCGCTTCTTCACTGTGTCCATCATCACTACACTAATTCCACTGAAATTCCTGATGAATTTTTGGTAGAAACTAGCCATTCCATGAAAACTTCTCACCTCGAAAATATTTCCCAGTGATGGCCAATTCTTAATTACCTCCACCTTATTCGGATTCATCTTCAATTCATTAGCCGAAATAACAAAATCCAAGTAAATGAGCTTTGTCTTCATGAATGAAGATTTCTTCATATTTATCAACAACTTATCCTGTTATAGCTTCCTCATCACAATGGCCAAATGATTCATATGTTCAACCTTCGTCTTGCTAAAAATCAGTATGTCATCCAGATATACAACGACAAATTTCCCGATGAATTCCCTCAGGACTTCATTCATCAACCTCATAAACGTACTTGGGGCATTCATCAAGCCAAATGGCATGACTAGCCATTCATACATTCCTTCGTTGGTCTTGAAGGTTGTCTTCCATTCATCGCCTTCTCTCATGCAAATCTGGTGATATCCGCTCTTCAGATCAATCTTTGAAAAGAAATTTTCCCCACTCAGGAAATCCATCAGATCATCCATCCTCGGCAATGGGAACCTGTACCTGATTGTTATTTTGTTGATGGACCTTGAGTCGGTGCACATTCTCCATCCTCCATCCTTCTTTGGACTGAGCAGTATCGGAACAACACATGGACTTAGGCTTTCTCTGACCAATCCTTTGTCCAACAAATCCTGGACCTGCTTCTTGACCTCTTCATTTTCTTGCGGCATCAATTTGTACACAGCTTTGTTCGACAAACTAGCCCCTGGTATGAGGTCTATATGGTGACTCACACTCCTCATTGGTGGCAACGAATGAGGTAATTCGCCCACTATGATGTCAGCGAACTTTTTCGGCAGTTCCTAAATTTCATCTGGTAAATCATCCACTCTTGTGCTAGTCAGAACAATCCTCGGCTTCCTGACCACAAAGAATTGTGGATCTTCTTTCTTCTCCATATCTGTGAGAAGTTCCTTCCAACTCATGAGAAGTATTGTGTTGCTCACTTCCAATTTCACCTCCTTATCCTTTATCGGAAGCAACCTGTGTGTTCTCCCATCCTTCTCCAGGGTATATGTGTTCATTATCCCATCATGAACCACATTTCTGTCATATTTCCATGGTTTACCCAACAAAAAATGGCATACATCCATGGGAATAACATCACAAAGTACTTTATCATTATATCCTCCAATTTTGAATTCAACTAAACACTGTTTAGTGACACTCACATGATGTCCCTTCTGTATCCATGAAACTTTGTATGGACTCGAGTGATCAGTTGTCTCCAGCTCCAACTTTTCTACCATCTCGGTTGAAATGAGATTATCCATGCTACTGCTATCCACAATAACCTTGCATACCCAATCCTTGGTTTTGCAAGTTGTCCTGAACAGTCTAGTTCTTTGAGCTAAGTCCTCCACCTCCTTCCTGGGGGTTAGGAGAATTTTACGCATCATCAGTGACCTTACACCTTCTGCATCTTTGGTCTCAGCATCACGCCTCTGTGCTTTGGTGATGTGAGCTTCTCCACTATCCTTCTTCTTCTTTGGACACTCAAATGACCGATGCCCATGTTTTCCACATGTGAAGCATGTGATTACTCCACCTCTTCCTCTTCCTCTACCTCTGGTACGAGGAAAAGTATTTCCATCAACATATCCCCCACTCTGCTCTGTATGTTGTCCTCTCTGTTCATCATATTCCTGTCCTCGCTGTGAGGTTCCACCTCTCTCAATTTTACCCTGAGGTCTCTTCCATTCCTCCTTGGGATTTTGGTATTTCTCCTGGACAACTACCTTACCTCTGGGCTGACTCCTACCTCGCCCTCGCTGACCTTGCTTATGGCTCAGCTTCTCTTCTGCTTTCAGAGACATCCATCCTAATGGTAACCATGCTTAATTCATCCTGAATGTCGTATCTCATACCATTCAGATATCTGGAAACCTTCTCATCATCGTTCTCCCGATGATCCGCTCTGATGTTCAGTTGATATAATTCCTCAGTGTATTCTTTCACTGTCATCAGTTTTTGTCTCAGGTTCTGCATCCTCCTGAACAAAGTAATTGGATAGTCTCTTGGGATGAATTTCGCCTTCATCTTTGCAATCATTCGATCCCAACTCTTGATCTTCTGCTTGCCCTTGCAGCGTCTGTCAGCTTTTAGCTCATCCCACCACAATGTTGCATGTCCTTTTAGGCATGTGATAGCATGCCTGACCTTCTTATCATCTTCGATGTCTTCATAATCGAAGTAGGTGTCAAGAGATCTAATCCAGTCTCGTAGATGTTCTGCATCCAGATTCCCCTCATAGACTACAATATCCATTTTTTCCTTCACACCCATTCTGGCGATAGCTTTTATCAACCGCTCAGTTGAGGCATCCTCGGCTGCAACTTCCTCTTCTCGTTCAGCCTCGACTTCGCTGTCGAAATCACTAAGATCCCCTGCACCAGCTGTGCGTATTTGCATTGTTTCCATATCCTCGAGCCTTGCTCGAAGATCTCTCATCTGCCTCTCCATTTCTGGATTTCTTGCCGGCCTACCTCTTCTTCTCACATCCCTATTTTCTGGGTCAGGTGACTGCCTCTCTCTTCTGGGCGGCATGGTGAATTTCCTCTTCTTTCTCTGCTACAAAAAGCAAAGAACAACCTCCCGCTCTGATACCACTTGACGGCTACGTGACCCCTTCACCACCCACAGGTCGGAAGGTCCACGCGCACTCACATGATCTTCTTCTCCTCTCGGCCCGAAGAACTCAACGGTTCTTCTATTTCCCTATTGGGAAATATGCACCCATAGATTTTCTTCGGCGTGACTCCCCTTTGTTCACTTATCGGGAAATAGAAACTCGTGACTTTGCGAGTTCAAAGGTTGAACACTGGGTTCTCAAATCCTTGAGACTCGACACGTTAGTCAACGTTGACTTCCTCTTTCCTCTATCGGGTCTTCGGCTCTATCGCGACTTTGCAACTCACAATATCGAGCCCTCGGTTTTCCAACTCCCGATATTCGATGAACCGAAATGCCGATACGATCCTATCGCGCTTTCGCTACTTGCAACCTCGCACCTTCGTGACTTGGAGTACCCAATACTTGGGTCCTCACCCTGCGAACTTCCGAGTTCGCAAGATCTCTTGATCTCTGCCACATGTTCTCCACTATCTCCTGATGTGGCCCACACAACTCTCCCCTCGGTATATCTCGTCTCGCAACTTCACTACTTCTGTTGCGAAAATCATGACACTTTTCTCACGAGATCCCGATAGGTGATCTCGCGAATAATACAACGGCCCTGGCCGACTTGTATCAACACTCTAACCCTCCTGAGCTTAGAACTCTTTGGATTTCTCGCCGTAACCTCCTTGCACCTCTGCGAGATCCAACGGCCCACGGAGCTTTGCGAAATCTCCATGAAGGATTTCGACCGTCCGCTTTCCCTTGCGAAAACCGCAAAATGAAGAAGTGTCTCTCCACGAGACTTGTTCACATGTTCCCCAACCTGCGACGCTTCCTTCAGACTTCCAATAGCAGCTTTTCCTGTGCTTATCCTTCGATAAATTCAAAGGCCTATTCCTCCTGAGCTTCCTTACGATTATAAAACCCTCAGAAAGAACTTTGCACGCACTCCTTGCGGCAAACCTTCAACCTTGTCAAAGTGTTGAAGTCGCTCGACTCTGCGCACTCCTGCAGCAGTAGTCCTCCAAGGATTTTCTTAGGTTTGCAATGTTGAGGATTTTTATTGGCCTGCACACTCCTTGCACGGCACTGTGCCTAACTGCACCTTCGAGGAAATGAGAACAAAATTTATCTGTAATTGAACCCTTCTGTCAACACACTCCTTGCGGACAATTCGACTGCACTCCTTGCAGGAATTCTCTGGCTCAATTAGAGAAACAATTGAAACTCATTCTCTCACCCTCTCAGACTTCAATTCAACCGTGAAATCACATACACAACATATAAAGGAAAATGGATGATAGGAAGAAAATATTCATGAGCATAACATCAATACACAGAGAAACAACACATAACCATGAAATTGAATCAAAGCTTTCTTCTATTAATTCAATATCTGTACATGGGTGTTCTTTACCCAGCTCTCTGTTTTCTCTTCTCTTCTTGCTCTTGTTCTCGATATACTACAATGATATAATGAGGGTGTCTATATCCGTTTTCCCTCTTGGACTCTAAGCTATCAAATCTACAATTAAATTCCTATCTACCAGCATTAACTATTTTAAATGTTGTCTATCTACCTAAGGACGAGAGCTATCTGCTCAAGGTCCATTAAAATACACAAGTGCGCCGTCTCTTAAATGAGTCATTTAATATCGCGCAACAATTCCAAATCTTTTCCAAAATTCGTGCTCGCTCATCCAGCTGTCCTCCGCTCCACGCTGGCTCGCTTGATGTGTTGGAGATTCTCCTTC